>JAKSZT010020074.1:6573714-6600154 GCA_026826555.1 Tolypeutes matacus | reverse complement strand
CCTCCTCAGCCCCTCCTCAGCCTTCCTCAGCCCCTCCTCATCTCCTCCTCAGCTCCTCCTCAGCCCCCTCCTCAGCTCCTCCTCAGCCCCCTCCTCAGCCCCTTCCTCAGCTCCTCCTCAGCCCCCTCCTCAGCTCCTCCCCAGCTCCTCCTCATCTCCTCCTCAGCCCCCTCCGCAGCTCCTCCTCAGCCCCCTCCTCAGCTCCTCCTCAGCTCCTCCTCAGCCCCTCCCCAGCTCCTCCTCAGCTCCTCCTCAGCCCCTCCCCAGCTCCTCCTCAGCCCCCTCCTCAGCCCCCTCCTCAGCTCCTCCTCAGCCCCTCCTCAGCCCCCTCCTCAGCTCCTCCTCAGCCCCTTCTCAGCCCCTTGTCAGCCCCCACCCCAAATCCCATCCTCAGGCAGCCCCCCCTTCTCCACATCCCTGGTGCATAAATTTTTCTCCTGTCAGGAAGGGGTGTGAGAACTGAGACCCCCGAAGCCTTGGTTTCTGTCCTCTGCATTTTCCCATATCTTTAAGAGTCAAAAATGCATGGCAGTATATGTTTCAGAATCTTTGTATTTGAAAGAAAGTAAACTAAGGTGAAGAAGTGAAAATTAATTTGTTCTGATTTGCTCTGGGTTTGGTCTCTCCTCTGGACATATTAGTTTATATTGGATTCAGAGGTTTCACTTTTACTTGATTAAATAACGATTAAGGCTTTGATTGGGCCACGTCAGTAGGATGTTGAGTCCCTGTCCCCTTGGTGGGCGGAGACTCACAGAGAAAACCACATGGCAGAGCATACAGTCGAGTTTTGATGTTGGAGTTTTGATATTGGAGCCCTGGGAAGTGAATACACAGAGAAGCAGATACGTGAGGAAAGAGAGAAGCCTCCATTAGACATGACAGAGGCCCAGGGAACAGAGACGCGTTGTTCACCTGATAGTCTACAGCAGGCCTTATGGAGAACAGAGCAGCTGAGCCCGGAGAGAAAGGAGCCCTGAGAGAGACAAGACTTACCCCAGCCTACAGCTGATACTGGAAGAGGCTGGGACCATGGAGCCTGAAGAAGGAGAGGAAGCCTGAGCCCTGGCAGACGTCGGCAGCCATCTTGCTCCAACACGTGGCAACAGACTTTGGTGAGGGAAGTAACTTATGCTTTATGGCCTGGTAACTGTAAACTTCCACCCCAAATATATAACCTTTATAAAACCCAACAGATTTCTGGTATTTTGTATCAGCACCCCTGTGGCTGACTAATACACTGACCAATACAGGTGTTTGCAGCACATGTTTGACCAACAGCAGTGCTGACACCTCGGAATTGACCAACACAGATGCCCCCTTCTCAAGAACCACTAGTGTCCAAAACACTTTACTCTCCTTTCTCAAATGCAAACATCAGAACCTTCCTTGGAGAAGTGAGAAACGTCTACCCTTTGCTCCTCTCTTTGGTCAGGGAATCTCCTCTCTCAGGAGCCCAGAGGTGCATAATGCCCACTTGTGTTGTATTCCCTTTGTGTCCAAGGCTCCTTGTGAAAAGCCAGACATCAGGGTTGAAAAAGAACCAGCTCTACTTTTTGAACAAGATTTTTAGTCCTTATTTAAACCAGTATACAAGGAATGTTACTGGTTTTCTACATGGAAAATGCACCTGCTCTTGAAGAGAAATTTGCATACTCTGCCTATCTGAGGGACAGAGAAGGTTCTATTTCACCCACAACAATGCCTAAGGCTTGTCATTCAGAAAAAGTGAATGAAAAGCAACGTTAAGAAAATCTTGTTTTTCTGTCACCTTTGTTGTCTGATGAAGGAAAATCATCTCATGTCTGATGCATTCAATTCATCTTTCTATCTGGGATTCCACCCATACGGGTCATCATGAAATCTTCCAAGACATCACCAAAGCTCTGGCTTTAGAGGATGCTTCCTTGGCTTAAAGTAGAGGAAAGCAATCTATTCCTAGGTTTTGATTTTATTTTCATGGGGTATTTGCTCCAGAGATTTTTATGGAAATGAGACTTTGTAAAGAACTTTTAAAAATATCTTTTAATGTTCTTGACCATGGAAATGAAAGTGGAGGGAAAAGTCTGGCATGGAGCACTTGGTGCCAAGGAGGAGAGTTGTAAAGGAAGGTTGCCAGGGAGGCATCTCCATCCAGAGTCTCCATTGGAAGTTTCAATTGAAAGTCTCCATAGAGTGTCTCATTCCAGAGTCTCCATTGAGAGTTTCCATTGAGGGTCTCCATTGAGACTCTCCATCCAGAGCCTCCATCCTATATCTCCATTGAGGGTCTCTATCCAGAGTTTCCATTGAATGTCTCATTCCAGAGTCTCCATCCAGAGTCTCCATTCAGAGTCTCCATCGAGGGTCTACATCCAGAGTCTCCATTCAGAGTCTCCATAGAGAGTCTCCATCTCGAGTCTCCTTCGAGGGTCTCCATCCAGAGTCTCCATCAAGTCTTAATCGAGAGTTTCCATTGGTTCCAGAATGTACTGAGTTCCCCCTGGTCATCAGGAGCTCCAGAAAATGGGTTGGCTTTGTATCAAATGCAACTTCAAGACCATCCCCTCTCTCCTCTTTCAAGCTCGTTGTCAACCTGCAGCCAATATCATGTAGAATTCTGGAAGCTAATATCTTCAGACCCCACAGAGACTAACAGCAATAGTGAAAGCTTCAAAGAAGCTCTGTCCAAGCTCAAAATACTTGCACTGCCCTAATTTCCTTTCCTGTGCTGTTATGGAGCGGTGGCACATCTCTGCTGCACACAGCTCACAAGTAGATTGTATCTACAGTGACGACGTTATCTACTTTGCTCAAGCACGTGCTGTATGCGGGACCCTGGTAAGACTTTTGTGCATCTTCTCACTTGTTTCTCATGGCAGCACTGTGTGAAGTAGATACAATTATGTTTTCCATCTTAATAGTTTAGGAAGCAGAATCTCGGCGAGAATAACGATGTAGCTGCAGGCCACACGGCAAGTGGCAGAGCACCAGTGCCACCGTGGCTGCAGATGCCAAGGATCCTTGCGTGCATGCTTTTTGATGGGTGCCAGGACACGAAGCAGGCAAGGAGCTTGACTTGTGCAGGGCAGGAATGTGCTCCTTCTATTTCCTGGGTTGTAGGCTGGTGACAGAAAGCAGACCCCAGAGAAAAAGAGCAGTTGGTTTCAAATGAAATGTCCGCCTCTCTGCAGCTTTAAGTGAGCACCACAGGAGCAGGGACACTGGCCATGGCCGGGCTTGGCAAGCTCAGACCTCTCCCTCCCTGCCAGCCCCCCTGGAGGAGGCCACGTCGCTTGGGAGGGGGCCAGGAGCACACAGAGTCCAGGGTCAGAGCACGGCAGGCTGTGGCCTGGTGGAAGGGAAGTGGGTTAGAGCCACGCGGCTCACCCCCGCTGGCTCTGGGTGGAGGGACGGAAACGTGAGTGGGTGAGGTGGGCACGGGTGGGCTGGGGAAGCGTGGCACTGAGCACTTTCTCAGGGAGACAGCTGTTCCCCTACAAGAGCTGGGCCGGGGCAGGGCCAGGCCTCTGGCTAAGGAGACGAGTGAGCCAAGGGAACCATGGGGGGTGGCTCTGCTGGGGGTCTCTGCCAGAAGAGAGATGGCGATTCCACACAGTGAAGGGGAGGGGAAGCCAAATCCATTCTGCAGCCGGAGTTCTTTTTAATAGACTGTTAATGTGATTAAAATGGAGGCGTTTAGACTTAAATGGCTGTTGAAATAAATTAGGGCAGGGATTCTTAACCAGAGGTCCATGGACCCCCAAGTCCATGGAAAGATTTCAGGGGGTCCATGAGCTTGAATTGGGAAAAAAATCAACTTATTATCTTTATTTTCTCAGACCTCCAATGTTGAGTGTCCTAAAACTGTCTGCTGCTACATTCTGAGAAGGGGGCCATGGTTTTTACCTGACTGGCAAAGGGGTCTGTGGAACAAAAACGGTAAAGAGCCCCTGAATTAGGGACAGCAAAATTGGCAGAGTTTGAGATTGAAGAACTCTATTCTGTCAGCTCTCCCTGAAATTTAATCCCTCCAATATCAAGCTATTTTTTCATGATGTGAAATCTGTCGTGAGCAAAAACCAACAGGGTCACAGCTTTGAAGGGGAGTCTTCTGCCTTTTGGCAAAGGAATGATGAACTTCTAATGCCAAAAATAATGCTTCTCTCAAAGGCCCTAAGAGAAAACAGCTCTTCATTATATAAGCCAGTGCAGAGGGGCTGGGACGGGCCTGTGTGTGCACATAACTACATGTGACGGCATCTGCAGCCAATTTGATGGAACAGGGTTTTGATGCAGTCTGCTGTCTTTAAGCACACACTCCATTGGTCTTTCAGAAATGAGAAGCAGCAGAAATTCAGAAAAACGCCTTAAACTCACATGTGACACACGTGTGTAGAGAGGTGTGCAAAGTGAGCATGCAAGAGGCACATGTATATTCACACACATGTGCATGCAGGGTGGCAAGCAGGAACTGCAGCGTGCAGTTAGCTGCTTCTTTGGGATCTGATGTGTCTCCAGCAGCCCTGGTTAGCTTGGAGCAAAATCTTTCAAGAGGGCAGATTTGGATAGTATTCATATCTCATGCTTCTCTTTTTCCCCTGGTTTGCTTCTATATCCTCGGACTTTTTAATTCCAAAGGGTAGGGGCTTCTGGAAAGGAGAGTCTGGCTTGTTGGCCCTTGAATTAATAAGATTTCTGGACCAGCTATTTCCAAAGAGAGAACAAATCTTTTCTCCCAAACACGCTCACAGAATTGGCACTGTGCTATCTGTGTGTGTCTGCCAGACCAGAAATGGTATTTGTTCCCAGGGCATTCCAAAGATTTCCCTGCAGACTATCCAAATGGTATCTTTGGGAAAAAATACATAAATGGCCACATTCAAATTGTCTTTTTAGTGGTGCTCTTGGTAGCATGAAAATAAGCTCTCTCGCACACGCCTGGGGCAGTACCAAAACAGATGCAGGCACTGGCCTTATTGAAAAAGCAGCTTCGGGACCAGGAGAAATGTGGCATACAACGTCCTTTCTGTGAGGTCACAGCCCTATCCTCAAGAAGGCTGCAGAAAACAAGGTTTTGGGGTGGGAACCACCATGTGTGAGAAGTCTGCTGGGAGGAGAGCTTTGGATTAGCTCCCGGTCGTGCTAGGAAAGAGCATGGAGGCTCCGTTCCACTGACAGGGCAGCCGGCACTTTCCGCACGGCCTGGTGGAAGTGATGGGCGTGGAGACTGGGCTCTCTCCCTTTGGGGATGACTTAGCCAAAGGGCTGCCGGAGCAAAGTACCAGAAATGGATTGACTTTTATAAAGGGGTAAAAGCTCACAGTTCCAAGGCCGTGAGAAGTCCAAAACAGGGCACCACAAGAGATGCTTTTCTCCCCCAAGTCAGCTACTGTTGATCCTGTTGTCTGGACACATGGTGAAACAAGATGGCCGCCATCTCTGCGAGGTCTCAGCCTTGCCCTCTGGGCTCACTGTCTCTCAGAGCCCGGCTCCTGGAGCTCAGCTGTGGGCAACCCGGCCTCCTCCATCAGTCTCGGCTGCTCCGCTTTCTTCCTGAGTTCAGCTGTGCGCTATCAGGCGTATAGCGGGGCCTGTCTCCTCTTGAGCTGCTCCGTGGGCCCAGCCTCTTGGAGGCTTCTTGCTTAAGTGATCCTCTAGTTCTCTCTCTCACATGGCAGGATTAAAAATGGCAGCTTCCTTTTCCTGTGTCTGTTTTTGTCTCTCTGTGTCTCCATTTTTATCAGACCCATCAAGAGGGCAGAGACTCAACATGAGTCGTGCCTCACTGACTAGTCCAATCAAAAGCTCAAAACTGATTTTATCAAGTAATCGAATCAGAGGCCCCTCAACTGGACCTAATGCAATCAAAGGGTATAACACCCAGAGGAATAGATTAGTTTACAAACATGAACTTTCTCTTTTTGGGATTCATAAAATAATCTCACACTGCCACACTGGACTTTGCTCCATCTAACCAGGACCTTGAGCAAATCCTGTCCTGTGCTTAGGTTTCTGAGCTATAAAATGGGGAGGATCATGACATATCGACTTCTGTACCAGTGTGGTTGAGGTGACAAAGGAAAAGTCTCAGAAGTCAGAGTGTTCCAAGGTCAATGAGGTGCTTCTCAAACATCAGCTGTGATGCCGGGTTACACGAGGAGCACTCGCCCTCCTGCCTGTGACAAGGAGGTCTCGTGAGAAAGGGGCCCCCTAAAAGGACAGGAGGTGCTGAGGCCATGGTTGAGGCATGCAGGCTGAGAGAGCTGTGCGTGCCTTTTCCACCTGGTTTGTCCTCCACGGTCCATCTGAGATGAATTTCCAGCTTGCCCCTGTGTTGAGAAACTGCTCCCCAAAGGTCAGTTGAGATGTTCTTATCTAGAGTGAATCCCTGATCTTGTCCCCTTTTAGTGCTACTGCAATGAAAACAGAACTATTTCAGAACGATCAGAACGATTCTCCAGCTGGTGTCACTGTGAGTCTGACTTCGACACCTGCCCTGCAGCTGGTGATGGCTGGAGCTCAGGACTGGGTCGTGGGAGAGCTGGGCATCAGGGAGGAGACCCTGCCGGAGTCACATCCCAACAGAGGCTGGGATGTGATGGGAGCTCACGTCCTCCTGGGGAGCCTCAAGCCCCAGAGGCCCGCCGAGCCCTAACGCCCTGCCTTGCGGACGTTCCACAACTGGCTTGGCCCTCCCTTCCTCTTCAGTCTGCAGATGTGGTTGATTGGCTTCCCCCTCGCCTGCAGGGTCAGATGCCAGAGGCAACTCCGAGGTTGTCCTTAGGCTGGAAGTGGAGGCAGCGATTCTCTCCTCTCACCACAGGGCCCCGGCATACCTTCATCCAGATGTCCCCAAGGCTCAAAATATTTGGTAAAAAATGTGATCGAACTATTTGAAGAATGTGAATGCTCTAGGGAAACAGTAACGCCTAAGTGTGAGTATGTAACAGATGTTTAGCCATATGTGTAGACACATGATCTTGTGTGTGTGCAACCAGCCATCTGTGTAGACAAACATTCACATGTGCATGTGTGCAATGTATGTATAGCCATGCATGCAGACATATGTCCGTGTGCGTAACCAGCCATATGTGCAGGCACATGTTCACATGTGTATGTGTGTAACATATGTATAGCCACACGTAGAGACACATGTCCATGTGTATGTGAACATACGTATAGCCATACATGTAGGCACCTGCTCACACATGCATGTGTGTAACCAGACATACATGTAGACATATGTGCAAGTGTGCAAGTGTGTCGTGTATGTAGAGCCACGAGTGTAGACACACGTTCATGTGTATGTGTATAATGCAAGCATAGCCATGTGTGTAGACTCATGTTCACATGTATGTGCGTAACCAGCCATGCATGTTGGCATATGTTCACATGTGTATGTGTGTCATGCATGTACAGCCACGTGTGTAGGCACATGTTCATGTGTGTAACACACATATAGCCATGTGTAATGCATGTATGGCCATGTGTTTAAACACATGTTCGCGTGCATGATGTGTGTATGGCCATGCGTGTAGACACATGTTCATGCCTGTGTGTATTGCATGTATAGCCATGTGTTTAGACACATGCTTATGTATGTAACATGTTTAGCCATGTGTGTAGACACACGTTGTGTGTTAGTGTGTAAACTCCAACAGTGAGCTGCTGAAAGCTGAGTGAGGGTGAGGAAAAGACAACGGCCATGCGTGCCCACCACGTTGTCTAAATTGTCAAACCACACCAAACATTTTTTTATGCCAAGCTGATCTTCCTTGGAGTCAATGTTTTCTTTCCAAGGTTTTGTCCAGATGACAATAAATGTCCCCTACAGGGACCGGCCCTGGTCTCCTGTGCCAGGATGCCCCTTGGGATGGGCCATGCACATGGGGATGCACGTTCTGGAGCACCTGTGGGAAGCCGCTCACTGCTGACCCGCTCGGGCAGAGCCCTGAATATGGCAACAGTCCTTGGAAGCCAGGGCCACGCACTCGAGTCCACGGAGGCTGCCGCAGCTATCTCATGGTCCTGGAGCTGGAAGTCCGAAATCCAGGCATCGGCGGGACTGTGCCCCTCAAAGGGGAGAGTCGGCGCCACGCCCTTTCCTGGCTCTGGCAGTGGCGCCATCTACGGTGGGCCTGGCTGCTGGCACTGTCCATCCCTGCCTCCGACACTTGGCGCCTCTCTCTACCCCTCCCCAGTTTCTCGCTCACTCTCTCCGCCCCCTCCCCCACTTGTCCAAACTTCCTCTCCTTGCAAGGGCAGCAGTCTCCCGGATGAGGGCCTGCCCACTCCACTTTGGCCTCATCCTGACCAGTCGCCTCTTCAACGACGCTTACAGATGGGGGGTGCACAAACATGTCTCTTGGGGGCACAATTCAACCCACAACGAGGGCTTTCTTGCGGCCCACTGACGCTTGACAGCCCCCGCTGCCCCTGGGGGCCACCCCCATTGCTCACGCCTGGGTGGGCGTGCACAGGGCCGGCAGTCCTCAGACGTGCACTCAACTTCCACCAGCCTGTCACTGCCTGGCCAGCAGGATGAGTGGCACCAACACGCTGCGGGCAGTGGGCGGGGCCCTGCAGGCAGCACGGGTCTCTTCACACCTGGTGACACACCTATTCACACCTACTGACATGCTTGTTCATACATGCCTGTTCACACCTGGTGACATGCTCGCTCATGCCCAGTGACATGCCTGTTCACACCCGGCGACACACTGGTTCATACCCAGTGACACTTGTTCATGCCCAATGACACGCCTGTTCATGCTGTGACATGCCTGTTCATGCTTGATGACATGCCTATTCATGCTCAGTGACACTCCTGTTCATACCTGGTGACAGACCTGTTCACACTCAATAGCATGCTTGTTCACACCTTGCAACAATCCTGTTCATGCCGGGGACCTGGGACATCTGCTCACATCCCACAGGGCAGGGAGCCCACAGCCACCATGCTGTGAACACAACGACAACCTGGGGCTCACCAGGGCAGGTAGGTGGGACGCAGCCTAACCCCTGTTCCCCGACCAGGTGTGGACAAGGGTGGCTGAACCAGAGATTTCGAGAACGCAGGGCCAAGGGCAGGGGCGGTGGAGGGGTTACGTGTGCCTTATCAATCCTCATTCAGTGGTGTCTCCATCTACGCAGCCCGTCCACACTGCCGGCTTCCACCAGTCCACACAGCTGTCCACACAGCCTGTCCACACTGCCGGTTTCCAGCAGTCCACATAGCTGTCCACACAGCCTGTCCACACAGCCTGTCCACACAGCCTGTCCACACTGCTGGCTTCTATCAGTTCACAGAGCTGTTCACACAGCCAGCCTCCACTAGTCCACCCAGCCCTGTCCACACTGCCGGCTTCCACCAGTCCACACAGCCTGTCCACCCAGGCCTGTCCACACAGCCAGCCTTCCCTGAGCTTTGCCTGTAGCTCATCCAGTCTTGGCGAGGTGTTTCCTTACCCAGGCCTGGGAATTAGTTGGAAAAGGCAGGAGGAAGTGGCTAGGCCACCTGTGGCACTGCCAGGGACACATCACCTTTGGCTCCTGGCCAGGGGCAGGCCGTGGTCAGTTTTCCCACAGTGGGTGGGGCCACCTTGAATTAGAACCACCAAAAATCAGTGAGGCCATTTTGTCATGCTGTATTTCTCCTTTTCTTGAGAAATAGTGAAAATCGCTGGTTTTATTACCACAAGTCATGTCCTCATTCCCCGAGAGCCTCCCAGGCTGGGCACCACCCAGGCCACGGCCGCAGCCTCCCGGGGATTCCCAGCTCCCGGCCGGAGTCCCCGAGAAGATGGAATGACCTGCCTGCTCTGACGGCAGCAGCAGCAGGACTTTGCACCCTAACCTGCAGCCTTTGAAGGCCCTTTTCCACACTCACAAAATACAGAATAGCTATGATTCCTCAAGTTCATCCACCGACCACGTGAAGACCTTGAATTGTCCTGAAGAGCCGGGTTTCACCTCTCAGCGAGGCCCAGTGCTTGCACTCCACGCTCAGATGTCAGAGCACGGCCTGCTCTCCGCTTCCCTCCCTCCTCCTTGGTGCTCCTCCTTGGTGGCTCCCGCCTGCCTCGCCCCAGAACCGCGGCTCCTTTAAGGGGCCAGCTGGGCGTGGACTTCTGCCAGGAATGGCTGGGGAGCGCTGGGCCAGGCCCCCTTGCCCCGACCACCCACCCCTCCTTCTGGCAAGTCCAAGCTGTGGCACACACCCCAGCACAAAGTCCTCCTTTCCTGAAGGCAGTTCTCACCCTGTTTGTAGACTCCTGGGGGGCCAGTTCTGGGAAGGCTTTGGCACCTTCACCTCCGCAGCCCGGCTCCCTCCCTGCGTGTTTGGGGAAACGGTGGGCAGCTGGTGGGTGGGTCTTCGTAGCTCAGAACCGGGCTTCTACTGTAAAAAAGGGCATGGGAGAGCCCAAGTCTACCACCAAATTAAGCCGTAGACGCCTGCATTTTAAAAATTTGGCAAAACTAGTTTTTTTTCCATGGACAGTGACTCAGCAACCAAAGGCAGCTTCTCATCCCTTGAGGCTTTTTTGCTCTTTTTCACTCCAAACGAGACAGACCCAGTTCCTTCATCTCCTTGCCCAAGACGAGTTTTCTGTGGCTTTCCGGGAGGTGGCTTGCTGTGCAATGTGGTGTGACGGTCGGAGATAGCATCGCAGTCGTGGGCTGCGAGGCAGGGGCTCGAGCCGCCTCCCTTCCTCTGCAAACGCCCTTCCTGCCTGCCCAGATGCCCCTCGCTCAGTGGCTTTCTCAGGGTCGGCTCCTGCTGAGCCACCCACCCGGGTCCTTGGAAGCCAGTTCTCTTCCACCCTTGAAAGTACAGTAAATGTAAAAGTCCTCAAAAGAAACTTCTCCCGGTGCCGATGGAATTCCGCCCTGCTCCTATGGATGTCTCTTCTCAGCACATCGTGGTGCTGGAGGATGAGATGATCCTGAAGAAAGAAAACTGGTCATGCGGTGACACGGAAAGTAAAATGCATATTACCCAACCACTCTCTTCGTGCCGCTACTTAGCCTTAACCATTTTATCTGATATTACAGCAAAAAATGTCAAAATACATGATGTTAGAAACATTCCTCTGAGGTAATACTCTGGTAGTTTATCAGACTTCCTTAGAGAAGGTAAATGAAAAATAAAATATAAAAATAATTACAATGGCCTTGGTTTTGTTTCCAGTCTTGGCCACGACTTCTACATTTAATGGTTTTCCTCGCCATTTAGTCCCGGCTGCAGTATCGGCACTGGCCACCTGTGCATCCTCTGACCTTGGTTACTGCAGGACGGATTCGGGGAAGTGGCCAGGTGAGCCCAGGGCCTCATCCCTGAGCAGACGCCAGGGCCTCCGCACAAAAAGACACCGCGAAAATGTAAGACGTAGAGGAATTCCTCGGGGGAGTGGAGCTGGCGGGCTCCTCTGGAGCCCTGGGGTGGGTGCCTCCTCTGGCTCCCTCTGGGGAGGGCGTAGGTTGAGGACAGGCCTGTGTTTGCAGCATGCGTTAGGCACATCTGGGGCCCAGACTCAAATACACAGAAGAGCTTGGCCCGGCTCCCTCCCTGCCCTGCCCCCCAGACCACTTCGTCTCCCTCATTACTCGTGGAACAAACATTTTAAAAACATCAGTTTGAAGGGGCAACAAATGATTAGCACGCCCTCTTGTTTAGGTTGGCCCCGGGTTTCAGGACTTAATTGGCAAAAATTGAAATTATGACCAGAATAGGAAAAGGGAAAGGATGTGTCCATAAAAGAGGTCCCATGCTCCAGATGGTTTGGCCTAATTTGGCTTCAGGGCCACAACTTCCCAGGATCACACTCAGATCGCCTCAACTACTCAGCACCCAGCACCTTCGGAGAAAATGCCCGACTAAGAAGAAGTGATGCCACGGGCCACGGGGTTCAGGACACCGACACCCCGAGGCCGAGGGACCGTCCCGGGGGGAGCTGCTGACCCTGGGCCAGAGGCCACTAGGGCCATCCCACCGTTGTCCGTGAGCTTCGTGGACACAGCTGCCAACACGGAGAATGCCTGGCGTGGCCAGGCAGGCACCGCTCGGCCACGGGAGGGCTCAGAAACACTGAAGGGCCTCATCCGTGTGTCTCTTCCAGCCTTGGAGACCTCCAAATCTCCCTCATCAGGCTGCGGAAAATGGAAGTCTCTTGTTAAGTGGGAACGGCTGGCACGTGATGGTAAATGAGGCGAGGAGACGGACAGACAAGGGCGCAGTCTGCACAGCCCCACACCTTGTCTCTGCTCAGGACGGCTGCTGTTTGCAGGAAGCTGCTTAAGCAGAGGGGGTGGCACAGGCAGCTCCCACGAGAACTGCTGTCTCCTGGAGGATGCTGGAGCAGGCGCCACGAAGAGGCCTTTCTGGTGCTAAAACAAGGCTCTGCGGTTTCTTTCCAGACTCAAAACACCAATGCCTGGTAGTAAACCTTAAAATATTTACAGCACCGCGGTCAGACTGCAGGAGCCCAGCACCCCTCCCCGGGCCCCGCGCTTTGGTCTGTGCTAAGTTTGGCGCAGGAGTGGAGTGGCTATAGTGGTCGTTTGAGAGTGAACCCCGGGGGGAGGGGTTGGAAGTAAACGCTGCCCCATGGAGGTGCCCAGACCACAGGCTTTGGCCCCTGGTTATGAGTCTGGGCCCCACTTGCTCAGGGGGGGTTTTATGCTTCTACGCCTCTTCCCTTGGGACAAACCGAGCCCAGCCCCCTCCCCAGTTCCCTAGAAAGTGCCACTGTTATAGGCCACAGGTGTTCTTCAGGCCGTGGGAGGTCCACGGGCCACGGCAGGCCCCCAGGCCACGGCAGGTGCACAGGCCATGGTAGTTCCTTCTATGGGGGTGATGTCCATCTCCTGACACCCAGGGGTCTCCCCCGGGTCACCTGCCTCTCGGCACCTGGGATTCCCAGCACCTGTGACCGTCACCTTTCCCGCTGCCACCCTTTGTTCCAATGGCTCCACGCTGGAGCTTGTCACTCTGACCTCCCCGCAGACCCCTCCTCTGAGGACATGCCTCAAGCCCCAGCCTGCTCAACCAGAGGCCACAGCCCCCATCCCCTCTGTCTCTCTGCCCCAGCCCCCTCCGTCTTCACAACTTTCTCTCCAGCCTACACCCATGGCCACTTTCTTCTGTGCTCTCACCTGTCTGTCCTCCCGTCTCACCAAACTCCAACCACGGACAGACCGCGACGGGCCCCCGCGCCCCCCCGGCCAGCGTCCCAGCCGCAGCGCCCGCCTAGCCGCCATCCCCACTCCCGTCGCTCCTTGCCGCTCTCAGTGCTGCGCCTCATCTCCGATTCGTGGCGGGTCTCCTGGAAGGCCTGTCCTCGGGTGCAATGGGGTTCTGGTGCCACCGCTGCCCAGGATCGGGGCCTGGGAACCAAGGTGCCCCCGCAGGGCGACTTCAGCCGCCTGCGTGGTCCACGGGGCGAGTCCACATGAGGCCGCAGTGGCGGTCTCGCCTCGGCCTGCTGGGCTGCGGAGCCGTGCTGGCCGCCGAGCCTACCGCATCAGAGCGCACTGGCCACTCTGACCGGCGCAGCTCTCCAGCCCGGCACGACAGGGCCAGCGCGAGGCCAGCGGCCGTGGACGTCCAGCAGACTGTGCGCTCCGTCCTGCTCGCGCCGCTGACCTGAGCCCCTCGGTCGCCCCCGCCCGCCTGCACGTCTCGCTGAGCCCCAGCTCCCCCCAGAAGCAGCAGAGACGGCGGCAGAGACGGCGGCAGAGACGGCGGCAGAGACAGCAGCAGAGACGCGCTCCCGGGGGCTCCCGAGGCGGCCTCTTCACGCCACTGCCGCAGCGGCTGCGCCACGGGCCTTGAGGACGTGACAGGAGCTGAGGATGCCATTCCCGGGACAGGCTCCTTGGCCAACACCCCCCCCAGCACACACCACACAGCACAGCACACACCACACAGCGCACACCGCACAGCGCACAGCACACACCGCACAGCGCACAGCACACACCACACAGCACACAGCGCACACCGCACAGCGCACAGCGCACACCACACACCGCACAGCGCACAGCACACACCACACAGCACACAGCACACACCACACAGCACACCACACCACACCCCCCCCAGCACACACCACACACCACACAGCGCACATCACACAGCGCACAGCACACACCACACACCGCACAGCGCACAGCACACACCACACAGCACACAGCGCACACCACACACCACACACCACACAGCGCACAGCGCACACCACACAGCGCACAGCACACACCACACAGCACACCACACCACACCCCCCCCCAGCACACACCACACAGCACACAGCGCACACCACACACCACACCACACCACACGCCCCCCAGCACACACCACACACCACACAGCACACACCACACAGCACACAGCACACACCACACACCACACACCACACACCACACACCACACAGCGCACAGCGCACAGCGCACACCACACAGCACACAGCGCACACCACACAGCGCACAGCACACAGCGCACACCACACAGCACACAGCACACACCACACACCACACAGCACACACCACACACCACACAGCACACAGCACACACCACACAGCACACACCGCACACCGCACACCACACAGCACACACCGCACACCGCACACCGCACACCGCACACCGCACACCGCACACCGCACAGCGCACAGCGCACAGCGCACAGCGCACAGCGCACACCGCACACCGCACACCGCACAGCGCACAGCGCACACCGCACAGCGCACAGCGCACAGCACACACACCACACCACACACCACACGCCACTCACCAGGGGGCCCCATCTGTCACTCTCCCCCTAGGCGCCTCCTTGAACCCCTGACGTGCCAGAGCCCAGGAGGCCCTCTGCTCTAAGAGCACTCGGTCGCGGGGCGAAGGCTCGGCCTCCCCACAGGACCTTTTCAGCAGAGACTTTCTCTGGGGCGCGTCTGCCTGAGGGCCCCACGGTGACCGTTTGGGCCTCGCTTCCTAATGGCGGCCTCCGCTCTTTGCCAGTGCCTGGGCCTCCCCGGCCGCCCCCAACCTTATCCCCAGGGACCCCGGCCTGGCACGCCGCCTGGCACCGTGTCTTGGAGGTGGGGTCCCTGGAGCCAGTCCTGACCGTCGTCAGCCGCCAGCGGAGAGCAGAAGCACCTCCATCGGCGCTGGCCCTGCAGGCGCGGCAGAGATTTCACGCACACGTGGAAAGCTCACTTCTTTTCGGACTTTGTTCAGAAACGAGGGTTTTGAGCTTCTCTCCCACTCTCAGAAGGACGGAATTCCTAACCAGCAGCCGCAGGGAGCAGATTCATTTAAAACCTGTTCCAGGAAAGATGCGTGGCCATGACGCTGCCCGGAGACCCGTGCCAGCGGGTTCCCGTTTGCACAGTAAACAGGGGCTCGAGGAGCCCGGGCTGGGGGTGCGGGGCACAGTGTGTGCCAGGGCTGAGAGCTGCACCTGCAGGCTGCACTCGCCCTGGCTGCCCTAGGAGGCCCCAGGTAAACCGCGAAGGTGCTCCTTTAGCATAGAGCGGTTGATGGACCTCACGGATCATGGCTCTGGATGTGGGATTGGGGAGGTTTAGGCAGCGAAGGCGAGGGCAGGCAGGATGCGGGCCGGCTGGGCCGCTGGGCGGGGGGCCTGTGGGTGGACCGCTGCTGCTCCATAAAGCAGGGGTTATTTTCTCCAAGTGCTTCCGCTTTTCTGAAACCTTCTCAGGAAGAAAAGGCCGTTGCCACCGGATTAAACAACATCTGATCTCTTGCTGTGGGTTGAATGGTGACCTCCAAAAGGTGAGGTCCAGGTGTGACCAAGCCCCGGGTATGTGAGCTGACGTGTAGGTGGGGTCTTTAAGACGTCATCAGTTAGGACAAGGCCACGCCGGGCTGTGGGCCCTGGTGCCCGCAGGGCAGAGGACTCTTGGACAGTGGTCAGACAGACAGGGACGAGCCGATGGAGACGGCCGCGTGTGGAGGCAGAATGGCGTGCCACCACAAGCCAGGTGGTGCCGTGGATTACGCCACCCGGAACCCCGGAGAGGAACAGGGAATGGAGTCTCCCTCTTGGACACCTTGGCCTCGGCCTTAGCTTAAACCAACCCGCCTGTGGCGCTTCAGCAGCTCTGGGCAGCTGGGGAGTCTCGGGCGAAGCCGACTGTCGCCACGTGAACGGGGTGTAGGCACCCGTCCACGGTTTCGAACACTAAACTTATTTTAGGCCCTTATTCAAGGCTGGAGGGCTGTGTTTAAAGGGAAGCCACGGGGTGCGGCTCTAAGGCATGTGTTTGCAGGGCCCACGCGTGGCTCTGACCTCCACGTCTCAGATGTGAGGGCACCGTCGGCAGGAGCACCTGGGCCCGGCCGTGGGCTCCTGTGTTCCGTGCCAGGAAAGGCCTCGACTCTCCGCCGCCCCTTTCGGAACCGCCGGCGACGTTTGCTGCTGGCGTTTGCCCACCTCAACGGCTTGACCACAGCGTGGGCTCTGGAGGCCGTTCAGCCTCCCGTCTTAAAGACCGGCCGCAACGCCAGGCCCTTCCCAGGAGCACACGCCCAGGTTCCCGTCACTTCCTCGGGGGGGAGGGGGCAGCGCTGCCTTCCTCAGAGCCCCTGCGTCTCCTGGCCCGGGCAGCATGGCCTTGTCGTCTCACTAGTGGGCAGGCTCGCCATGCTTGCCCTCCAGGCAAACAAGCTGCAGCATTTCCCTGATCCAGCATGTCGGCTGTGGGAGATGAGCGGGCTGCCTCTGAGTCTCCGGGGGTCGGTGAGTCACTGCTCGCTCTCGGTGGTCTTTCCTGAGCGTTTTCGTTTGCTTTGCCTGAGTGGCACCAGCGACAGTAACTGGAATTTGACTTGGGAAGCGCAGGTCTGCTCAGACAGGGTCTCCCCTGGCCCCCGTGGGCCCATGTCCTTCGCTTAGGCTCCTCTGTTCCGGCTGGTCCAGCTTCAGAGCGTTAAGGCTTGAGCGGTTGTGTGGGGCCAGCGCTGACTCTGCAGCCTGGAAGACGGGTCCGCTGTCTTGTTCCCTCATCTACAAAATGGAAGTAATTCGAGCAAACTACTTAAAATTCCCATCTCACGAGAAGAAGGGTGAACTATTATTTATTATTTATTGGTAATCATAGCTTGATCATTAATTAAAAGTATTAAAGGAAAGTAGATATTTTTATCAGGCTTTGAAAATTTTTGAAAAATATCCATAATTTGTTTTATTTTCCTTTGTCAGAAAGGTATTAAAGAAAACGTCTCATTTTCTAAGAACAAGGAGAGGCGTGCCTCTGGTGCCCTAGGGAGTTCGCGTTCCTGCTCCCCGCGCAGAGCAGCTTCGGGCACCTCGGCACGGCTCACCCCTTCTCTGAAGCTCCTTTGGGGACCTCCCGCCTTCTCTCCACCTCGCCAGGCTTCGGCCCTCCCTCCGGTGAGCTGGAACCTGCCTCCTGGAAGGCGGACGTCAGCATGGATGGAGCAGGTGCCTTGTCCTCATCCTGGCAGCGGCGAGGTCTCCCAGAGCCCGACGCCCCAACGCAGCTGAATTCTCCCGGCTCCCCTCAGAGCCCGTCTCCCGAGCTGGTGTCCGCAGAGAAGCCGGCAGTGGGGACGTGCGTGAGCTCCCATGGGTGCTCACAGCAGGGAGCTCTGAGCTAGGCAGCGGCCGGGGCCGGAGAAGACGGAGCTCTCAGCACCGGAGGGGAGGCTGCAGGGAGCGGGCTGGCAGACCCCGGCCCGCCTCGCAGCTCACGCAGCTCTGCTCTGACCAGCTGGCAGAAGAGCCTGTGGGAAAAGCTTCCTGTTCCAAAGAGAGCCCATGATCCGGAACACAGAGGTCGACCTTGAGCTCCCACTTCCAAAGCAGTGGAAGGTCATGTGTGAAATGACCTGATGGGCCCTGAGTCTCAGCACCAAAAGTTGATCCGCGTAAAAGGAAAAGCTGGAGGAGACAGTTGTGGGTACAGGTCCTGTTTGGGGGGTGGGGGGCATTTGGGCAATATCATTTGAATAAATTATATTTAATGTTTAATACCTAGAAACGTTTTCTTAGCCGTGTGTACACATCTTTAAAAATACATAGAAGTTAAAGCTCTGCCTTTTTTATTTGTGGTAAAGAAAAACACGCTGTAAACGTGACTAACCTGCAAGCATTCTAAAAATACGTACAAAATTAGGGCCCCACTGTAACCCTCCTGCCGCCGCGATCCCCTCCTCTCTTCCGTCACATCCGCTGCGGCAGGTCTGGTCTGGCTTAGGGATGTCTGTCTCCTCTCCACACGAGAGCCTGTCTTGGTTCTTTCAAAGGCAGAAAGCAGGTCATTTATCTGACACTGATTCCGAAACGTCTGTGGTCACACTTAAATTTCTCTATAGCACGTTCCGCCTTCTCTTGGCCTTTTACACACGCAAGGGCCGCCTTCTTCCCTGGGACGCTTAGAGCCAGGTAAGGCCCGAGCCAGCCACCCTAAGCCCACCTCCTGAGCCTGCGGCCCCCGCACGCTTCCCACTCCTTCCTCCCCTCCGTGGAAACTCGGAGGCAGCCGCCTGGCGCCGCCTGCACTGCTGGGCCTGGCCTGGGCTGGTGGCAAGTGCCCCCGTGCCCGCCCGCCCCGTCCGCAGAACGGCTGGAAGGAGAGGCAGCTAAAGGCCGCGTCGGCCTCGCGGGGACAATGTTCAGGCTCGGTGGCTCTGGGCAGACGGAGCTGGGCGTGAGCGCTGGGGACGGCTGAATGGGTTTCCATCGTCTTCTCCTTCCCAAGAGGAAGAACGCAGAGAAGCCGAGAAGCTGCGTGTGGCCGGGAGTGGGGGGGCAGGGGCGAGCCCAGCACCCTCAGGCGCAGAAACGCCAGGTAGTCGGTTCTGCCTAGTTTGTGAGGGGCAAACAGACCTGTCCTTTCACTTTGTCTGCTCTGGGAACCCCGGTCGAGCCGGTCACCCCTCAGAGGCTCCTTTGTGTGAGGAAACCAAGGGGCCACCTGAAGGCCCGCCCTGGGCTAGGGCAGCAGCCCAGGAAAGCGGATTCGCCAGGCAGAGGCTGGCACCGCGCTCCGGGGCGAGGAGAAGCCTGGGGAGCCCCAGGCAGGCAGCCTGTCCGTGACCTTCCCCGCAGCGTGACTGCAGGCGGCCACTGGTTACGAGCGTGGCCGCTTAGCAGGGGGAATGTACATCGTGAGCCTAAGTTTCTTTGTCAGTAAAATGGGAATGTTATTTTGTATCTGCCGATGTAAGGATCAACTCAGGATCACTGATGGATGCTGAAATAGCTGGGTGAAAGGCTGAGGAAGGATGGGCCCTTCTCAGAGGATACCCCACACACTACTGATGAATTATAAGGGGAAATTTCTCTTCAGAGAAAAAATTAAGCAAATATTGTCTTATCCAAGTGATCAATCTCATCACAGATATGGAGAGTGATAAAGGCACAGAGATTCTGAGGAGAAACATCCTTGCTAGGGAGATGCATGCTCAGGTGTTTAGAAGTGAAGTAAAGTGATACACAACCTGCCTGCGATGGTTCATGCATACATAAGAGGGAGGAAAGAGAGAGAAGATAGAGTAAAAGAGAGAAGGAAGGAGGGAGAGAAAAGAGAGAGGGAGAGATGGACAGAAGGAGAGAGAGGGAACAGGAGAAAGAGAGGAGAGAGGGAGAGAGACAGAGGGAGGAGAGAGAGGATAGAGTAAAAGAGATAGGGAAGGAGAGAGAGAAAAGAAAGAGGGAGAGATGGACAGACAGAGAGAGGAGAAAGAGAGGAGAGAGACAGGAGAGAGCAGGAGAGAAAGGGAGAGAGAGGATAGAATAAAAGAGAGAAAGAAGGAGAGATATCCAGAAGGAGAGAGAGGGAGAGGGAAGGACAGAGAGGGAAGAGAGAGGGAGAGAGGAAAGTGACGGAGGGAGGAAAGAGAGGATAGAATAAAAGAGAGGAAGCGGGGGGGGGGGGGGGAGGCAGAGTGAAAAATGTGTCGGGGGGGGGGGGGGAGCGGGAGGGGAGGAGAGGGTGGAATAGTGGCTGCCCTTCCAGATGTTTGGAGGCAGAGGGACGGGCAGCCACGCCTCACGCCTCCTCGCGCCACGTCTGGGCTTCTTTCTGTGAGTTGCTCTTCCCTCTTCTTTCTGCCTCCTCCTCTCTGTTCACTTTCCACAATGATGACAAGCCCTTATTATGGTGATTTAAATATACTTTGGGTCTAGTCACATTTCCCTAAAATATTTTTTTTTAAATGCAGATTCTGAAATCGCCTAAGGCACATAAGGGGGCAGTGCTATAAAAGCACTGGAAGGGGCAGTAACTGGCCAGCCCTGAGAGGTTTGCTCCCTTCTCCAAAAGGGGCATTCCACATAAATATTCCATATTAAATATTTTGCAGAATTCAGAGGAAGAAAGCAGTGGTTTTGAAAAAAACAATACCCAGATATTACGGCTTCTCCACAAATTCAAAAATATAACAAACATTTATTTCAGAGTGCTGATTTACTAATGCAAACCCAAGATGGTCTTTTCTTAGAACTTCTTTTTTTAAGGTAACGGATTTTCATGCCTGTGGAAATGATGAGCATTCATTTGGAAGTTGCCTCAGGGGATTTTCATCCACACTTAATATTCCATCAAAAGACATTTCTGCCAAATCTGCCGGTCAACTTAACCGGTGGCCAGTGTCTGCCTTGATTTTTAGGATAAAGAATCCAGGGTCTAGATATTTTTCTTTCTTACGCCTCCTTCGTATCCTAAAGCTGGCCAGGAGTCTCTTGAATTCCACTCAGTGACCTTGAAAAATGAGTCCTTTTAAAATGATTTCTCAAACTCCCCTGGTGTTAGCACATTCTTAGCTCGTCTGAGGGAAGTGAGTAGCAAGTTATTTATCATTAAGGGGAATTATTTGTCTAAATCCATACAGTGAGAATTCAGTCGATCCAACAACCTTTCAAAATTTCCCACCACCGTAAGCAAAGCACTGTGGGAAATAGAGACCGGTGTGGCGAGGAAAGGGTCAGAGCGTGGTTTCTCTTAGCTAAGTATTAAGGCTTCAACATGGGGTGTGGGGGGGAAACGGCCAACTGCCAACTTCAGCCCAAATGTAAGCTCTTGTTATTTTCTTCATTAATGTCATCATCATCTTCATCACTCTCTGTTGAAAATGATGGAGTTCTTCAGAACTGAGAAGGAAGGAGAAGAATGGCTTACCGTTTGGGAGAAGGAAATCCAGACGTGTCTTGCTGGAAGGCCTTTGGGCAGAGGGAGCAGGAGGAGGCTGGAGACGTGCCCTCAGTGGAAGGCGGCCTGGGAATCGGGAACAAGGTGTGTGCGTGTGCCAGGAGCCGGAAGGCTGCGGAGTCCTTGGTCTCAGGCTTGGGTTGGCTTCAGGAGGCAGCAGAGAGTGTAGGGTTCCAAGAAAGGAAACATCACCAAGTGATACTTGGGAAGATGAAGCCGTGTGAAGGTTTGAGTACATTGTGGACAACTGACACCAGAAGGAAGTTCAAGATGGCACAGGTTCAGGGACACCAGGAGCTTGCTTGGCCCAGCGGCTTGGGACAGGCAGCAGGTGTTTGGAGAGCCAGAGGGCTCGGGTTTGCTAGACCTGTGGTGTGTGGGAAGGAGGCTGAAGGCATCTGAACCCAGAAAAGACTCCCTGAGGCTGGGAGGAAGGACTGTTTCATGTCAGATGGAAGTATGCCCAGGGCACTCAATTCTTGCAACAATGGGTTTTACGTAAGTCCATGGGGGCCAACTCTTTATGGCCCGAGGTACTTCGTGGTGCTTCGTGGAGCCATGGGGATAAAAGAAGCTAAATTTATTTCACATGCTTACGCAGACCTGCTGCTCCCCCCTCTGCCCTGAGCATTGGTCTAGTCTTTAAACACCCCCTGAGGTGGGCATTAGAACATCACACCCACACCATCCCCGCCGTCCTTGCTTCCACGAGCTAAGAATGTGCTGGCAATGCCAGGAAGTTAAATTACTCCCGACATTGTCAGGAGGAGCTCAATAAATGCTGCTTTAGAAGCCTGTTAACAGAAACTCAAGTGAGAAGAGAGGGAGCTGAAATACATTAACTCGAATCAGAAGAAATAAAAGAGAAAGGAATCATCTAAGAAATTAATTCTCTGAATTAGGATTAACATTAAAATATTTGACTCTTCTTCTAAAGATGCTAAAGAACCTGTTTTTAGAGCTACAAAGTACATTTGCTAAAACTTCCTTACTATTTTGTGGTTTCTTTGATTTGAAAAGGGAAAGAAATTTTATTAACTGTAAAAATAGCAAGTAAAAGTATAAAAATGTACAATGCCTTTCTCATGGTTAGACAACAAGCCAGCTCACTTGGGTTTACTTTGCTCTTTTAGCTCTAATTGTTTTTAGGTGTGACGTTAGGTTAATGATTTGTCAGCTTTCATCATTTAAAAGATTAGCATTCATAGCTATAAATTTCCCTCTGAGCACTGACTTTGCTGCATCCCATAAATTTTGGTACATTGTGTTTTCATTTTCATTGTCTTAAGTTATTTCTCAATTTCCCATGTGCTTTGCTCTTTGATCCATTGGTTAATAGTGCATTGTTTAATTTCCACATATTTGTAAATTTTCTGATTTTACTTCTGTTACTGAT
Source organism: Tolypeutes matacus (assembly GCA_026826555.1). Lineage (NCBI taxonomy): Eukaryota > Metazoa > Chordata > Mammalia > Cingulata > Chlamyphoridae > Tolypeutes > Tolypeutes matacus. The sequence goes on along the minus strand of JAKSZT010020074.1, from coordinate 6,577,586 downwards.
TTCTAGCTTTAGGCCATTGTGATCTGACAAGATACTTTGAATGAATTAAATATTTTAAAACTTATTAAGATAGAATTTGTGGCCTAAAATGTGGTCTATCCTGGAAAATGGTCCATGTGCACTTGAGAAAAATGTAAGTTTTGCTGTTGTGTGGAGTGTTCTATATGTGTCCACTGGGTCGATTGTGTTGTTCAGGTCCTCTATTTCCGTATTGATCTTGCGTTAGGTGTTGAATTCTCCAGCTGTTATGGTAAGTTATGGTAAGCCTATGTATTTCTCCCTTCAATTCCGTCAGTTTTTGCTTCACGTATTCTAGGGCTCTGTTGCATATATGTTTATAATTGAAATTAACTTTTAAGCAGCAATTTGAAAATAGATTTCCTGGGCCTTTAAAATGTTCATACACTTTGGCCCAGCAGTTTTAAGGATTTATCCTAAACAAAGTTGAATATACAATGATGGTCCTGCCAGCATAATTTATAAAAGAACCCATTAGAAACTCCAAAACTTCTTTATTAGGAGATTATATAAATTTGTCCTGTTCTGCAACTACATGGCATCCTAGTCATTGAAATTGCCTTGTAGAAAACACTGATAAGAGAAAATGTTCATGGTACAAGGCCAAGTGGTGAATTCACTTATGAGAGTACAATTCCATTTCTGTTAAGCAAAATATATAAACAAAAACATAGTAGAAGAACAGAGAACAACAAGCAGATGACAACTTTCTATCAGGGGTGGATGGTAGGTAATTTCCACTTCTAAGTTATGTGCACTGAATGTATATTGCATTTGTAACTATTTTTAAAAGATAGATGTTGTGAAAACACATAAAAATAAAAAATATGGTTCTCCCATTTTAGCTGTGTGTACAGAAGCATCGTGTTAGAGATTCGCTGCCACCCCGCGAGGGCGAGGGCTGGACGGGCGCCAGGAGTTCAGGGCAGACCCCCAGGTCTAGCTTTGCTCTGCCTCTCCCAGGGACACCGCCAGACACGTAAGGCCATTTAGTTGAGAACTCTTACTGCAGAAATTTGTGTGCTTTATTCCAATGAAAACTAGCATTTATATATGTAAGGTACTGAGAGTGGGTGTATAATTAGTGCTCTATCTTGACCCACATATTGCCTGGGAAATAGACTTGCCTGCAGGACCCCATAGGAAAGGCAGAGCCTTGCAGGTGACCTCTGCAGCGTCCTTGAACTGGGCTCTGACCTTCCGTGTTCTTCTGCCTGGGAAGCTGCAGAGCTCCTCGTAGGGCCTTCCCCACCTAAAGAGACGCCGTCATTGTCCTCGTGTGCTGGGGGTTGAAGACTCACACTTTATAGATATAAGCACACTTTCTTACTTGGCATTCTGGCAGGTGCAGTCTAATAATAATTGGAGCTAAATTACTGGGGTGGGGGGAGAGAGAAAGAGACAGAGAAGGAAGGAGAAAGAGAGGGACGGAGGGAGAGAGAGAAGAAGAGAGGGGGAGAGAGGGAGAGAGGAAGGAGGGAGAGAGAGGGAGAAAGGAGGAGGGAGGAGGGAAGGTGGAAGGAGGGACAGGGAGGGGGAGAGAAGGAGGGAGAGAAAGAATGAGCGTGAGCTGTGAAAGTCTTCAATATTTAAGGATGTCTGAGCATTCCTTACTTTTTTTTCCTTATGTTTTTAATACTCCTTATATCTTGGGATTCAGCAGAATGAGATGGGCGGGGCGGCCACAGCCTGCGTCCTTCTCCATGGTGCTAGGAGAGTCTGGCAGCCCCAGGCTGCGGCCCCCTCTCCCTACACGCGTGCCTGAGTGTGAACTAGCAGCAAGGCCCCTGCAGAGGCCCAGGAGCGGCCGCGCCCTGTGCAGTGGGCACGAGGACCCTCTTCCCAGCCTTCTCTTGGCCATCCTGAGGTCCCCAGAGCAGGCCCGTGTCTTCCTGTCCTGAGGGCGGGCCTGGCCCCTGCTGTTCCCAGAGAGGGCGTCTGCCTGGGTACCAGGGCGAGGAGGCAGCCACAGGACGCGTGGGGGGTCTCCCTGGTGAGCGGCGTGGAACTGACACGTGGCCAGCCTGGCTGACCAGTTGGCTCTTGGGGGCCTGTCATGGGAAAGGGTCCCAGGTCTGTTGTCAGCAGGCCTTCTGGTAGGGGCTCCAGGAGCTGGGAGCTGCTGCCCCTCCTGGAAGGCATTGGGGTTTCTGGGGTGTTCAGTGCCGACCACCTCTGGTCATGAGTAGAACGGCCCTGCAAAGGCCTGGGTGCGAGTTTCTCCCGAGCGCTGGGGAAAGTCCTTGGGCAACCACTACGACAACTGCTGGAAGTCAGGTCTTTTTATCCAAAGAAAGCCCAAGAGACTGTGAGAAGATCTGGGCTCAAGGCTGAGTGATGGCAGGTTCCACCGTCCATGGAGCCTCCTGGCATTTCCATCCCTGGACGCCTGGGAGCAAGGCCAGGGCCTCAGGGAGACCGTCCTGCTCTGGAGGTCCTCAAATGTTCATGTCCAGGCAGAGAGCTGTGGCTACAGCCACCTTGCCCACATCACTGTCGCCAGCTGTGTAATTTTGGTCACCGTTTTCTCTCCAAATCAGAGGCTCCTTGTCTATAAAATGGGGTGACAAGCTTCCTGCAGCAGTGTTGAGTTTACTTGAATGAGATGATGCATCTAACGCTGTGGCTATGACTACAAACTGAACAAATGACACTTTTCATTATTATCTCAGGGAACAGAATATTTTGCTAATTACTACACATTTTCTAGTTGTTATAGCGTGCACTGTTTTTATTCAGGAAGACGTGCCTTTACAAAGTGCTTTCCTTTCCCCAGGGACCATCAAATGTCTAATGCTATTTTAAAGATCTTTATTCCAGTCGAACAGACATCCTCAGAAACTGTGCAGACTGTGGGGCTGAACGGGCCGTGGGTCTGAGTGGCCCACTGAAGTCAAGTCTGATCATGCCCTACACCTGCCCAGAGCACAGGGCGAGTCCAAGGCAAGCAAGCAGTGATTCCTGGACTCTCAGGTCTGTTTTCATTAATTCCTCATCAATTTCTCACTGAATATTTGTTGAACTCTATGGAGAGTGTTTCATGTTAGCTGCATTGGAACAATATAAATATGTATAAGCTGTCGGTAGCTGACCCCCAAAGGCAAATGTATCGAAGAAAAATATTGCGTAAAAAATCACCATACCCTAAAGGAGGCATGAGAACTACGTCAAAAGATTACATGTAAACGCCAGAGCTCAGAGGAGGGAATATTCCACAAAAAATTAGTATATTGTTAGATAATTATGCATTGAAGAAAAGGACAAAGAGGAGAAAATGGTGTAAACAGAGTTGAGGAGCGGCTGAAATTAATTATTGTAACAATAAAAAACCAGTCGATTTACATTTTCTGCCAGGCACTGGGTGATTGGTTTATACTCACGTACGTGAATATGGCTAGGCCGACAGATGTCAGGGAGATGGTGGGTCCGGTAAGATGGAGGCCGGGCCGGGCACTGGCCTGGAAAGGCGAGCTGGGGGGGACTGCCGTATCCCGTGCTCCCGCCTGGCAGCAAGGGCTCTGTGCAGCGGGGTGGGTGGGAGGCCGGTGAGGGCTGGAGGGCTGGGCTGGAGGCTCAGGACCCCAGGACACTCCTAAGCGGCAGGCAGAGAAGGCTCTGCTATGTGCCCTTGATGGGATAAGAACGGTGCCAACGAGGCACAGAGGCCTTTGGCGACGGCTCTTCTGGCTGACGTCAGAGCTGGACGGAGCCCCCATCTTGCTGGCCAACTTATGACGCTCCCAGGCGGCCGCCCCAAGCGCTGAATGTCCTCATGTTGTTGTTTGTGGAGCCAAAGTCAAGAACAATGAAATGCGATAACCAGAAATGTCCAGACTGTGGGAAACTCCCGGGAA
>JAKSZT010020074.1:6485290-6573314 GCA_026826555.1 Tolypeutes matacus | reverse complement strand
CCCCCCCCCCCCCCCCCCCCCCCCCCCCCCCCCCCCCCGGGGGAGCGAGAGAGAGAGAGAGAGAGAAGGAGAAATGTGAACATGACTGCAGAGTTAAGATATTCAGGAATTATTTTCATTTTGGGGGAATATTCATGTTAAAACAAGAGTCCTAGGGGATGGATGTGGCTTAAATGGTTGGGCGTCCGTCTCCCATATGGAGGGACCCGGGTTTGATCCCTGGGACCTCCCAGTAAAAATGAAAAAAAAACAAGAGTCCTTGTATTTTAGAGAAACATACTGAATTTTTACGGATGACACTGTGTTTTATCTGGGATTTGCTTCAAAATGATCCAGGGAGGAGGGAACTGGGTGAGGACAGAGATGAAATAATATTGACTGCAAGGTGATAATGTTTACCGCTGAGCCATGGGCATGGGGGGGGGGGTCTTTACTCTATGTGGTCTGGCATACATTTGAAATGTTCCATAACAAGAAGTGAAAAAAAAAATGAAGAGGAACAAAGGTGGATCAGGGGAGAAGTCAAGTCACGTCTCTTGATCTAAATAAGGTATTTAATTTGTTTTTTAAAAATTCCATTTGAAATGTACAGATGCAGATCCTTAAAAATCTCACCAAGGTGGGTGGAGCGGGCTAAACTAAAACTAAAGCCCTCAGTGAAAGGCTGACTGGATTTAAGCTCAAGGTCACACACCTGACCTGCCACAGAGCTAGGCCCACCTGTGGGGTCCAGACGCTCGTCCAGCACTGTGCAGGCTGGCCCAGCACCTGGCACTGGCTGAATTCCACCTGGGGGTTCTCACATCAAAGGGGAACTAAGAGTTTTCCGGGCAGCTAGAGCAGAAGCACGAACCAAAGTTATGCACAGGGGCACCTGGGTTCAAAGCAAAAACGTCTCCGATGACGGCGCCCGCTGGCAGCGGCAAGCTTTCTCCAGCTTTGGCTCCCCGTGTCCGGCAACTGACAAGGGGGCTCGGGCTCCTGCCTCTGCGTGGAGGCCGGGCGGGGGGCCGGGAGCCTTGCGGGTGGAAGCCTTGCTGGAAGGCCGCGTGTTCCACGGGGTCGGGGAGGCCACAGGGGGTGATGAGAGAGAAAAACACTCGGTTTTCCTGTCCTTCTGCAGTGGAAGCCTTAGAGACTATTTCGAAAGCTGCACCTAGTTCTACCAGCTGTATTAGGTCGAACTCCTAGAAGGCGGCCAGTGCTCAGGGGTCAGGATCAGGAAGACGGCGAGGCCCGGTCAGCCAGTGGCCGGGGTGTGGTGGGCAGCGCCCCCAGCCTCCCCTCCACACCCCTGCCCACGAGCTCGTGGCCCGAGCTCGGTTCTTCCTGGAGGAAACCTCTCCTGGACCAGCCCTGACGCCCACCTGTAAAGCAACATGTCGCCATGCCCAGCTGCTTCTCTTCAAAGCCTATTTCTAACTGAATGAAAAGACTTACTTCTCTTTAAAAAGTGAATTGCCAGAGTCAGCACACAGGTGGGCCAAGGGGCGAGGAGGGACTCCTGAAAGGACACAGTGAAAACTCAGATCCAGGCTTTCTGCTGCGTGAGGAGCGGGGAGCCACGTGGCCGGCAGGAGCCTCGGCTGAGGCTGACCCCGTCCCTCCTTGTCCGCACACCGCCCTCCATTCGACACGCACCATTTCTGATCTGATTCTAATAAGCCCTGACCTTCAAGGGCTGGCACCAACAACAGATGCCAGATCTGTTTTCTGCAAGGTCCTTGTAGAAATCTGGGTTGCTCTGCCGTGGGTGAGCTACGGACAGGACTTTTCCCAACGAAGCCGTAGGCAAGAGTCAGTGCAAAACTGTTCAAATACAGTGGCCCACAGACCAGAGGTGACACCGCCTTCTGTAAAGCGTGAAATCGTTCCTCCTGTTGCAGAATTAGGAGCCAATAAATGCAACATGATAGCTTGCCATGTTTTTATCTTTAAATTATGTTACGATCTGTCTCGATTCACAAATATATCAATATACACTGCAGTAAGAGCTGTCCTCAAGGCCACAGATTTATCATTCTTTCCTGTGTGGTCTAAAGAGAATCTCCTGCAGCCCTGCAGATAAATCATCCCAGCTCGGAGTTCTGTAGGGGCAACTTGAAATAGAAGCTGCTCTTGGGCTTCGCTGGATTCCCAACCTAGCGGAGGAACGTGTTCTGCTACCATCACCCACCCGTGTCTCTGCATTTCAGCGTCCTTGACGCTGTCATCTACTGGCTTCCGGCTTGCTCCCCAACCTTCCTTAGCCATTTCTGCCCCCGGCCCACGGTCTTGCCTCCAAGGTTGCCTCTGTGGCACCTGGTGCCCCAGCCATGTTGAAGACCGCGCAGACGCCTTACCCCTGAGCACGTGGCGCCTTGGGTTGACATTCCCTGTAAGAAGCCCTGCGCACTGCAAGCATCTTCCACACAGAGACCCTGGGGGAGCACTGCAGACCCCGGGAGCTTGGGCAATTCCCGCCCGGGCCTAACGCGTGGCCCGAGAGCCTGCGTGGCTGGCTCACCCCCCGCTGTCCCTGCCACCTTGTGGACTCAGGCACCTGCCAGGTTACTGTGGTTGAAGAGGGCTTCTAGGGCTTCAGGCTGGGATGGAGTCAGGCCTTCATTCTTGCAAAGTCCAAGAGAAAACAGGCAGGACGCAAACCTTGGGACAGCATCTTTTCTTCCTTCATCCCAAGGCCAATCGTCCCAGGGCCTGCCCTCTTCACCACCTTAAGTCACTCCAACCTCAAAAGCCTGGCACCTGCCCAAGCCTCTCGGAGCTTTACTAAGCACTGCAGATGCCACGGGAAGTCTGGCTGCCTAACGATTAAATGCTATGTTCTGGGGCAGGTGTTGAGAGTTGGGGCCCTACTTACCAGGGGCACAACCTCAAGGTCAGGGTGAAGGGTGACAGTGGAGGGATGGACTGGAAAAGAACCGGGGTCTGTGCAGAGGATGGCACCAAAGCAGGGCTTGGACCAGCGTGTCTGAGGCCAATTATCTAAAATTAATTTGGTGAGTGACCAGTGTGCTCATCTATTGAACAGTTTTATTATTATAAGTTTTAATTTAGTTCCTGTCCCTGCCTCTGCCATTTTTTATGAAAATGGGTAGGATTTCAAGATTTTTGAAGACCAATGCCATGTCCTATCCCTGCCCTGTCTCTGACCTTGACGACGAGCTCCTCAGACGATCCCTGAAGCTAGGTGAGGGCAAAACTGGAACTTTTAAAACTCCTCAACATTTTGCAAATTGGGCAGATTGTTTTTCAGTGAATTGGTGGTTCAGTAAGTTGATGTGCAAGCGGAGGCACCTCCTAATTGTTCCTTATCCATAGCAGACGTTCTGTCTCTTTCAAACTCCATTAAAGTCAGGAGAGATGGCTGCTGGGCACACCTGCACACCACAGGGCCCATGTACCTGCCCAACAAAGCATACCTGCACACCACAGGGCTGTGCACCTGCCTGACAAGGCACACCTCCACACCACAGGGTTATGCACCTGCACACCACAGGGGCCATGTACCTGCCCAACAAGGCACACCTGCACACCACAGGGAATGTGCACCTACCTGACGAGGCACACCTGCACACCACAGGGGTCTGCATCTGATGAGGCACACCTGTACACCAAGGGTGATGTACACCTGCATGACGAGGCACACCTGCACACCACAGGCAGCCCACAACACGGATGAAATCCTATTGGCAGCCTATAAAACCAGAAAAGCCTGCCAAAAGGACCACAGCAGAACGGCCACGGCTGCAGCTGGAAACACCTTCTGGAAAATTTGTTTCCGGGTGACCACTTGGGACACATGTTGAATACACTGAAAGACCCACTGATGGTCAGTGCCACTTCTAGGAGCTTTTCCTAAGGATATACAGATCTATGCAATGCTCATTGCCACTGTGATGTTTACAACTGTAGAAGAAAAAAGGAAATAGCTTTAATGTTCATCATCATGGGATTACCTGAAAATGTTATGTTAGATTTTATGACATGATGGGGTATCAAATTATCACATGTTAAGAGAATAAAAATATAAAAATATATTAAGAGTATGCATGTACCATATCCATGCTAGAAAAAAAGAGCCTCTGTCCATGCACTCAATTAAATGATTACAGGGATCATTTAAAGGATTATGGGTGAATTTTATGAACCTTTTAGCAGATGAATGTTTTGCGAATTTTGAATATTTAACATCCTCAATGAAAAAAGGCTGGTTTTGACTTCTTATCTTTCTCAGTTGAAAAGCATCCCCGTTTCTGTGCCAGAAAGCCCCGTAAGAGCCGCCCACCCCCACCATCTTTCTTTAGAATGGGTCGTCAAAAAGGTTAGCAACACACTGGAGGGAAACTGAAAGAAAACCAGGAAACCAAAACCCTTAGACAGTAAAGTAGCAGCGAGATGGCTTTCGGCAGGAGACAATCAGCCGCAGCCTGTTCCTGCCACAGCCCGAGCTCTAGGGGCGCATTGGGGGAGGGCGGGGTCCCCCCCCCCCCCCCCCCCCCCACCAACCCCCCGGCGGGGGGGCGGTTGGGGGGGGGGGGGGGCCCCCCCCCCCCCCCCCCGCTTTGAAACAAGCCGCATTGCGGGCAGCGGCGGGTCCTCGCTGCGGGGCGCGGGGTCGCACACGCAGACCCCCGCAGCAACGCAGGCGGAGCCTCTTGCGCAGAGGACGCGAGAAGGAGCCGGGCTCGTTTCCTCTAAGCCCTCTGGATTGGAAGCCAGTCGGGGGACTCACCTCCGGGGCATGCGACCACCTCCCTCCCCTCCCCCAGGCTGTGTGGCGGCAGCTGGGGGTCCCCCCGGCAGCAGAGCGTCCAGGTGCTGCCTCGGCCGCCCAGGTCCTGGGCCCCCTGCTGCAGGGACAAGGGGGGTGGGGGCGGCGCTCCCCCGCCTGTCCAGCCTGCGCACCCCAGGGCGGCGCGGTCGGGTCCCAGCCTGGCAAGCAGGGGGCAGGGGGACCGCGGGCCTGGGGTCGGGCGGGGGCGCCTGGCGCACAGGCGGGAAGACCCCGGGCGCAGGGAGGCCGAGCCCGTCTGTCCTTCCCTCGCTCCTTGCGGACTCTTGGCAGACCGCCTGTCCCGCGGGCGGGTCTCGGGGCCCCCCGGAGCTGTGAGCGGCCGCCGGCCCAGCCCTCCGCGCGTCCCGGGGACAGGGCGGCCCGCGTGCAGCGGAGCCCGGAGCCCCGAGCGCAGTGGAGCCGGGCCTGGCGGCGTCCCCCCGGCCTGGCCGAGGGCCGCGGACCGCTGAGTGGCGCCGCACCCCCCGCACCCCGCGCTCTGGTCCGCTCTGGCGTCCCCCTCCCGCCGCTCGCTGACGCCCTGCTCCCCCAAGGCCCGCAGGGTCTCTGGGCCGCCCGCGTGGGGGTGGCCTCAGATTCTAGGTGCTTCCGAGGCGCGGCTGGCATGGGCAGCCCTGTCCCGTCTTGACCTTCCCCTTGTAGGACACGGCGGGACAGACGGTGCTGGGGAGCTGGGGAGGGCGGAGGGACCTGTGCTCCCTGACCAAAGCCTTAAGCTGGCTTGGGTGGCGGACGCGGTTCGCTAACCGTGGGCCACGCAGTAACGGCGGTGACGGGGCTGGGGCGCGGGCGCCAAAAGGCCCCACGGCGCTTAAGGGGGTGCGGGCCAGGAGAGTCCTCCGTCCAGCCGCTGAGCGGCAGCTGGCCCTCCGGCCCCGGGGGCCCACGACTCGCCAGCGCCTAGGGGAGAAAGGGCGCGGCCTGGCCCCAAGACCCGAGAGCGGGGACACGCTTTCCTGACCCTCACCCCGGGGGAACCTCTGCCTGGGGAGCGCCCGGGACCCCCACCAGGGCGCGGCAGCCCTTCTGGGCACCTTTCTCCTGGCTTCCCTCTCGGTGTCTTCTGAGCAGGCGGGTCCGGAGCCACCCTGCCTCTCCGCGCCTCCGCGGGAGGGTGGGGGGCTGACTGGCTCCTCCCCCTGAGATTTGGGGGTGCGCTCAGGTCGCCTGCCTCAGGCCGCGGCTGTGACTCAGGCCTCTGATAAGCCTCTCACTCCTTTTTTCTCCAGCGGCTTTAGCACCCAGGAAACAGGGAGTGCTTTTCACTTGTGCCCTGAAACTTCAACTGTGTGCAGAATATAGGTGGGTGAAATGTGTGATTTCTGAGTACTTGCAAATAAGCCACAAATAGGGCATTGCTCCCATGAGCAGATGTTGTTTGTTAAAATAAAGTCAGTAACCTTTATAGGCTCCCGTGGTTCATGTCCGTTCAGGTAACCAAGCCCGGCGAGAGGCTGAAAGGGGAGTGATTTATACCGCAAGAAAGCTCTGGAATATGGGTCCAGAATGAAGCTGTACTTTAGCTGCTCAAAATGGAACGTCTCTGCTTAGTGGGAATTCGATTCTGGCAGAGCTGCCACATCCTTAGCTGTGAGCTCCGGGGTGTTTCTGGCCAGGATGGTGCTTGGAGTTTACTTTTTAGCTGCATTAGGCTGAATTCCACTGCCCCCCACCAGCCCCCAGTACCATTCCCTCCCTAAAAACATAATCAGAAATGATGTGTGGTTTTTTTAAATCAAAAGGATGTGGCCCACTTAAACTTAAAATCTCTGTTAAAGTGGAACAGAACAGAGCGGGAGCTGAGCCTCCAGGAAGGAGAGTCCGCGGGCACCCCATGGGGGCTGCGACCCCGTCCAAGGTCCCTGGGTAAAGATGGGAGGGGGGCGCGCACCCCCTCACCCCGTGAGCAGAGGCTGGGGAAGGGCCCCCCTGTCCACGCTGCCCAGGGTTCAACCAGCTCCGAGCGCAGCCACTGAGCCAGCCGGCTGGGGCGGGAAACTACAGCGGCTGACCAGGCCACAGGCCGAGGGAGAACGCTTGCCTCACGGGAAGCCTGCCAACTGAGGTGCTGACAGACACGGAAAATGGTCAGAAAGCCCACGAAAGCAGCACAGAAACTAGCAAAGTACACTTTGAGAGGATTAAAGATATCTGTGCTTAATATCCAGATGCTATTCTAGGAACTTTATGTGTATGATGTAAATTGATCGAGAGAACAGCACGATGAATTAGGCACTATTCTCATTTTACAAATGAGGAAACCAAGGCACAGAAAAGTTAAACTAACTCAAGGACACACAGCTTGTCAGTGAGGGTGGAATCACAGATTTAACAAGAACAAGAAACTATGAAACGAAAAGAGACAAGAAGAATAGGCAGATATAAAAAAGAACCAATTATAAATCTTGTAAATAAAAAAAAGATGGTCGAGGAAACAAAAGGTCCTCAGTAGAGGATAAACTTCAACTAGACATAGTAGGAGGGTGCCTGGGAAACAGTGCTGTGGAATTTACCTAGCACTTGGCAGGGCAAGATAAAGAAACCAAAAATATGAGACAGATGCAACAGTTCTGGCGAATGGAAAGAGGGTGCCACAGAGAGCTGCCAGGAATTCCAAAACAAGAGACTTGAGAGGATGCCTAAGGAGACATAACAGCTGAGAGTTTTCCGGAACCACAGGAAGCTCTAAGACAAAGCACATACTGAGTGCTGATCAGGGCAAATAGGAACAGACACACAAGTGAACGGGGAGTGAAACTGCAGGACAAGCCAAGCATAAAGATAATATCTTAAAAGCAAGCAGAGGAGAAAGGACATATTATGTACGAAGAAGTCACGATTAGATGATATCAGGCTTCTTATCAGCACACACAGATGCTGGCAGCCAGTAAGGCAATGGCTTCAAAACGCAGAAAGTGAAAGGCAAACTCTCATGGTAGGCACAGAAAGAAACTAAACCAAGGGATCAAGTCCATCAAAACTGGAAAACTCTGCCAAAATATCCAGGGACTTTGCAGCTCCTTTCAGGCTTGGGCGCTGCAAACCAAGGCCAACAAAGTCCTCCCCGAGTCAGCCCCTTCGCTGTGCTCCTCACGCCGTGGAACAAGATGGCACTTCGGCACAAGAGCACTTTTCCTTAAAACCAGAGGGGCAGGCACGCTGGCTTGTCTCGGTCCCTAAGGCTCCTCATATGGATTGTGGCTTTTAACCAAAGTCACAGACTCCATTTCGCAGAGAAACCTGGTGGAAGTGTCACGGGGAAGAGGTACCCCTTCAGCCTTTCAGCAGCTGGCAGATCGTGGGAGGACACCCCACACCCTCTACAAGCACCTACCCCTGGGGGAAACGAGCATCTTCAATACCATGAGCCGAGGATATGCCCTCTCCATAGCACACAAAAATAGCAAGCAAAGGCAAACCCAAAGGCATACCTAGTGATCTGTAATGCAGGTTTCGACCTTACTGAAAAATCATCTGATTATTCAAGAATTATCCATTCACTAGCTGCAGTTAATATTAGTCCAAGATTTCCAAGTTACCTAAAGCTCTTAGAAATTATGTTTGAGCTGACAAACTACAAAACATTATTACTGTTAATGTAAAACATTTTCCAGAAGAATGATTCAATTCAGTTGAAAACAAAATTTTCATTTTTATAATCTTACAAGTATGTAGGAGAACATTAGTTTATTTGATCAGTAAACCGGTATGAATTTAGAATGTTCAGATTAATTAGTCTCTTCATGTGAAAACAAACAAGTAGAATAACATGCTTTATGTTTTTTAATGCTGATAAGTCAGAGAAAAGATATAGTGATTATTTAATCAAAATAATTAAACTAGCCTTATTTGCTAAATGCTTAATTATATGAAATTGGCTTCTCAGAATGTCTGAGCCAGCAGTTTCTGTTAAAAGGATTTTTTAAAAGTCTGGCACATTTAGAGTACTAGTAGTTATATTCTTGGACTTACATGAATATTTAATTTATATAAGGGCTCATTTATCTCTAAAAACAAATCAGAACTGAGATCACTTAACAGTTGTCATACACTAATTCATTAAATCCTCTAGAGGTAAGAAAACATTTCAGCCTCAGCCAGAGAGGTCAAGATGTTTCTCAGTCACTGCAATGATTTGTGGCAGGTGAATGGGTAGATAAATTGTGATGGATGTATACAATACAATACTACACAGACACTAAAATGAATGGAATAGCTATGAGCATCAACACATGTGCACAAAAATCTGAGTGAAAAACTACATTTTTGGATCTACAATAATGACGACATATATGTTCAGGTTTTTTTTCCAATTCATAATACATATTTTAAATACACTTGCTCTGACAGATGAAATACTTCATCAATTCAATAGCTGCAAAGAGCCAAAACCTTAACATTTTGCTGTAAATGTACTGCTTTAACTCAATTAAAACATTTGAGATACATTTTTAAGGAAAGGGCACAGGTATGTATTTTTTCCAATTCCTACAGCAACACCCACGTATTTTATGAATATAACATTCCTCTTACTTCTGGCATATATTAGGTAGAAAGAGCTATGAATCCAGTTTTTATAAAGATCTCAAAATCTTCCTAAATAAGAAATTCTATATTTGCATACTCCAATGAAAGTAGCAATTATTTTGTGCAAAACAAAATCATATGCATTTATACATCTTAATACAGCAAAATAAAAATGAAATTGAGAAATTTGCTCATTTTTCTAATTTAATTTGAAATATAAAATGGTAGTTTCTTCAGAAAAAAGATTTACATGAAATTTACCTTACCTTATGGTTTATGCTCTAAGAGTAACATTTTATGAAAATCAGCAACTGGCTTCTTTTATGTTTAAATTGAAATGAACATGATAAGTATATATGAATAACTTTCCTTTAACTAGTAGCAAAAAGAGTCAATAATCCTTTCAAGAAAGAGATTATTTCGTTTCCTCCCAACTTCGATTCACCATAAACACGATCCACAAATGATATTGGAACCTCACCAATTGTATAATTCATCTGCCTTGCCCAAACCATCATCTCCATCTGAAAGACACACCCCTTAGAAACACATTTTTCTATCAGTTTCTGTAGAACTTCCTTACGGTATAATCTGAAACTTCCTGTTGAATCAGATGCTCCTGGTCTCAGCAGAATCTGGGCTATAAAATTGGCCCCCGGGGGGGATGGATGTGGCTCAAATGGTTGGGTGTCCGTCTCCCATATGGAGGGACCCAGGTTCGATCCGCAGGACCTCCTGTTAAAAAAAAAAAAAAAAATTGGCCCCCCGCTGATTATTTTTCTTTTCAAATCCCAGCCATACACACCTCCGTTTCATTTGTACCAAGTTCCAGAGACAATGTCAAAATTACCCTCCTTTTCCTTCCTGTAAGAAAAATGAGCTAATGAATTCAGGAATAAATTTTGGATGGTGTGAGAGATCAGCATCCATGATAATTATGTAGTTTCCTGTAGCATGTTTCATTCCATGTATATACGCAGTTCCTAGTCCCAACATTTTCTCTCGTTGTCTTAAAAGAATTATGTCTGACCCATAGATCTTCTCCAACTGTCCAGCAGCTTCCCTTGTTCCATCTGGGCTTCCATCAGCTATGGTTACAGCTTCATAGTTGATTCCGCTTTTGGAGAAGCTCTTCACCAGCAGCCACACGATGAGCGGCAGGTTCTCGTGCTCGTAGGTAGGCAAAAGCACGGAATACTTGTTCTGCCACGGGGCACGCCCCCCGGCTCCCGCCGAGGCCTCTATGTTCAGTTTTAAACTCATACTGGGCATGGGGCTGTGCTCACGGAGCCTTCACTTAGGTAAAAAAATATCTATATTAGTATTAGCCTCCCACAGGCCCTCCCTGCCGCTCGACTAACTCTCCTCCCCAAAAGCAAACACTATCCTAATTTCTAACCCTGTGCTTTAGTATTGTTTTCAAACTTTATATTAATGAAATCATCCAATATGTGTTCTGTTATTTTGCACTTTCCTTTCACATTAAATCTATATTTATGGATATCATTGGTTTGGGATCAGCTATCTTCCATTTGGAAAAAATTTCTAATATCTCTCTATCATCTCTCTCTCTGTCTATCTCTCTCTCTATCTATCTATCTAGCCTAATATCTATCTATTTTGAATTGGTTAAGTTGGATTTTTTACGTGGATGCTGGTGGAGGTCAGATGTGATGCAAGGGGAAACCGAGGCCACGATGTATGAGAAAAGACAGTGTGTTACTCAGGGGTCCCGAAAGGAAAGTGGGTCCACGAAGGGTTGACGGGAAGCATGACCAGCCCGGGGTTCTCGACCAGCAGGTGGGGAGCACACAGGCAGAGCTGGAGGGACCCCTGGGCTGGTGCCTTTCTGTAGTCCAGGGGTGGGGGTTAGTAGAATCCCGCGGGGGTCAAGGATTGGTTAGCTTAAAGCAGGGAAAGGGACTGGGGGTCCGAGGGTGGTGGGGAGGGCCAGCTGTGGGCTTTGGGTGGAGGGTGTGGGTGGTGTGGGTGGTGGCCGCAGGTGTGGGTTTGGGCTGTGGGGAGTTTATACCCCAGGGCTGGAGAGCTGCTGCCTCACGAGGCCAGAGGTCGGGGTTGAGGCACGTGGCTCAGCCAAAGTGAGATGGAGCCGAGGCGGCACACGCAAAAACTGATAGGTCTGACACTATTGTGTTTGTTTATATATTTTGAATCTATCTACCTATATCTTTGTATTTTTCTACCCATCATCTATCATCTATCTAATAAGCTGCTGTATAATAACAAAATGTTAATATCCTAAATGTACAAGTAAATTCCAATAAATGGGTAACAAAATTGCCAGGAAAAAAAAATGGAGAAAAGCTTTCTGCAGAATATTTATAGAAGATGTTATCAGATGCTTACAATGCTTATACTCACCAGTAATGCACGAAAGTTTTCCCCCATCGGAACTCCAGAAAGTTTTCAGATTGATGTCCTCCTGTTCCCGTGAGGCTATGGGAAAATAGGTACAAGTTTCGTATACTGAGGTCTTGTAAATTGCAATCACTTTGTGGAAAGTAATCTGATATGACCTATTGAAATTTTACATGTGCATGTCCTGTGATTCAGCAGTTCCTTCCAAGTTGGGAAATGTACATAAAGAAATACTTGCACAAGGGCTAATGGAGCTAAGTTTTAGAATGTTCTCTAAAATATTACCTGTGATAGGATAGAATAGGTGCTAACCTGCATATTCATTACTAGGGGACTGGTTAAAAAATTTATACATTACCCATATGCAATTCTATGAAGTCATCAAAACTGCAGACATACCTCACAAAATGTTTGTTCAGTAACTAACTTTTTACCGTTATGGTTTTTGAAAATTTATAGCTATTTTGGATGACTATTTGGGGCAGTTGTATTAGTCAGGGTTCTCTAGGAAAACAGAACTGACTGGAGATAACTGTAAATAGTATGAGATTTTGTAAAACTATCTCACGTGGCTGTGGGGATGCACAAGTCCAAGTTTTGTCGGGCCGGCCGCAAGCCAGGGGCTCTGATGCAGGTCCTTACGAGTTCCCAGGAGACGCTGGCTGAAGTAGAGAGGGGGATTCTCTCCCTGAATGCTGAAATCCCTTCCCTCTTCAAGGCCTTCAGCTGACTGGATGAGTCACTCCCTGCTGACGGCACTCGCCTCGGTTGGTTGTAGATGTAACCAGCCACCTATGCAATCAGTCACCGATGGTTAAAGGCCATGACATGCCCTCGTGTTACAGTCAGCCCAGTGCTTGCTTGACCAGGCAGCTGGGCACCATCGCCTGGCCGAGCTGACACACGAGCTGACCATTATGGTGGTGTGTGGGGGGGGAGGGGTAGCAAGGCTTTTGCCTAAAAACATACAAAATTAATATGCTGTGAGCCATGATATTTCGACTTTATTGTTTTAGCCAAGAGCACACTCAAAAGTTTACTCAGCCGTTTATATGCAGAGAACAGGTGGGGAAGTGGGATTTTGATTTAAATTTTTTTGTTGCCACCGTATTTGTCTGGACCCCAGACCTTTTCCTTCATTTGGCCGCACCAAGCATGTGGCACAGAAGCTGTCGCCCTCTGTGAATGGACATCTGTGCACATGCTCTGCCATTTTCACACATTTCCCCCCACTTTGAGTTTAGCCTGTAATTTGCTCTGACTTTATATTTTTAAGCATACCCTGAATTAAAGGTAACTATGATTCACCAAATGTTTGAAAAATTGGCAAAGTTTCTGTTCCAGGAAGAAAGAAGAAATGAGAAAATCTTTAATCCCCAAATAAAAGATGGGAGTGATGCAGCAGACTAAAGAGGGAGAATTAAGGAGTGTGAAGTCTGCTTTGACAGGAGCCTGAATGCCTGGCTCAAATCCCACCCCCACCTGCTGCCATTCCCCTGAAGACCCCCTCACACCTCCCCTCCACGGTGCCCCCTTCCTCCTTTGTGAGGACAATAAACTGTGTTTGCATTATTGCATTGATTAAAACTACTGTGTTTATTTTCTCTCAAAGGGTTTTTTATTACTTTAATAAACCTGGTCTTGCTGCCAAAGGATCCATTTCTCTCTATGAAAATAGTTTGGGTGTCTTCAGTCGGGTTGAAATGCGTTGTAATTTTACCCGTTAAAACTGAGGGGAGGATTTGTTTTAACGTTTTAGGCTTAGTGGCACACTGTCAGGAAGGACGGCAGTTTTCGAGCAAGGCTTTACGGTTATTGCAGAAACCTATGATAATGCCGTGCACAGATGCCCGTCCGTGCCTGGTGCGGTGTGACTCTGCCGCCTTCTGTGACAGACGCCCGGAGGTCGGAGCGGCTCTGCCAGCGGCGTCACCCTGGGCTTGTGTAACACACCAGGCGTGAGCTGTGGGCTCTCGAGACGGTGCACAGAGCCGAGCCCTGCTCCCGGACTTTGGGCAGTTAGCTCCCTGCTCCTTAGCCTCACTTTCCAAAAAAGCCTGGATATCAAGGATGATTTTTCTACCTCACATGGTGGCTGCGAGGATTAAATGAAATAGTGACCTGCCCGATGCAGACCACATAATCCAAACATTGCGGCTATAATAATAACTATTATTTTATATGCATCTCTGCTGCTCAAGTTCAAAAAGTGAACGTGGATTAACTTTGTAAAAGTGTAAAATAAATCAAAGGTGTGCTGAGCTTTTGCAGTAGCTTTTCCTATACCCCTTACGACTGTCCTTTCCTGGATCCCTTGGAGAACGAGTAAACATAAACAAACGTGGCTAAATGCCCTGATGAGCTGGCAGGGGATTTCTGGACAGGACGGGCTCCATCCCACAGCGCGAGCTCCCTAAGAGGCTTCTCTGGTTCTGGAATCTAGGGCAAAGCAGGTCTTTTCCTCCTTACCTCCTACTCTCAAATGGCACCTGGAATATGTTTTTAATTCTTTTAGGTGTCAATACTTATCATTTATTGATTGTTGTTTCCTCATCATGTTTCTTTCTCTCTTTTTTAAAAGATTAATTTATTTATTTCTCCCCACCCCCTCATTGTTTGCACTTGCTGTGTCTCTTTATCTTCTTTATTTCTTTAGGAGGCACTGGAAACTGAACCCAGGACCTCCGATATGGGAGGGAGGTGTCCAATCGCTTAAGCCATCTCTGTTCCCTGCTTTGTTTTGTCTCACATTATGTTTTTCTTCTTGTGTTTTTTGTTGCATCATCTTGTTACGTCAGCTTGCCACACCTGCCCATCGTGTCAACTCATTGTCTTGCTCGTCTTCTTTAGGAGGCACCAGGAACCTCTGCTCCCTGCTTTGTTGAGCTCTCATTACATTTTTCTTCTTGTGTCTCTTGTTGCGTCATCTTGTGTCAGCTTGCCGTGCCTGCCCATCACTCCAGCTCGCTGTCTTCTTTAGGAGGCACTGGGAACCCAACAACAGACCTCCCATGTGGTAGGCGGGAGCTCAATCACTTCAGCCATATCCGCTTCCCAACATGTTTCTTTTTGTTTTCGTTTTTGAGAGGATATGGGACTGGGTGATTAGAATGAATTTGGGTGGAAGCCTGATGTCGTGGTTTCCTTCCACCTCATTCTGGGGGTGCAGATACAGCTGGCTCAGAAAGCCAGGGAGCTGCTGGAAATGCGATGGCACACCCTCTCTCTTAGTTTGCCAAGGCTCCTGATGCAAAGTACCAGAAATGGGTTGGCTTTTATAATGGGGTTTTATTAGGGTAAAAAAGCTCATAGTTCCGAGGCTGTGAAATGTCCTAATCAAGGCACCATCAGAGATGCTTTCTGACCAAAGTCAGCAGCTGGTGATCCTGTGTCCTGCCACGTGGTGAAGATAGCTGCCCATCTGTGCCGAGGTCCCTGCCTTCCCCTCCAGAATCTACCATCTCCCAGAGCTCAGCTTGGCAACCAGACACAGGGTTTGTCTCTTTCCTCTCTCAGTCTCTTTCTGCATGGGCAAACCATGGCTGGATCAAAATGGCAGGGCTCCCTCTCCCTGTGTGTGTCTGTCTCTCTCTCTGTGTCTCTGTTTACATCAGACTCAGAGAGAGGCCAGAGACTCAACCTGAGTCACGGCTCAGTCCTGACGTGCTCCAATCAAAAGAGTCTCATGCCCACAGGAATGGGTTAGTTCAAAAACATAATCCTTCTCTTTTGGGGATTCATAAAAGAACTTCAAATTGTCACACCCTCTTTCAGGCCAGGAAGGTCAAGGCAAAGCAAAACAAGATGACAGATTCTTTGCTGGTGTGTGGCTTACTTATGAAGTACTCAGACCTTTTTTTTTCATGAAATGTAAACAAACGCCTGTCTCCTATCACTTGTGTGGGAGGAGCATGGGAAGAGGTAAAAATGAAAAGGGGAAGCATATGGTAGAGCTCAGGGAAGGGCATTAAATCACTGCAGAAGTATAAAGATGTAGCTTTGCTCATGAAAAAATCTGCATTGGTTTCATGTCCTCATCAATGGGGAGATATTCTAGATGCCCCAGCACTCAGCCCTGCGTCTGAAACCTGGCAATGATTTCACACTTCAAGAGAGATATAAATGTAGCATCATGTTATCTCATAATTAACTTGTCTTCACTCTGTGTTTTAACACAGAGAATTCCAGCCAAATGAGGTATAACAGATGGAAAAAGTCACTTGGAAAGGACAACCATTGAAGCTGCCTGACTTTCTCTTTGGAAGCTAGATTTCAAGTGACTAAGGCTATGTCTTCTGTCCCCAGTGTGGACTGAGAAGCCAAGCAGTAATGAGTGCTTCTTTGGAGGCTTTAAGGAAAACCAGTCTTTTCAGCTGTTTCTCTATCCTCACCATAGCTGTCTTCATCAGACCACAGCGCCTAGCCATTTGTGAGAGAAGCTCGCCCTGCTGAGTCAACCCCTTCTTAAACGGGCATCAAGAAAGCACTGCCTGACCAGTCTGGCCAGCTCTAAGCTGACCCCAAGGCAATTGAAGGCATAGTCATCCTTCTGCACCAAGACTTTCTACCTGGCCAAGACAGTCCTGGGTTTATAGACAAAAGGCAAGTCCTGGTGTAGCACCTTAATTTTTTGCTGTATGACCTTCAGAAAATAATTCAAATCTCTTAAGCTATACTTTTATAAAAATCATAAAAATATAATACCCTTATTACCCACTTCATCAGATTGTTGTGATGATTAAATAAGATGAATTAATAATTGAGTTCATAATTAAGATTATGAAAGTTATTGCTAAGGATTGTGTTACACAGTCTTAAGGTATTATTCCCTAGGCCCCAGAAGGCACTGAATGAAGGATGAATGAATTCACTCATCAGTGCTACAACTGAGGAGTGACGTGATTTAGTTACAGCATCAGGTTGGGAATGAGCCAATGATGTAGGAGTTTAGAAGATATCAATCTGATAAAATGGTGACTAACACTCCCGGTCACTGCACACCAACAATTATTTTACTTCATTAAATCATCTTTAAATGAAGTAATGAAGTGCTCTTAAAACCCCACTGATAACCCCACCACCAGAGCAGAAGAGCTTTCGTGGCCGCATGCTGCCTTTGACGCTCCTGTGCACCTGTTCCACGTGGTGGTGTGTTCTACAAATAGAGATCATTTTATTTCTCCTTTCCAGTCCGTATGCCTTTCCTTTTCCTTGCCTTATTGCAGTGGCTAGCACTTCCAGTATGTTGAGTAAGAGCGGTGAGAGCAGACATCCTTGCCTTGTTCCTGACCTTAAATGGAAAGTAGTCAGTCTTTCACCACTGAGAAAGAAGCTGGTTGTAGGCTTTTTGTAGATACTCTTTATCAAAATGAAGACTTTCCCCTTGGCTTCCATGTTTCTGAGAGGTTTGTTCATGAATGTGTCAAGCCTCCCCCCATATTTATAGATATAATGGGATTTATCTTCTTTATTCTCTTAATATGGTGAGTTACACTGATTTTTGCTGAGAGATTCATCAATTATTATTTTTGAAGAATCAGTATTTTTGTTTCATTGATTATCTCTATTCCTTTTGTAAAGTTTTAATTTCACTGCTTTCTGTCATATTTATTATTCACTTTCTTCTACTTGCTTTGGATTTTGCTCTTATTTTTGTAGTTTCTGGAAGTAAAATCTTAGGTTATTGATTTGAGATTTATATTTATATTATTTAGCACTATGAATTTCCCTCTCAAAACAAATTTTAATATGTTGTGTTTTCACTTTCTTCACTTCTATGTATTTTTTATTTCCTTCAAGACTTCCCCTTTGACCTATAAATATTTGAGAATGTGTTGTTTAATTTCCACATACTTAGAGATGTTTCCAGTTTTCTTTATGTTACTGGTTTCTGGGCTTGTTCCATACAGAGAACACACTCTGTATGATTCCAGTTCTTAAAATTTGTTGAGGTTTGTTTTATGACTGAGAAAATAGTCTATCTAGGTGGATGTTCCATGGGCACACGATTAGGGAATCTCTATATGTTAATTAAAGCTTGTTGGTTGATGGTGTTGTTCAGACATTCCAAATCCTTGGTAAATTCCTTTCTAGTAGTTTTATCAATTGCTGAGAGAAGAGTATTAAAATCTGCCACTGTGTATCTGTCCATTTCTCCTTTCAGTGCTATCAGTTTTTGTTTCATTTATATGGAGACTCTGTTGTTTGGTGCACACACATTTAGGATTGTGTCCTCCAGGTATCTTTTGACTGTGCAATATCTGTCTCTAGGAATTTTCTTTGCTGTAATAACATATCCACTCATGAATTTTTGGGGTTAACGTTTGCATTGTATTCTTTTTCCTCCAGTCCTGGTGTCCCAAACCAGTTCACCTTTTTAGTCCCTTCCAGAGTTCTCTTTTGGCTGTTTCTTGAGTCATTTCAGGGTTTATAATTGTGTTCAGTGGGAAGGAGCCGCAGAAAGACTGGATCTTCACTACCTTGTCTGGACAGGAAGTCAGGGTCTATCAAATAGAAAAGAACTTTTTAAAAGTACAAATAGATGTGCAACTATCTATTGGAATAAAAAAAGATACATCAGTATATTAAGAGTAGCATTTGATTCTATGCAGAGTCAAACAGAAATTTTTAGAGCCTGGAAAATGTGTGACATCCCCAGTTAACCAATGTTCTTGTACTTTATTAAAATGCTTAAACTTTTTATTTCTTGTCTTTTCCCTTTGACAAAAATGGAATCTGGACTAAATTCCAAATTGCATAAGTAAACTGAGCTTCCAAATTCCCTTGGCAGCATAAATCACATGCGCCTCTCTTCGTGTTCTCTCTAACTGGTAGAACAGGATGGCTGTGCACATTGAGACAGATGCCGAGTTCCACCCGGAGCTGCTTGGAGATGAAGCGCCTTTCAATCACTTCTCCCACCAGACTCAAAATAACACCAAGTCCTGCAAAGCTGTGCATTTGAATCAGCACTCTGTTTTTCTCCCCAGTTGAAATCCCCTTATTAATTTCTTTGTCATTTTAAATCTAATAGTTTTATGAAAATAAAGAGGTCTGTCTGAGGAAAAAGACATGTTAACCCTTAAAGTGTGACATCTGGATGAGGGTGCCCGCTCCTGTCAGTGAATTATGTATTCTCCTCTGTCCTTTACCCTCCCAAAGGACAGTTCTTCAGAAGGAACGTTGCCACCTTTCCTTCTCAATTGAAAACCCTCCAATTAAAGTGCTTTGCTTTTATTTCATTCTTAATATGTTCTACCCCCAAGCTTGGGCAACATAAATTATTTTGTATTTATAAAAATATATCCAATATATATTTTTAAAGACAGAATTTTAGAAACAATATTGAGAAGGTTTTAAAATCCATAAGATTTCCAACTCAGTCTTTTTGGGAAGGACTAAATTTAAACCAAATAAGTTACATCATATGCAAGGCCCTCCAGAGAAATGTTTTATCGTATCCTTTGTCAAGACATTCTGATACTAACTTGGGGGAGGGGGTTTCTGCTTTGCTAAAGCTGCTCAGAAGCAGATATCACGAAACGGGTTGGCTTTCAGCAGTGGGAATATCTTAGCTTACAGTTTGGAAGCTGAGAAAATGTCCAATTTAAAGCAACATCAGGCTGTATTTTCTTCCTGAAGACTGGCTGCGGGTGGTCCTGGACTCCTCTGTCACATGGCAAAGCACATGGTGGCATCTCCTGGCTTCTCCTTTCTCTTCTGGGTTTTGTTGCTTCCAGCACCTTGATTCCATGTTTTTGTTTTTTTTCTCTCTCTCTTTGTATGAATTTCCTTCTCTTATAAAGGACTCCAGAAAGAGGATTAAGACCTGCCTGAATGAGGTGGGTCACACCTTAAGACCCTGCTCACCAAAAGATCCTATTATCAATGGCTCCACAGACATAGGAATGGATTAACTTCAAGAACCTACTTTTCCAGGGTACATACAGCTTCAAACCATCACAGCGGGGAGAGCAGGAGGAAAAGGGGGAGAGAGGAAAGGAGAGGGAGAGAGGGAGGGAGAGGGGAAGAGAGTCTGAAAGACCTAACTCGGCTCATGCACTGGCTTACTTCCTTCTAGAGGCCTAATGGGTCCTCTGACAAGGAAGTGGGGTCGTTTTCCAAAAGGAAATCAGGACGCTAAGACTAAAAAATAGCAGAGGTCCTGAGTGGCAAAACCTAGAGGTCTCTATCCCGTAGCCATGGCCTCTGGGCACTTAGGGCTGGAGTCTATTGCTGTCCCTTATTTCAATTGTTTTTGCTATTGTTTCATGACCACAGCGATCCCTTACCTTTTATCACTGTATGTGTCTACATATGACAGATCTACACGAATTTTGGGGAATCGGGGTACAAACACCAGTCAGCCTCCAAGGGCCTCTTCAGGCGAGGACAAGGAGAAAGACAGACAGACAGAAGCTCTTAGAGGCAGGACCAGGGCCGTGGGCGTTAGTGGGCAGAGAGGTCGCCTAGAGCACGGAACCAGGCCCGCCAAGGAGCTCACACGTCTGTCCTGGGCCTCAGAATTGCTGTGAGCCAGGGACGGGCGTCTCCGCCCTTCCTCTCTGACTGAGGGGCCTTATTCTCATTACCCTCAGATCCACAACTGATTCAAACACGGACATCCTCTGGCCACAGGTGCCGGTGGGGCGTGTGACCACAGAGTGGAGACACACGACTGCCATCGCATCTGAGCATCCAGACGAGTGGCTCTCGGAATTGATGATCTTATTTGGGAAGTGCAGCTGTCCTGGCTAGACCATGGCACACATCTTCTGTGAACATTGCAAAATTCCATCGCTGACAACCTGCCATCTGGTTTCAGCACAGTCTCGTAAGGGTGTGAATCTTTTTTAAGCTCTGTAAACCATTTCACCATCAGCCTGATTGCCCAAATAAGGCAAATCATGCTTTATTTTTCAAATTATAACCTATTGAGAATCTACTGTGTGTGGATTTGTGCTACATTCTGTGGGTAATTAAAAATGCCTAGTGTGTGGCAATTATGCTTGCATTCAAGGGATATAGCGCATCATGAAACAGATGCATGGCATGCTCATACAAAGCATTATAAAATCACTTTTAGTTTGAAAACTAAACTGTAATGTAACAACTGAAGAAAGAAATCCAGGGAGCTGAAGCCTGCGGGTGAACTTCAGAGCCTCTACGGGCATTCGTCAGGAATTTTAACCTCTTCTCAAGAGAGCGCTTGTAAGATCTGCAGATCACAAATTCAGCTCTTCGGAGTTTCTCCAGCTTTCTTCCTCTTGGTCATTATGGAACCACAAAATGAATAGTGAGGTGACTTAAATTCTGATAAATGAAAAAGGAAGAGTACATATGAGTCTGTATAGATTGCAAATTAGATATCTGTCTTTGAATTGTAGTTGGCTCATCCAAAAACTATTTTCATGGAGTCTACTATTTAATGGTTTAATGATTGCAAAAGGTTTCCTGAAAAATAAAGATTTTATTTGAAGTGTTTTCCACAAAGGTAAATATATTTTTCATGACTTTTCTTCATATTTGTCTAAATATATCAACCACCTACAGTAGGGTGGAAGTGGCATCCTCGTGCTACCTGAATTGGTGATTCTGAAATCAACTCTGATAAACAGTGAACATAAGGGGTATTTTTATAGTTTATGACAGATGGGAAAGGGGTTCACAAAGATGGGTGGTGATTTTGCATAACTAACAAAATGAGTCAAAGGTGTTTGGTTTGTTTGAATAAAATGAGAATTGTTTAAAGATATTGGCATTTATACCTAGTAGAGGGATCTGTTATATAAGTTCACTTCAAAAATAACTCATGCTGTCTGGTGGTGCAGCCAACTGTGCCCCAACCTAAAGCGAGAAGCCTGAAGGTCTAAGTCCATGCACAGCTGCAACGTGTAATGAAGCTGTGCCACGAAAACACACCCAAGGTGAAAACTTATATCCAAATAAAGACAGAAAAAAATCTGTTTCATAACTGATTATACAACAAACTTTAAAACAACAGCCTGGGAAAAAGCTCTCTCATCATGTTCACTTCAGAAGTGCTCTCTAAAGTCATGGGAACCTCCTTTAATCTGCTATAAATGAACCCACCGGGCACAGGGGCGGGGTTGCTTCTCTGAGACAAACTACACTACTAGAGGGCCCTTTGTGCCACTTCTCCCTCGATTTTCCTGTTTTCAAGAGCTGATGGATGCCAATATTTGTTTCAAATGAGAGAAGGGTATAAGGTAAACATCAGTTAACTATTACAGGAGCTTGCCACTTTTTTTTGCATGCAAATAATGTACATATAATACAGGACTATAATGGAGACTAGAAGTCATTGGTTTTTGGTCGCTAATACGTGATTTACAGAAGCCAGTTAAATTCATTGTAGCAGCTGTCCACCATTTTGATTCATTTGAATGAAGACAGCTCTTTGCTACTTTTCAAAAAAAAAAAAACCACATTTTTGGACACTTGGACAGTGTAAATGGTAAAGCCAAAATCCAGTTCTTCGGTGGAGGTCTTTGAGGCATGAGGAGGTGACTCCTTATGGACGGATGCTACCTTGTCACCACGGCTGCGCCCTGAGGTCATCACTGTTGATTCAGGGCCAGGCGTGGGCCTGGAGAAGAGAGATCCCAGGGTAAGGAGGACTGAGCTTGCGGTGCCAGGGGAACGATAAAGAGTTTTGTCCAGGGAAGGGCCCAGGGCCGAAGGCTCTGGGGACACAGCCTGTGTGACAGTCAACACACCACACCATGGAGGGCGCACATTCGGCCACGCATCCCAGCCGTCACCGCTCTGGCCTGTGCCCATCGCCATCCCCAGCTCCCGGTGGCCGTTACCGTTCTTCTGCAAGGTGGCGAGGTCCACAGTGGGAATGTGACACTCGTGGGGGACACTTAGGAAATGGGGTCCCGACAACAGGGGTGCTTGAAGGCCAAGGGTGTTAGATGTCCTGCCAGTTTTGAGAGAGTCACACGTAGCAGAGGATGACCCTGCCTTCCCCATGACTTGAACGGCCCTTCCTTCATGGAGCTGGAAGCAGGCGGATAATCCCAGAACAACGCCGTGTAAGACTGATGAAGCCAAAGCCTCTTCGCACAGTCCTGATGGCCACTGACCAGGTCCAGAAAGCAGTCGTTGTGCACGATGAGGACCCCTGTGCACTGCTGGTTCCGGAAACCTGTCAGGGGTTGGTCGCCGCTTTGGAAGAAGTGCTGCCATGACAACCCTCTTGCCAACGTTTGAGTCCTGATCACAAAGCACCAAGCACTGAGAGTGACTCCAAGCACAAGTGTGAGTGCTTCATCTCTGCTCGTGTGGTCACTTCAAGCGCTGACCCACCAAAATGCATACTATTTTGTTACAAAATACTTTGATTTTTATTTTCCCTTTATTTTAAAGCTTTGTCACTGTAGTTGTTTTTTATTTATTAGATTCAACAGGGTTAAACCTCCCATCTGTTGTCTGTCTTTACCACTTTTCCTTTGTCCCTGGTTCTCCCCACCCCCTTTTCTATCTTCCTTTTGGATCACCACTTGAATAATTTTTAGCATTTCATTTCACAACTGACTTATTTATGTTTTCTGTTTTGGTGTTTGCTGCAAGGATCACACTATACTTCTTGCAGTTATCACAGCCTGCCTTCCATTAACATTATGCCCCTGCACGTATTATTGAATAATTTTAAGTGTGCTTCCATCTCCCTTCCTCTGGATGACTGCTGTCATACATTTTACTTTTACTTATATTATAAACCCTACAATGCATCGTAGTTATCTTTGTTTTAAATATTCTATTGTATTTTCAAAACATTAAAAAATGAGAAAAAGTGATTTTTGCATTTGTTCAAATATCTAATGTTGGTGTGCTTCATTCCCTGTGAGGATCCAAATTTCCCTCTGGTATCACTTATTTCCTGCTTGAAGCCCTAGGTCTCCTTTCACAAAGGGTTAAGACGATGGTGATACATGGGAAAATTAGAACTAAGGCAACTTATGGGTGATAGTTAAAAGAAATATGGTCATTTTTTTGCGGCAATGGCAGAGAAGGTCTTATATCAATTCTAAGGGACAGCAATAGGGGGGATAAGAGGGTATGAGGTTTTTCCTTTTGGAGTAATGAAAATGTTTTGAAATTGACTGAGGTGATGAAAATGAGAGCCACGGAGTGTACCCTTTGAATGGACTGTACAAAACATAGGACTGTATAACAAAGGAATCCAGTGGTGGGAGATAAAAATAATATTAAAGCAGGGTATTAATAATTGAGTGAGCTGGGGGAAAATACACCAGATGTAAGCTATGTGCTATCGTTAATCGTAAAATATATTTTACGATTATTTTAGGCCAGTTAAAAAAATATTGAGAAATGGGGGAAAAGAACAGAGCTTGCTGAGAAATGGGAGAGAAGGACAGAAATACGCACTGAGATTTGGTGTGGGCTCCTCTAGGCAGAGAGAACAAGCTCTGCCTTGTGTGATTACCTTTTAAACTATTAATTATTCCTCCCCGTTGCTAATGCTAGGGGGAGGGGCCTCAGCTGTTATTGGTTGCTCCACCAATGGTGGGGGCCAATGGGGAGGCCTCTTTGGAATATCCGGGGCCAAGGGGAGGTCCTGGAAAGAGGAACTGGGAAAACTCAAGGTCTCAGCAAGGCCTTGCAGCCATGCTGTCTGTCGGCCATGTTGTGGCTCGTTTTCTCGTTTCCCTGGCTACCCTGCCTCAACTCCCCCCTCAGAGAGTTCACACCCTTATTCTTAAGGGGGTGCTAAGGGGTAACGATCATTCTTCTGTAGTTACTTCCTGCTGGTTAGGGCAGTAGTCCCTGCCTGACAGGGTGTAAACCTCTCTGTCTATTCTATTGAGGTTGAGGAAAGACAGGTCTGACACCGTGGTCGGAACTGGCTGAAATCCCCGCGTGACTAATACCTTGTTCTGGAAGGCGTTGATTCTGGAGGAAATAAACTTAGTTAGAATTTAAGCTATGTGGCCTGACTAAAAGGATAAAGAGGATGGTGGTAGGCAGGCCCCAAAGGGGGGCCAGCTTCACCATACTGAACCACAAGAGTGAGGAAGGCCAGGTGCCTCCAGAGGCTGCGTCCTCCCAAAGTTGAGGGGAAGCAGCTTTCCTCCTTGAGTTCTTTTCTGCTGTCTGTTAACTCTAGGGAGAGATTGTGGTAGACCTGCTGGGGTTGGGTATAAAATGCCTCCCCCCCCCCAGTTCCCACGGTGATGGATATGCCTGGAACAGCTAGGAGGGGGATGAGGAGAGGCACTGCCCTAGACATAAACTCACAAAGACAGTACAGGCAACAACAAGACAAGCACATGGCAAACAAAATAAAGACAGGACTTAAGAGAGCCATTCCTTTATCTTATAGGCATGTTCATTAACTGCTTAGAAAATGAGTTAAGTTTACCAGGACTTTTAACACGTTCAATGTCCCTCTGCATATGATTTAGAATAGATGAAATATAGGTACAGTACTTAATACTAAACAATGCACAAATCATTGCCTAAATTTCTCTTTGAGCTGCTGTTAAGAGATTTAAGCTCCAGGTTTGCAAACCATACATGTCCTCTCTCCCTAGGAGCAGGCCATAACGCCAGTTGTGTTTTGGTCCTACCCACATCGCCCTGGCATCCCTGCTCCACTTGGTGTCCGTCACCCAGCCAGCATGCTGCAGCACCACTGACCCTAGAGGGAAGCTAGGAAGGTGGCTCCAGCATTCCACCAGCCTGGTGCATCGCGCCCTTTTAGCACTAAGAAACAGAGCCAGTGTGGAGGCGATGCCCATTGCACATCGGGCCACATTGAGCCACCGCCGGCTGCTGCAGGAGTCTGAAACTGCCACATACTCTCCATCCACTTCAGGAGCACAGCCAGAGCTGAAGTAGACACTTTGATTGTTTTAGGGGCCAGTGACCGACCTAGCCAATGACTCAAATGGAGAGGCACCAGGCAGGGTATTGAAGGCCTGGTTTGAATGCACAAAAGAGTGTGACAATGCTGAAGTCTACCTCTTTTAATCTTTATATACTTTTTAAACACTTCCAATGCACTTTATAACAATCAAATGAACTTAACTATTTTAGCACTTTGCTCTTTACTTCTTCTACACCTTTACCTTGGTGACATCAATTAACAGATATTTTACTTTAGCAGTACAGGAAAAACTACTTTCTCAATCATTTTATGAAAACTGAAGATTCCCAATGGAATCAAGATTATCTTTCCTTATCACCACTTTAATATGCAGACTGAGGTGGCCTCTGACAGGTTCTCCTGCTATGAAGTTACTTTTTGTTATTAATATCAATTTAGGTTTCTAAAAAATGGCTTCCTGGAATTAGCCATTTAAATACTTCAGTTTAGAAGATGCTTTTACAAACTTCTTATAATTAACCATAACCACATAGACTAGTTATATTTAAATAAGCTTATTAAATTACAATTACCAACCAATGAAATTTACTTTATCCATTTAAGAGAGAGCAGATCTACATTTCCTTCTTTAACTTAATTTCATTAAACCTGAATTTACAACTTTCATCATCTTAGAGATTTAATACATATAATGCTAATTTATTTCATTGGTATTCTTTAAACCTAGGGAGATTACATCCAAGCTAAATGAAATTGAAACAATTATAGTTTGTATAAGGAATGTTTTTATTCCCCTTCCTTTACAGGAGGTTAAAACTGCTTCTTTATTTTTGGAAGAAATACAAGTTTTTATTATAAAATAACGAATGACAATGAAACAGTATTGGTTAGCAGAAGCAGTAGGGGGAGCAAAAACCCTTCTCTACACTTGATAGCTTTCAAATAGGGATGTTAAATTCACTCTTTAATTCTGTAATCTGGAAATCATGTTTTCTAATAACTTTTTGAATGCTTTTTCTCTGAGCCCATAGGCCTTCTTTTCTGTTTTTGGTTTGCAAGCTCTCTAGCATTTATTTTTATTTATTTATTTTTTAAAGATACTTAGATTACATTAATGTTACACAAAAAATATAGGGATTCCCAAATGCCCCACCTCCCACACCCTCCCACATAAACATCCTTCATTAGTGTGGCACACTCATTGCAATGATAAACGCATCCTGGGGCTTTGCCACTGAGCATGGACCATAGTTCACGCTGTAGACCACACTCTCTCCCCCACAGTTCTGCATGTTATGTGATGATATAAAATGGCCCATATCTGTTGTTGCAATGTCACTCAGGACAATTCCCAAGTCCTGAAAAAGCCCCTGTATTACAACTGCTTTTCCCTCTCCCTGGTCCCAGAGCCTCCAGTGGCCACTGGCTCCACATCAATGTTGTAATTTCTTCCATTGCTTGAATCACAGTATGTCTATAGTAGAACACCAGTAAGTCCACTCTAGTCCACAGCTCTTCCACCCATCCTGAGGAGTGTGGGATGGTGATGTCCACTCCACCTCCAATTGAGAGGGGACTTATATTCCATGGGGAAGATGGATGGGATTATCCTGCCTGCAGCTGCAGACTCTCTCCACTCCCTGGGACAGCCATTGTCCATCATCATCTTCCCGCCAGTTGTCCTGGGTGAGTCCAGTGAGCTGTAGAGTAGGAGTTGCAGCTCCACCGAGGCTCCGGGCCCAGCTGGCACACGGACAGCCCAAAGACTCAAGTCTCTGGATGTACACCTACAAACTCCAGCACTATGTATAGGTTAGAATAGAAGGGACAGATGAGCCATGTGCAGGGAAGACATGCTTCTTTAATAAAACTCTAAAACTGTGAATAATCTTAAAAGCATACTGGCTCCTAGGTTTTGGATTATATTACAATTGCTTAATTTGTTTACATTATAATTTAGAAAAGATCTTTCCATAGCTTTTAAGGACTTTTCTTTTACTTACTGAAATTTGGTAATAGGATTATTAACCATCCTTATTTTAACGCTGTTACAAAGGTCTAAATCGGGGAATTACAGGACAAACTAGGATTCGTAATTCCCCAGCCTAGAAGATGGTTTTAATCTGCCACACCTAGCCCTCCCCTCAGAGCTCTTGCAAAGAGAAGGCCCTGGAGACGGTGTAGGTCAAAGAGCTCAGGAAGATCTTTTCCCCTCTCCCAATAGTTCTTATATTCAGATTTCCATATGACCCCTCCATCCTGCTCAGCCTAATTTGGGCTCCAGGAATATTCATTCACATATATAAGCACATATTTAATTTTTAACAATTTGAATAGAGCTCTTTTAAGAATTTTCATTTGTTAATTTGATATTACCATCCTGATGTATAAAGATATATATTGAGCAAACAGGCAGGCACAAATAGAGTTAGACACAGAAATACAACTCACTAAAGTAACTTAAAACTTTCATTCTTTTACAAAATAAGTTTAGCTGTAAAATAACACTTAAAAGATTTCTTTGAAGCCTATTTCTAATTAATCTAATTTACACTGTGACCATGCAGTTTTTCATAATATTTTCATTCTTTAATTATTGTCTTATAACCAGAATGTCCTCAATGCTTTAAAACACAATTTCCCTTTCCCTCAGAACTTTGCTTATTTCCCATTTTGACTTTGCAGGCCTTGGATGAGCAAGACTGTAGCAGTTTGATATTATTGATGAATTCCAAAAAGAAATATTGGATTGTGTTTGTAAACTGGTCTTTTCCTCTGGCTGTATTAGAGTGCACTGGAGTCAGAGGTTTTACTTTTACTTGATTAAATAGTGATTCAGGCTTTGATTGGGCTGTGTCGGTAGGACCTCGAGTCCCTGCCCCTTGGTAGGTGGGGACTCACAGAGAAACTGCACCACAGAGAAGGGAGGCTGGAGTTTTAATGCTGGCGCCAAGGGAAGAAAGTGCTAGAGGAAGCTTGATAGTGAGGAAGGAGAGAAGGCCCCAGGAAAACAGATAAGCCGTTTGCCTGATAGTCCACAGCTGGCCTTGTGGAGAGACGCAAGCCTGAGTCTGGAGAGAGGCAAGCCCCGGGAAGACAGGAACCCAGGAAGCCTGAACTCTTACAGATGTCGGCAGCCGTCTTGCTCCAACACATGTCGATAAACTTTGGTGAGGGAGGTAACTTATGCTTTATGGCCTGGTAAGTAGACACTTCTACCCCAAATAACTACCCTTTATAAAAACCAACCAATTTCTGGTATTTTGCATCAGCACCCCTTTGGCTGACTAATACAGAATTTGGTACTGGAGAGTGGGGTTGTGCTTTTGCAATTACCAAAATGCTAGGATGGTTTTATAAATGGGTAAGGAGTATTTTTTGGAGGAATTGTGAGATGCTTGTTAGAAAAGATCTACAGTGCCTTGAAGAGACTGTTGATAGTAATATGGACTCTAAAACGACTTTTTATGAGGCCTTAGAAGTGAATGATGAAACTATTATTGGAAACTGGAGGAAAGGTGATCCATGTTTTAAAGTTGAAGAGAACTTAACAAGATTAACTCCTGGTGTTTTATGGAAGGCAGAATTTGAAAATGGTGAGCCTGGGAATTTAGTTGAAGAACTTTCCAAAGTAAATCCGGCGAATGAGGCTT
Organism: Tolypeutes matacus; assembly: GCA_026826555.1. NCBI lineage: Eukaryota > Metazoa > Chordata > Mammalia > Cingulata > Chlamyphoridae > Tolypeutes > Tolypeutes matacus. The sequence continues at coordinate 6,544,078 of JAKSZT010020074.1, read as the reverse complement.
GGCTTCTCCTTGCAGTTTATAGTGAAATGCTAGACGAGAGAAATACGCTAAGGACTGAAAACTCTTGGGCACACACAAAAAAACAGAAACTGATTCTGGAAATTCCAAGCCTCTGGAAATCAAGCTCCCAGACAATAGTGTCCCATTTGAGGACTTAACTAAACTTGGAACTTGTAAATCAGGTTTGAAGGTGCTTTTATCTTGTAAAGACTTGTGGAAAGTCTCACTGTCTGATGGCTTGGACCCCTGCTTCTTGCATGCTAAACCAACAAGCTTTCTGAGAGAGCTGTATGAACAAAACCACTGTCAGCTTGGACTAAAAGGGACATGGAAAGGAGAGATTGAAGGAGAAACAGCTTTAAGGAGAAAACCATGGAAGCTGAGACCTGGAGTTAAGACATTGCCTCGGGTCAAGAGAGGAGACCCACCCATGTGTACAGAGAGGGTGAGTTTTGCTACCCCAGGGTAGAGAGAGGGTGGAGCACATTCCTCAAGAATTAGGGAAGTTGAGGTCAATGTCCCATAGGTCTGAGAGGGGTGGGCCTGTCCCCCATGGGTTAGGGAAGGCCAGGTGGTCAACTTGTTGCTCTGAGAGGGTTGAGCCTGTATGCCAAAGTTTAGGGAGGATATTGCCTTCACCTCACTGTACTAGGGGGGCTAAGACTCTAACCCAACGATTGGGTAAAGTGTGCCAATAACCCCAGTGCTCTTGTAGGGTGAGATATAGAGCTTGGTCGACACCCAGATGCTTGATGAGGGTGGAACCATGAAAATGGCCATCGGATAAGCCTGTGGAAAGGGTGAGTCCCCATGTGGCCCCAGGGAGAAGAAACTATTGTCTTAAGAATGACTCTCAGACTTTGACATCTAATAAAGTATGTCCTGCAGGTTTACTGAACTGTAGAGGACCCAGGACTCATGTTTTCCTCCCAGTTTCTCATTATGATAATGAAGATGTTTGTCCTTTGTCCATTTGTGTATTGGAAGCAGATAAATGGTTTTCTAAGTTCCAGAGGTCTACAGCAGACGGGACTTTGCTCCAAGACAAATTTTTTTCTTTAAACTGATTATGATATGATTTTGTACTTAGTATTGTTACTGAAATAAGATTTTTTGAATATTGTAATGTCTTTTTGGAATTCAGAAGGTGGAGTGTAGCAGTTTCATATTATTGATGAATTCCAAAAAGAAATTGGATTATGTTTGTAAACTGGTCTTTTCCTCTGGCCGTATTAGAGTGTATTGGATGCAGAGGTTTTATTTTTACTTGATTAAATAATGATTAAGGCTTTGATTGGGCCACGTCAGTAGGACGTTGTATCTCCACCCCTTTGGGGGGCAGGGACTCACAGAGAAACTGCACCACAGAGAAGGGAGGTTGGAATTTTAATGGTGGAGTCTGGGGAAATAAGCACACAGAGAAGCTTGGTCATGAGGAAGGAGAGAAGGCCCCAGGAAAAGAGACAAGCCTTTTGCCTGATAGTCCACAGCTGGCCTTGTGGAGAGAAGCAAGCCTGAGTCTGGAGAGAGGCAAGCCCCGGGAAGAGAGGAACCCAGGAAGCCTGAACCCTGGCAGACGTCGGCAGCCGTCTTGCTCCAACACATGGCAATAGACTTTGGTGAGGGAGGTACCTTGTGCTTTATGGCCTGGTAACTGTAAGCTTCTACCCCAAATAAATACCCTTTATAAAAGCCAACCAATTTCTGGTATTTTGCATCAGCACCCCTTTGGCTGACTAATACAAAGACTAATTCCAGTGTACACTCACTGAGGTCATTGAAGCCTCAAGGAAACAGGCTTCTCTCACGAATTGCTGCTTTTAGGTACACCAGCACTCCAGATGGGAGACCCCACTCCCACTCCTTGGTCGCTGGCCTGGAAGAGTGGACATCTGACCCTGAGGCTTGAGAATTGCACCAGGCAGCAAACACCTGGAGTCAGGAGAGAAAGCAGGGTCATAAATACCAGTGGGAGGACAAAATAGGGGTGTCTCAAGTTTGCTTTCCCCTGAGCCATGAGGGGCAGAAGTTGTCATGAAATAACCATAAGCAAAGGCAAGGGGTAAGGCTAGACCTGAAGTAGCCGTAAGCAAAGGCAAGCTCAGATTACAATAGCACCACAATAGCTGCAGTCTAGGGGGAGGCGAGCTAGTTACAAAATAACCACAATCAAAGGTAAATTTAGTTTATAATTACCATTACCTGCACAAGCCAGACTGGAAGCAGCCATAAACAAAGGCAAATGCAGTTTATAATTACCATCACAATAGCTGAAATCTAGACTAAATCTACACAGTTATAATAATTTCAGATATTATTCTTCTGCTGTTTTATAATATAAAGGCATCTATATAATGATCTTAACTCTTAGTTACAGGTTTTAGTAAGTTTTCACTTAAAAACAATTTGGGCACTTTCATTCATTAATCAAGCAACTATTTTATTAGTAACAACCTTGCTAAGTTTTTCTGCTTTTCCCACAGTTGAACTAATTCCACTTGTGAATTATACATCAAATTCAATTGCAATATAGTACTGACATTTAAAGACTCGTTTTGTTTGTTTGTTTGTTTGTTTGTTTCCTTTTACCGTTATCCAATTTGTAACAGGCGAATGCCAAGTCTGATTTATGAGTTCCTAGGCAGGAGCAGACTAACAAAGTCAAAGCAAGCACAGATTAGAACAGAAGAGAGAATTTTACACACTTAGCTTAGCTTAGGGAAAAGCCTGACTTTAGAGTTACCTAGACACAAAGCTCCCAGTGTCTGTCCATGGCAGAAATTTCATGCAGGACCCTCCAGCTTAGTTCCTCCAGGAAAATCCCTGGGCAGCTGCGAGGTACAGAGCTAAGAGGTCTAGGGAAGCCCTTTCCCTGAGGAGACACGAATTGGGCTGCATCCCATTAGTTACCTTCTGCAAGGGGTAAAACCCTGCAAGCTTTTTTCACAGGAAGTATTGGAGCGTTAGAAGGAAATAGGAGTGAGGTAGGAAAGCCAGGAACCTTTTAATCGTAACTGATGGCACATGAGGAGGTTCCTGGTCTACAGGGGGGAGGTTTAGTCAATGGAGTGCATTTCCTCAGCCCTCTCAGGAGACATGGCGACGTGGTCTCTGGCCCTCAGATCCATCTGTCCTCTCCTTCCCTCCCACACAGGTTCAACTGGAATTCAGGGTCCCATAGCCCACTCTCGGCCATACTGCAGCCATGTGGTGTGGCAGGAAGAGCAGACTGGGCAGCTGGTCGCAGTTTAAGAGCCGCCCATTGCCCTGGGGGAGGATAAAGGGGTTCATCAGTCCGGGGGCGTCCCACCGCCAGACCTGACTGACCAGACTGCTCGTTGCAGCAGTGTACTGGAAATCGGGGGGCTCTGCTCACGGTCCCCACGTTCCAGCGATCAGGGGCTTTGTCTCTGGGCAGCCCCAGGGCCTTAGCGGTCTTGGGGTTTCTGGGTCTGGTTCCAGCCCTGCTGACCCTAGGAGAGGGGCTGGCTAGGGACATTTCCTTTGCCTGCTCGGCAGCGGTCTTAGGAGCTCACCTTACACCACTCGCAGGGAGGGCCGCAGTTAAACTTGACAATAAAAGCCCATTAAAAAACCAGAGACTGTCCTGTGGCTTGCCAGCAAACAGCCCCAGGCCCCCTGAGAAAATCCCTGGGCCTCCCCAGGGTAGAGAAGGAGCAAGGCCTCAGGGCACTGCCGGGGGTGGGGCTCAGGCCTCGCTAACAAGCGCATTTCCAGTTTCCAGGCCATTCTAAGCCTCTCGCAGACCCAGAATGAGGACAGCAGCAGCTCCGAGACCAAAGGCACTTTAATTAGAAGGCGTTACTGGAGGGTGGCAGCCATTCTGAACTCACAGAGAGGGCCTGGTAGACCCCCGGTGGACTCCTGCTTGACTCAGGCCATACGCCACTCAGGTCTCAAGGCAGTTTCACCCGCCACCCAGAACTTCCTCGGGTCTACGCAATGTGGAGGCTCATCCCTACCACCTCCGAAGAGGGAGCCAGAAGTCTGGGCAGACTGAGTTTATGCCCTGGGGAGCCCTTTAAAATGGCAGAACCAAACGGGGGCACAGAAAGGCCTTCTCACCAGTCTTCAGCAGTCTTCAGCAGGGGTCGGGGAGCACCACTCACCTTTCTGTCTCCTGGCTGGCTCGCCAAATGAAGACAGGGAAGTGTTGGCTTCCTCTAGGTTCTTGGCTGTGTTACATAAAATATTTGCAAACACACGAGTTTAGTTAGGCCAGTGAAATGGGGAATGGGGGAAAGAACAGAGCTTGCTGAGAAATTGGAGAGAAGGTCAGAAATACGCACTGAGATTTGGTGTGGGCTCCTCCAGGCAGAGAGAGCCAGTAGTAATATTTTGATGATGCTCTTTCATAGTTTGTAACAAATGCTTCAAAACAATACAAGATGTTGGTGGTGGGTGATGTATGGGAGCCCTGTATAATGACATGCATGTTTGTTTTGCAAGTTCACAACTTTTACTAAACACTTATTGTTTGTGAATATTCTTGTATGAATGATGTACTTCAATAAAGTTTTTAAATGAAAAAAATTAAATTTCAAAAGAAAAAGTTAAAAAGAAACAAATGAATAATCCTACCTCTTTATGAAATTTGTGCCATAATTTAACAGTAAAAATATTTATTCCAATTGCTTCTAGAACTCATTGGTGGAATATATGTAAGGAACAACTAACTAGAGCTCTAAGGGACTATTACATTTTATACAGTAGTATAATTTTTGTAGTAATATTGATATTATTTGTACAATGTTTTATGTGTAGTAACATAAGGCAAGTTATTAATTATGACAATGTTAGGAACCAAGATTTTCATATAATACAAATTGGTCTGTGATTGACAAGAGGAAGCACAAATAGATCAGTGAAAGAGAACAGTAAATTCAGAGATGGATCACAGTAGAACTGAAATTCCAATGTGACAAAGCTGGGGAAATTCAGTGGGAAAAGGAGGGGTTCTTTGAATAGCTAGCTAGTCGCCTAGAAGGAAACAGGAGTGAATGTGGATATTACCCAATTCACAAAATAAATGCCAGAAGGATTAACACAGAAAATAAAAACTGAGACAGTAAAAATCTTGCAAGGATATCTAGGAAACTACATGTTTAACTGAGGAGTTGGAGAAACCTTCACACTATAAATTTGAAACGCAGAAGTTATAAAAGCAAAGATGGATATACTTGCCTTTTTTCTTTTGAATGAGAAAAAACAAACTCTAAAGCTAAAATATATTGTAATGTAGGTGGTATCAGACAAAATAGCAATATTTATGATATGCAGTGATTATCAAGAAAGACAAAAGTAATGAGAAAAATGGGCAAATTATATGATTGGGAGCACACCCAAATGACAAGAAAACGTGTGTGAATAGGCTAAAAGTCACTAGCAGGCAAGAGAGTGGAAATTATAGAAAATGAGATACCACTTTCATAGGTAGCAGCTTGCAAAGTTTAAAAAGATGAGTAATAACTATTACTGGCAGAGTTATGGGGGAAAGGGTACAAAATAAATTATTTTTATGGAAAGCCAAAAATGTACAAAAACTAAAACACATATCTCCTTTGGTCCAGCAATCCCATCCAAAACCATTTTTCAAATAGAAATACATTTCCAGTAGGGTAAGCATATATGTTATATATACCAAGGTACTCAGGTAGCATTGCTTGTAATGACAAATATCTGGGAACAAAGTAAATATTCATCAATAAATAATTTGCTGAGCCAGTTATGATATATTGGTACTATGGAATGGGAATGCAATATCATAGAGCCGTTAGAAAAGAATGGATTACCTTTGGCTTGAAAGGATTTTGTACTGTTTAGTGAGAAAAATCAAGGCACAATAAAAACATATATTAAAATGCCATTTTGTAAAACAACGCAGGATAATTGTGGATGTATGTGTATAGAGCATATTGAGATGAGTGAAAAATTCAGTTAGACACATTCATCCTAGGTTTATCATGGATTTTTGTCAGGGACTAGGGGATTGGAAGGCGGCTCATTTATTACCTTCTTTCATTACTACTGAAAAATGTAGGCAATTGAGACATAAATCCCAACTATTTGGAAGCAAGTTTTATTGAAATTAGAACGCTTAATACTCTAATGGCTTCAAATCATAGCCTTCTGAGAAACACTAACAAGTTAACAGTAAATCTAGAGACTATTTCTAAGACAGGAACCCTCTGTTTTCAATCAGCCTAACAGCTCGTTTACGAAGAGGCAGAGGCGGGCTGCCACGCAGCGCGGTCACTTCTTCTTGCCTCTCTTCTTTTTCTGGGCGTCAGGGGTAGGCGCCTTCTTCTCGGACTCGGCCCTCTGGGCGGCCTCCTGGGCGGCCAGCGCCTCGAGCCGCAACCGCTCGGCTTCCAGCATCTTGTCCCTGTACTCCTCCCGGGCCCTCAGGATCCGCTGGCGGGCGTCGTCCAGGGAGTCCTGCCCCAAACAAAACGCACAGGTGAGGCCTCACAGACCCAGGTGGGAACTAGAGGAGAAAGGTGAAAGTCAGCCTGAGGACTCAAGTTTTTACCAACACAAACAACACGAGGCAGCCTAAAGGGCGCGGGATTTTAACAGCGGAATGGTAAATAAAAGCATTGGGATGAGAAAAAAGAGGAGGAAGGTGAAGACAAAAGGGAAAGCTTTTGGCAAAGCAGCTGTCTGGTGTGAATGAATTCACATGCAATTTGTGTAAAGCATCCCGCCCAGTGTCCTCACGTGCTCAATAAAAACGAGTAGTTCCCAACAAACTTTAGGCCTGATAAATTACATCTGAGCTGGACTTGAGGACTTCGAAATACTACTGCCTCATCCCTTGGTTTCCTTTCTTATCTCCCCTGGGCTTTCACTCCCAGCTCTGCAGACACTGTGCTTGTCAAGGACACCAATAACCTCTATGTAATTCTAAGGTCATTTCTTGGTCCCATGCTCACTTGAGCTCTCCTCCTGGATCAACTTCCTTCATGTGGCTTCCTGGATGCCGTGTCCTCTCAGTTCTTCTCCTCCACTAGCTGTGCATTTTCAGTCCCTGTTACTGATTCTCTCTTTCTTGTTCCCCTCGTAAGTGGGAGAGACCCAGGTCTCAGATCTTGGCTCTCTTCCCTACCTATACTCACCGCCTGGTCCTAAGACCTTAAATTCCATTTCTAGGCTGATGAGGCCCAAAGGTTTTATCTTCAGCCCAGACGTCTCTCTCTTAACTTCTGTCCAACGTCCCCCCATGGCTGTCTGATAGGCATATTAAAATAAATAGTCCCAAAATTGAAATCCTTATCTTCTTCTAAAACCTGATCCATATACAACCTCTACCACCAAATCTGATGGTAACTCAATCCTTTCCATCGTTTAGGCAAAAACCTTAGAACAATTCCTTACTCCTCCCTTTCTTTGATAATGCACCAATGCTCCACCAGGAAATCTTGTTCTGACTGTACTTCACCATGTCCAGAGCCCGGCTGCACCTCTCCACCCCACCCCGCCATCCCAGGGCGAGCCTCTGCCCTCTGTCCCGCTGGCAGCGGCCTCCCGACAGATGTCCTCTCTCTGAGACTTGCTCCCTCCTACACTTCGCCTTTCTCCACACAATGACCAGAGCGATCCTGTCTGAACCTAGTCAGACCGTGGTATTCTACTCTTATCCCCTTTAAAACCCTGCAATGGTTCCAGATTCCCCTCAGACTAAAGGCTTGCAGCAGCCTTTAAGGCCCGTGCAGCTGCCTTGCCCTCCCCCATTTCCTCACTGACTTCTTGTCCTACTGGTCTACCCTGCCCACTCTGCTTCCAGGCCTCTGGCCTCCCAACTCTCCTTTCCCCAAAAGATCTCACAGGTAGAGTGTAAGGGAAAGTTAATAGAAGTCAATAGTCGCTTGGGGAATGGGTATATTTTCTCTTTTCTGATAACAAATATGCAAACATATTTCAAATGAAATGGCTTCAATCAACATGAAGGGGTTTATCTGGAGTTCACACAAATTAAGAGGGACTGAGTTCAAAGTCACCCCAGTAAATGTTTTTTCCCCATTTTCTCCCCAACCCCTACATTTCCATGCCTAGAAAACATGACTGGCTATCCTGAAATTTTTGTTTATAATATTTAACTTACACTGTTTCCTAGGTGATAAATGGAGACCATGTAGTTTTAACCATTCATTGACTCATTAATTCATTTATTTAATACAAGCAGACACATACGTGGAAAGGAGCAAAAGGTCAGAGAGCAAAGTGGGCATGAGGTCATCTAGCACATCTAGCACCAGAAAGATCCGAAGATGACTTTGGCCTTTTTCTTAGTGAAGTTCAAGGCCCCTGGAGGATTGAACTGATCAATGCTCCTATTCGTTTCCCTTTAATTTTCTGCTGGGATGGGGAGTGACAGCCACATGGCCATGGAGAGTTGAGGAGGGGATCTGGAATTCTAAGTGCTTCTTAGATAGCTTCAAACCAAACCTATCAGATCTTCCTCCTGCCTCACATTCACTTCTAACCTACCCGGAGCTACCAATTTCTAAGCCTTTAGGGGATTCTGTGGGGACTCTGTGGTGTAAAATGGGTTGATTACTACATGTTTTTCCACTGCCATCTTAAGGTCTGGCCTTCTCAAGTCTATGTCTTCAGGCAACTTCTTTTCCACCTCCCAAATATTTCTGTGGTTGTCTTTTCTCCCCCTCTTCAAATCTTTGTGGACTTGGATGAGATTTAAAGATTTCAAATACTGTTGCTTGAGAGAGATTTTAGAGTGTGAGTGACACATTAGCTGTGTCTTTTCAATTTGCCATCTTTGCCCAGAGATCTATAGAAATGTTTTCAAGACTTCCTTCTATCCAGCTACTATAAGACTCTCTGATTTCTTTTTACTGTTATAAAATAATTTGCATGATAACCATTGTGATGTGTGCACAGACTCACCCGCATCTCCCTGTACATATCCAGGACTTCATCCTTTAATTTGTACCGATTTTCTTGGTCAATGTCGCGAATGCTGAGAACTCTGGTCCGATACTGTCGAAACTGGTGAACCTCTTCTGCCTTCTGCATTGCCTGCTGTTGATTGAGTTCTTCTGTCTGCAACTGGGCCTCGGTATTTGTTCTCCTTAATATACAAAATATCAAAAGAGGAATTCTGGAATGCCTGTTACTTCAAAACTCAAACATTCCAGAACCATATCAACAGCATGGTTGTCTACTAAACATCAATAGGAGGAGTGAGCCCCAGTTGTGCAACTGGTTAGCACAGCACTTATAAGACTAGGAGGGATAAACCATATTTTTCACATGGGCCATGCTCCATTTATGGAGTCACTGATATCTTAGGAAAACATTTTAGGAAAATATAAGTAAATCTGGACACCCCATCTGATGATGTGATTGTGGATTTGGTCTTGGTGACTATAAACAAATTGTGTAGGTTTTCCCTTTGAATTTAAGCAGCTAAATAATTTTGGTGTTTCAAACTTATAAACATGCTTGAATCCTACTGCCTAGTTCTTAAGGAAATTGAATCTAATAAAATAATAGCAGCAAGTATGATGGGAATTTTATGTAGGTCAACTCATATCAGTCAGGCTACAAAGTAGATATTTACTGAAACACTTAAATACTTTTATGATTGATTTAATAAATATTTGCTAAATTTGATATGTAAATTCATATATGTCTAAAAATTCAGATATACTGACATATTTTAAGTGTTTAATTTTAAATTTCAGTTTAGCAGCTGCCTACTGATACTGTATTCAAAATTCTATGCAGAGATGTCTGAATTAATTGTTTATTAAAACTTACCTTACATACTGAGTCATGTCCAAACATTCTAGTTCTTTTTGAATAATTTGTGGAGGCGTTTCCAAAATTGTTGGGGATCGTGAAAGAGGCCCTCCTTTAAAAAAAAAAAGTTAAGCCTTCAAAAAATAATCAACAGATGACTAACTGAATGACAATGTATCTCATTTTAATTAAAATATCATTTTATGTAAAACAATCACTAATTGAACTTGCTTTATTTAATCCGATTTCATTAAAAACTTAATTATAGCTCATATTTATTTGCTAGTTGGTTTTACTATAGTTACAGTTAAATGAGGGAGATGACAAAATCTGTCAAAAAAAAACCTGAATATTCTCCATAAGTAACAAAATGTTGCACTATTTAGAGTTAAATGAAGAAGATACAAAATTTACTTTCACTTATCAAATTTCATTATAGCAAGTTAAATTACCTAGTATTTAAAGAGCTTGGGTTATATGCAAAAGACATACTAAGCAGTATGTGAGCGGGAATATCAAAATGCTTCCTACCTTCAAGAAAATTTTAGTCCAATGGAGTAGGCAATACATAAAAGGGAACCACTGAAAATCAAATCAGCTATAGCTTTGGACATCAGACTGTAATAAACTCACAGGCATGGATTTAAGAAAGAGTTTAGACTGTAAGATATTAATCTTTCAGCCTTCTAGACCATTTACATTTTTAAAAAATATTGAAGTATGATTTACATACCATAAAACTCACCCATTTTAAGCATACAATTTAATGCCTTTTAAAATTTCCAAGCTGTGCAAGCATCACTAAAATCCAGTATTTAAACATTCCCATTGGCCAGATGAGCTCTCACGTCCTTTTCCGGTCAGTCAGTCTCCATCCTCACGGGCTGCAGCCAAGCAGCACTCTCCTTCCCATCTCTCTGGATTTGCTTCTCCTGGACATTTCCCGTACGGGACTCATACAGTCTGTGGTTTCTTGTGTCTGCTTTCTTTCACTTAGCCTGATGTTTTTAAGGCTCATCCATGGTGAAGCAAGTGTATTTCCTTTCTTTTTACTGCTAAATAGTATTCCCATGTATGCACACACCGCGTTTTGTTTCTCCATTCACTGGCTGGTGGGAATTGGGCGGCTTCCACGTTTCGGCTATTCTGAGTAAAAATCTTGTAAAGCTGTGATGAGCATTCACATGCAAGTCTCTGTGTGGACACATTTTCTTTTCTCTTGGTAGAGACCTAGGAATGGATTGCTGGTCACATGGTAAAATAATGTTCAGCTTTTTAAGAAAACGCTTTCCCAAGTGACTGACCCATTTTACATTGCCAGCAGCGCCCCTAATGAAGTTTCCTTTCTCCAATCCTTGCAATCATTTGTTATTGTCTGTCATTTGTATGACGGCCATTGCAGTAAAAATAAAGCAGAATCTCTTTGTAGTTTCAATTAGCATTTACCCAATGATGAATAATGCGGAGGGTCTTTTCTGCCTATTAGCCATTTATATATCATCTTGTTGAAATATGTACTCAAATCTTTTGCCCAGTTTTGAATAGTGTTGCTTGCCCTTTTCTTAATGGGACGTAAGGGTTCTTTATATATTATGGATACAAGTTCTTTGTCAGACATAGGATTTGCAAATATTTTCCCACAGTTCACAGTTTGACTTTTTGATTTCTTATTCTTTTTTTTATTTTAGGAGGTACAGGGGATTGAACCCAGGACCTTGCACATGGGAAGCAGGCAGTCACACACTCGAGCTATGACTGCTCCCCTCTTATTGTCTTTTGAAGCACAAACGTTTTTAGTTTTGAAGTCCGGTTTTTATTTTTGGACAATCCTTTTGGTGTCACATTTAAGAAGTCTGCCTAACCCAAGGTTATGAATATCTTATCATACATTTTGTTCTAGTAGTTTCATAGTTTTGTCTCTTACTGTCTTAGTCTGCCACAGGGCTGCTGATGCAAAGTACCAGAAACGTGTTTGGGATTTACTTGGGGGTAAAGCTTCCAGTTCCGAGGCCGTGCAATGTCCACATCAAGGCATCTGAAGAGAAGCTTACTCAGGGTCCCCACGTGGCGGCTTTCCCTGCCGAGGCCCTGCCTCCCCCGCCAGAGTCTGTCGTTTCCCGGGGCTCAGCCGGGGCGGCCAGGCAGGGGCTTGTCTCCCACGGGGCCCCCTGTCCCAGTCTCGAGGCTCCGCTGTCCTCCCGCGCTCAGCCTTGGGCTGCCCCCCGGCCCGGCCTCGGGGGCTTCGTGCGCAGCTCTGGTGCCAGCCGTCGAGTCCTCTCCCAGGCGGGTCACAATGGCAGCTTGTCCCTGTCTCTCCGTCTCTGTGTTTCCGTTTGTCTCAGACCCAGCAAAAGGGCGGAGACTCAGCTGGAGTCACGTCTCACACCCCCAGGAATGGTTTAGTCAAAAACATAGTCTTTCTCTTTGTGGGATTCATAAAAGAATTGCAAACTGTCACATTTACGTTCCTGATGCATTCTGACATCATTTGTGTGCAGTGTGAGGGAATGGTCAGCGGTGACTTGTTTTGCATGTGGATGTCTAGGCACCACCGAAACGATCTGTGTCTTTGAGTCTGAAGTGAAACTTTCATAGTATATAGTTGGGTCCTGTGGCATACGTGCATTTAGTGTAATTGTTGATATGTTTGGATTTATGAGTACCATTTTCCTATTTATTTTCAACACGTCTCAGATCTTTTTTGTTCTTCTGTTTCTCTAGAACGACTTCTTTGTGTTACATATTTTCTAGGGTGCCATTTTAATTTCTTTTTTGGTTGTTTTACAATATTTTTTATGTTATTTTCTTAATGGTTGCCTTACAATATGCATATTGATTACAATATACAAATTAATTTACCAGAATCTACAGCAGGTTAGCACTAAACTAAGTAGTCTATAGAAATTCGTCCCAATATTGCTCCTTTCCCTCCCCCACTCTTTGGGCCATTGTTGTCATATGTCTTTATATGTTTATAAGCCTAACAGTAGTTTTATAATTATGCTTTTAAAAATAACTTAAAACATATTTATGCTGCCTTTTAATATTTGCCTACATAATTATCTTTACCTGTGCTATTTATCTCTACATGTGAATTTGAGTTACCTTCTGATGTTATGTCCTTTCTATTCAAAGGAATTCCTTTAGGATTTCTTATAAGGCAGGTCTGCTAGAAACAAAATGTTTCGTATTTACCTGGGAATGTCTTTATTTTGCCTTGACTTTTTAAGGATTTTAAAGGATATAGAATTCTTGGTTGACAGTATTTTCTTTCTCTCAGAGCCTTGAATATGTCATCCACTTCTTCCAGCCTCGGCTGTTTCTGATGATGTCAACTATTCATTTTGGGGGAGTCCCTTGGATATAAGTCACTTCTCTTGCTGTTTTGAAGAATTTATATTTGTATTCTCTTTCAATAGTTTTACTATGTGTCCAAGGCGAGGCTCTTTGAGTTTATCTTATAGTGCCTTGTTCAGTTTAATTTGATTTGTAATCAAAGTTGTGAGTTTTCAGCCATTATTTCTTCAGATTTTCTTTCTGTCACTTTCTCTCCTCTCCTTCTGCAACTCCCATTACAAAAACGTTGGGGTGCTTCGTGGTGTCCCACAGACCGTTCGAGCTCTGGTTGTTTTTCTTCGTATTTTTTGCTTTGTTTTGTTTTGCTGTTCCTCAGACTGGCTCGTCTTCATTTTAGAATACTCATGTTTGTTGATTCTTTCTTCTGCTATCTCAAATCTAATGTTGAGCCCCTTTAATCATTACAGTTATATTTTCCAGCTCTAGAATTTCCCTTTGGTTCTTTACTATAATTTCTCTCTGTATTGATATTCTCTGTCTTGAGTCATTGCCTCATACCTTTCTTCAATTTTTTAAAATTTGGTTTCCTTTAGATTTGTTTTCTGATGCGTTCCTAACAGCTGCTTTGAATTTCTGTTATGTCTGTCATCTGTGCCCCTCAGAACGAGTTTCTATAGACTGCTTTTTCCCCGTGTGGGGCCACTCTTCCCTAATTCTCTGCATGTCAGGTACATTTTTGTTCAGGACCGATCACTTTATTTACACACTGAAGTAACCCTGGGTTACTGAAGTAACCCACTCCTCCCAGAGCTCGTGGACGCCGTTCTCTGCCGACTCGCCTGCAGGGTCTTGCTTCCCCTGAACTGTGCCTCTGTGCAGCCCCTGACGTCTCTACTCAGGTTTTTTAATCATCATTATTTCTTAAACCTGGCTTCCTGGGAGCCACCCCCGGGACAGCACAGCTTGGTGGTTAGCCAGTGCGTGGTGGGAGGCTTTCCTACACAGCTTGAGCTAGCTCGGCTTCCACTCTCGCTGGGGGAGCCGTGTGGTTTGGGGTCCTGCCAATTCACAGAGCTGCCCCTGCTCTCGGTTGCTCGGGGCCTGATGACCAGCCAGTGGCCAATCAGCAGCCAGGGCCCTGTGTGGTCACTCCTGAGTGTCCAGCAGCCCACGTGTGGAGGCTTCCAGGCACCCAGGCCCCACGGGCTCGGTCTCCTGTGGTGCTGGCCGCTCCCAGCTGCTCCAGCCACACCTGAGGGCATGGAGCATGTCTGTGGAGCCTCAGGTCATGGGCAGCGAGGCTGGGGTCAACACAGTACCAGTGAAAGACTTCAGCGGTGGTGAGAGGAGCTTGTGTTGAAACCCACAGACCCTGCTGCTTCTGCCAAGTGCCATAGACAGAAGAGTGCTCCCCCAAAGGTTAACGCATCTTCTGAGTCTACGTTACAGGTGTGATTAAGGACCTTGAGGTGGGGAGATACCCTGAGTTATCCAGGTGGGCCTGGTGTCATCACAAGAGTCTTATAAGGGAAAGAGGGAGGCAGAGGAGATGATGGGTCGATGGAAGCAGTGGTCCAGAGGATGGAGGAGGGGGCCGTGAGCCGAGGATGCAGGCGACCCCCGAAGTCAGAGGCAGATTCGGAGGGAATCCAGGTGTGCCAGTACTTGCTCTTAGGGCTCCTGGCCTGCAGACGAGGGTGATGACACAAGGCCCTGTTGAAGCCACACACTTTGTGGTTATTCGTTGCAGCAGCTGCAAGCTTCTGATAAGCTGATCTGAGGTGTGATTTTCATCGTTGATTTTTAATAAATACTCTCATTTTGTTGCACGCCTTTGGTTTGTTCCAGAGTTTTGAAAATTGTTTAAGTATTTTTTTTTCTGGTTTATCTTTGGTATTTGGGTTAGATGATTGGCCACATCCCCACTCTGCCACTTCAGAGGCTCCACCTCGGCTACTCAGCCTCACTCCAGCAGTGCTGTAAAGTTCGTGGTTCATGACAAACTCGTAAAAAATGAGAGACTACTCGATGCAACCTCTAGAAAACATAAAAAATATCCAAGATCCTTGAATTTTTCAAAAATACATAAAGAAAATGCATTTCTGAGAGGACAACTCTGTTCCATTAGTAAGACACACATTCCACCATGTGTTCCATTTATGCCATGAAATACAGCATCTCTGAAAGAGTGGCATTTTGATATTATGGCTTTCTGGACACCAGTGGGCAACACCCTTTCTTTTCTTCACGGTTACTATGGAGCTTATATTTCTAAAGCTCATTGGCTTTCCTTGTGGACATAGCTACTTATGTTGGGTGTTTTCTTGGCATTTCAGGTTTGGATTGTTTCTAGAAGACAGCAGCTCTGCTGACTCTGGAGAGAAAACACTATCTGGCCAATAAGACGTTCTATTTTTCTTACATCTTGCCAAATATTATATATCTAAACAGAGGGGGGGTGGGCGGAGTAGGTCCACTGCATGCCCCTTCCCAGGGCTGAGCCTCGTTCCGCAGTGTTGCGGCTCCATGTCCCGGTCACCGTGTCCGTGTGAGGACAGCCCTCTGTCCGTCTGCCTGCAAGCTGCTCCCCTGTGAGTAAGCTCGCTCGACGAGAGGGTGCACTTAGAAATGTTTTAAATAGCAGTTGGACATTGCTGGGTCATTTTATTATACTTTACAAAGGCTTCAGTTTGTTACAGATATGGGGGAAGGAGCTTCATCATAGATAGTTTGAGAATCGCGGCTTAGCAGACATGGTGAAAGATGCTATGACAGGTCACGAAGCTCCAGACAGAGGCCTGAGGATAAAGACGAAGGCGACTCCCACCTCAGGACGGGGAGCTTTGCAGAGGTGCCCAGGATTGAAGGGAGGCTGAAGATGGTGCCGGGAGCTTTTCCTGGACTGCCCTGGGCCCCATGGGTGTGAAGTCCACAGGGGTATCGTTTACGTGCCCCGGCAGGTGGGGAGCTGTGCTAAGGTGCTTAACATGTGAAAGCAGGAAGCTGCAAGGACACGTTACCTCTGGGGGACACACACCTATGGAACAAGGTACCTTCTGGAGTCACACACACGTAAGGGACAAGGTACCTTCTGGAGTCACACACACCTATGGGACAAGGTTGCTTTGGGAGACACACACACGTAAGGGACAAGGTACCTTCTGGAGTTACACACCTATGGGACAAGGTACCTCTGGGAGACACACATACACACCTATGGAACAAGGTACCTTCTGGAATCATATACACCTAAAGGACAAGGTATCTTCTGGAGTCACACACACCTATGAGACAAGGTACCTCTAGGAGACACACACACTGATGGACAAAGTACCTCTGGGAGACACACACACCTATGGGACAAGGTACCTTCTGGAGTCACACACACCTGTGGAAACGCAGAGGCCTGGCCTCTCACGGGCAGTGCTTCTCCAGGGCGGCTTGAAGTCGGGGTGCCCGCAGCAGAGGGGCCCCTGCGGAGCTCCTGAGGACAGCTGGATATGCAGCTCAAGTCCTCAAGCAGGGCCCTTCTAGGATGGCAGGACCTGGGGCTCAGGGCAGCGTTTTGGTGCTAGGGGCCGCCCCTTCTTGGAGAGGGGGAAGGCAATTCCCTTGATGATGTGTACATACATTTATCATTTTTATATTAAATTGAGATGCAAACGTATGTTTAAGATGGTTTGAGGAAAGTTTCTGCTTTGGCCCAGGTCCTCCCTTCCTGCCCACCCTGACCCTTCTCCCTGCTACCTGCCCCACCTCCCCACCTGAGAGTGCGCGTAGTTTCAGAAAATCCCAGTTACATGAATTTAGGAATAGGGTCCGAAGACTCCACCAAAGGCGTGAGGAAATGAGGAGCAGGAGAGCTGAACGTGGAGACCCTCCGACCCCCCAGCACTGGCCTGGGGCTGGGGGTTAGGGCCTCATTAGGGGGTGATCTGTGCCTGGACCACCCTGGGGCTGGAGGAAGACCGTGATGGGTGGGGTCAAAAGAATGCGGTGTGTGTCCTAGTTCTTGACCCTGCATCAGTACCTGCCCTTGGGAAGATCACTACCAATCCCCCCAGTGTTGAAGTTCAGGTAGAGTCTATGCTTCTTCTAGTCCATAGAGGCTCAGGTGGGAGAGCACCTGCAGGCGCACCTGCCTCCACGGAGGGTGGGAGAGCACTTGCAGGCGCACCTGCCTCCACGGAAGGAATGGCCTGGTGAGTTTGGGTGCTGCTCTTAAGTGCATTATTGCCTATTCATGGGCGCTTACTTCCAAAATATTGGTTCAAAATGATCAGAATCTCTTATTTCAGGGAAAGCACTGTTTGAATTGTAGAAGTTTCCTCTTCACTATGAAATCATTTGGTGACCTGCTTTAGCTTTAAGCACTTCACAATTTTAAAGTTCTCAGAAGTTTGAGGAGAGAGCTGCTCCTGGAGTTTCTGAGGATGCTTCCTTCCAAACAGCCTTCTTCCTGCCTGGGCCTGGAGATGCGGAGGGGAGGCTGTGATGGATACAGCTCTAGGTGAGGAGCTACCTGAGGAGAGGGCCAGGGGCTGCCGGGGCCCAGATGGCAGGCGCCCAGGGGCCCCGGCTCGGGGAGGAGCTGTGGGCAGCTCGGCGGATACTTTCCAGTGCCCCTACGGCACAGAGAGCCCAGGGGTTGCTGCAGGAAGACCCTCTCCTCCCGGCAGGTGGGGAGGCTTTTCCTGACACTTTCCAAGGAGGTTTCCTTTCAGTAAACAGACGTGAATCCACAATGTTCAGAAACGAATCGAGTCAGTGGCTGCGCACCACTGAAAACTGCTGCCTTCCAGCATTTTAGGAAACAAGTGTTTAAAATTTATTAGAAAAGGTAAAAAGAACACCTGCCAGGTGGCATGTCTGTGTGACAACTGTCTGTGCTCCACGAGTCATGCTTGTGATGACTGTGATTTTTAAAATTTGTGGATGCACAGAACTGTACAAAACAGCCCTGCTCAGGTTTTGGAGCTCAGGTCCTTGGAGAGGGAAATTAACACCGTGAGCCCCAATACCTCGCTCTCCCTTCTGATGGCCTTGGCCATCGCCTACGGCTCAGTTACTGCCCCTTCCAGAACGTTCCCTCCGAGGCATGCGCGAGCGCCCCGACACGACACACTCACCGAGGACGATGTCCTTGCGCGCCCACAGCTCGCGCTCCTCCCTGGGGAGCGTCGCCCCGCTCTCGGCGGACTTGGCCAGGTCCCTGAGGCCCTTGCTCAGCTGCCAGCGCTTCCACAGCGTGCTGCCCCCGGGGCTCGGCTCCTTGGCCTCGGGGCTCCCGGCGCCCCTGGGCTCGGGCTCTTTCCCCACAGGCGCGTCCCCTGCAAAGGACAGGCACGTTACTGAGCAGGGCCGCCTCGCGCCCTCGCGTCACGGCGACGGCCCCTGGCGTGGAGCCCAGGAACCCGAGCCACAGCGTCTGGCCAGGGACCTGCAGCCCGTGGGGGCCTTGGGGGCGCCCGGGGCCTACGGACGTACAAATCCACACAGAAACCGGAGGGCCACGCCGGGTCTTGGGGTGTGGGGCTGTGCAAAGGCAGGGGCTCCCCTCCGGCAGGCAGCCCCGAGTGGAGGCACTTCCGTGGACTTTCTTAAAATCGCGCTGCAAAGGCTCTGGAGGTTTCTCGGCAGCACTGCCTGCTCGCTCCACTCCCGGCTCCCACGCCTGGGGGAGTGGCGAAGACGCGCATACCCCGCCGGGCACACAGAGCCCCTCTACCAGCCGCAGGGTCCCGCCGTGCCCCATGGCGAGCAGGACGCGCTGCCGGCCAAGCCCCTGGCGCGAGCCAGGCCCCGGCACCCACCCAGGCTGTGGAGCCTTTGTCCCTGCGCCGAGGTGTGGCGTCAGGAAGCCGCGGGGTGCCGTGCGGGGTGCCTCCTAAGAGGCCGGTTGTCCTCCCTCCTGGACCAGCGCTGACGCCTGGCCGAGGAGGAAGCGGCAGGGGCGGACTGGGGCCTCACGAATCACGGGGCCCCCGGAGACCTTTATGCAAAGCAGACTGAAATTAGTCACAACTGAAGGAGGGGAGGGTAATCCACCAACGGAGTGGCAAGGCAAGCGGGATGCGTGCAAGGCAAGCGGGATGCGTGGTTCCGGAGGCACGGGCCGCCCTCCATCAGCCAGTGAGGTGCGCTGGGCGAAGCGTGAGGCACTGCCCAGCAAGCCCGCCGCAGAGGTGGCTGGAGGGCGCCGCCTCTGCTGCCTCAGTGCCCGTTAGTGGCTCCATTTTAAAGAAATCTCTTTAAAGATACTTAGACTATACAAATGTCACACAAAATGTCGGGGATTCCTGCTCCCCACACCTCCCACACCTTCCCACACCAACAGCATCCTTCACTAGCGTGGCACATTCATTGCGACTGATGAACACGTCTTGGAGCATTGCCACTAAGCGTGGATTGAAGTCTACATTGTAGTTTACCCTCTCCCGCCCAATTCTGCAGCTTGTGGCAAGATTTATAAAGGCCCGTGTCTGTCATTGCAATGTCATTCAGGACAATTCCAAAACAAGGCTCTTCGGTCCTTCTATCTGAACCATAGCTGGTGCTGGAGTTGGTAGGTGTACGTCCAAGAGACTGGAGTCTCTGGGCTGTCCATGTGCCAGCTGGGCCCTGAATCTCAGCAGAGTTGCAACACCTACTCTCCGGGTCATTGGTCTCACCCAGGACAACTGACATGGAGGTGAGGATGGACAACCACCACACCAGGGAACCGAGAGAGCCGACAGCTGCAAGCAAGAGTGACTCAGTTTTAACACAGAAACTATAGCCAAGGCAGTAACCACCCGGAGACCACTGGTTACATCTAACATTTTGTAGTATTTATAACTTTGTGAAGCCTGTTTTATGTTCTTAAGATCATACTGTATACACGATTTATTCAAAAACATTTGGATGAGATGCAAAATACTTCATCTGAGAACAGTGATTTAATTTGTGTAGCTAGTCTTCTCCTGTTGGGTATTTTGGTTGTTTTTAATGTATTCATAATATCCCAGTATTAGATTACTTCCTTAGCCTAAAATCCCAGAAGTAAAATTTCTTAGTAAAGAGTTAAACATTTCATAATTTATTGATGCATGTTGACAACATAAATTGCATAAATTTATGCTGCTACCAATTATGTACAGATGCCTGTATCACTGTATCTTCCCCATCATTGAAAGTGTCATTTAAAAATCTTTGCTATTTTGATAAGAGAAGCACTGTGATTAACAAGGGCATCACTTATTTTTTTTCTAATAAGGTTAGACATTAAAGTGTGTTCATTAGATAGTCATATTTTTGATAATTGTCTATTACATTACCTATTTTTCTACTGTGGCCTTAGGATTTGTAGAATGAGTATTCACTATATTATCTAAGAAGAAATTAAAAAATGGAATGGATAAAGCCCCAAAGATGTGCTACTAAAGAAAGAGCAAGCAGGAGTTAGAATTAAATATATGCTAAAGTCCTAACCCATGGAATTGGACAAGTCAAGACAAGGTGGGCCTCTAGTCCAATGGGACTGGTGCCCTTAGAGAAGGGGAGTGGAGACCCAATTATCCGCAGAGAGAGAAGATGGGGCTGAGGCCACAGGGCGACATCAAGAGCTGTTGCCCCTGCCAGAAGCCGGGAAAGAGGCGGGAGCAGGTTCTTCCACAGATCTCACCAACACTCGGCCTGGGGGCAACTTGACTTCAGGCTTCTGGCCTCCAGCACTGCGAGAGAATAGATTTCTGTGGCTCAAGCCACCTGGTTTGTGGCTTTCTGTTATGACAGCCCTAGGAAAATGGCATGCAACTCATACAGCAAGATGCATCAAGAAAAAATAGGTTAAAATAAAATGTATTCAGTAAGTTTGATGACTTAGATAAAATAGACAAATTTTTTTTGCAAAACACAACTTGCTGACCCTTACACAAGAAGAAAGAGAACATCTAAGTAGCAAGACATGTGGAGTGCATCCTGTATGAGCCCATATATATCACGTTCAAGAAGAGGCGAGACTGATGCGAGGTGCTGGCTGCCTCTCGGGGTGCCTTGTGGACTTAGAAAATACTAAGCCTCTCTGAGCTAAATTATGACTCATATTCTTATCTCTGTGGTAGGCATAAGCTTTAATGGGATCTTTACTACGAAGCCCGGTGCTGGCCCTGGTTAATCAGGCAGGAGGAGCCTCGTCGGCACTGTTGTTATTTAGGGTATTGTGATTACAAGGTTGCCGGGTTTATAGTCCTGTGTCTGCATCTCAGCTCATGTATGGCCCCGATGACGAGGTGGAGCCCTCAGCTTTGGCTTCATCTTTTCTTAACTAGGGAGGGAGGGAGATGTAGGAATTAAATGAGAAAATGTGGGTCAAGGTGCTTTGATAATCAGGTGTTTGTGGTGCTATCTGACCTTGCCTAACCTTTGCCAAGCTGGGGAAAGGCTTTGTGGGAAGCCCCCTTGTCTCCCAGGGCAGGTTGGGGCTCACTGACCTTCCTCAGGCACCGGAAGGGGCTCGACTTCAGGCGGTTTCTTGATGAAGCGGGTGAGGTAATGCAAACGGGCCTGGGAAGCCTGAGGGACAAACATTGTCAGCTTCCTGAACTGGTGAGAAGAACAAACCATGCATGCTAAAAGTACTCAAAAGAAAGGGAAAAAGTGACCAGGGCCATTTTAGCCAGGCCAGCCACTCTTACTTATCAATAAACACAAATTCTGAACCATCGATGGTTTTGCCTGAGCTGCTTTCGAGAACTGAGGGGGAGCACTGGGCATGCTGCTCCTGAGCCTTCCTCCACAACCCTGGTTGGGACATGAAGCCCTTACACGAGTGAGAGCGTT
The DNA here is from genome assembly GCA_026826555.1 of Tolypeutes matacus. Taxonomy (NCBI): domain Eukaryota; kingdom Metazoa; phylum Chordata; class Mammalia; order Cingulata; family Chlamyphoridae; genus Tolypeutes; species Tolypeutes matacus. The sequence goes on along the minus strand of JAKSZT010020074.1, from coordinate 6,522,175 downwards.
TCCCTAGGCCTAAATTCTCACATAAAATAAAGGCAGAGGGCAGAGACTAAGTCTGTGTATCCCACAGGGGGCAGCCCAGCTTTTATCTGTTCAAAGTACGTGTCCTTAAGGACAGATGCAGACTTAGCAGGGAGACAGGGCAACGTGAAAGAAGGTGAGCATGTGTGGGCGTATAAGTGGCGCCATGATGTGCTTTGTTTTACAAGCCCTCTGGGTCCACAGTGTGTCCAAATGTGGTCTTAACATCTAACAGAATTTGGACACATTTCGTAAAAGGAAGGCCCGTGTGGTTTCTACAATATGGCACTGCCTTCAGGCCATGCCTGGGCAGGAAAAGTTCAGGGGCCACTTCTCAAACCCGCTACCTTGATTGCTCTTCCCGGCTCCGTCATCTCCCAGGCTTGCTTCATGGCTCGGATTTCGTCTGCTCGTTCTGTATCTTTTTTCACTTCGAGTGAGTCGGCTTCATTGTATTCTGTGACCAACCTCAGAACCCAGTACGGCTTATTTGGGTCCTCTTGTTGGGGGTGAACTACAGATGTCTGGTGAAATGAAAAGAAAACTTTTGGGTCAGAAGCTTTCCTCAAAATCATCAAAAGGGTCTAGAGTTTACCCTACAACCCACAATTTCACAGTTACGTGGTTACCTCAACAGAAATGAAGTCATATATTCACAAAAAACCTGTATAAGAATGTTCATTGCAGTCTTATTCATAACAGCAGAAAAAATGGAAACACCATAAATGTCTATAAGCAGATGAATGGAAACACAAATTGTCACATATTCATTTGTTTGACAATTACTTAACATTTCAAAGTAATAGACTGCTGTGTGGGTGAATCTCACAGACCTAGTGAGTTAAAGAAGTTGAGCACAAAAGAGTACATCTTATACGAGTCACTTGTATGAAGTTCTAGAATAGGCAAAACTAATGTGGCGTACTGGAACAGATCAGAGGTTGCCTGGGGGTTAGATGTGGGGATGATGGGACTGTGTGCCAAGAAACTTGAGGGCACTTCTGAGCTTAGAGAAATGAGCTATTACCTGTACCTTGATAAGGGCATGGGTTACACGATGGATGAATTTGTCAAAACTCACTGAATTGTACAATTAAGACTTGTGCACTTCACTGTAAGCATATTTTACCTAAATTGAAACAAAAATTTCTAAATTCTATTTCTGCTCATTCATACTATCTCTTCACACAAATGAGAGCAGGAATCATTGACCACTGTCTCCACGTCTGGCCTTACTAGACATATACTCACTATGAAACTTAATGTTTTTGGTATCTCATAGGACTCCTTTCCTGGACCATACAGCGGCTGGGGCAGATTAAATCAGGCATGGAGATTTCTCCTTAGATGAGGCTTCCATGGTAGGAAGAGAGGCTTGAACCTGATGTGGTTACACGGCACTTTTTATAAGATTGAGACTACGTCGATTACCAAAACAGATGCAACTGAGGGAAGGGGGATTGGGATGCCCCTGAAAAGTTTTCATGTGCAGTTTGGTTACAGTGTCTTAAAAAAAGATCTCCATGGTTTCTACAGGTCTCCCCTAATATTCAGATAACACCTGAAATCCCTTTATTTAAAGGTTATCGATAACCTTTTACAACACAGTATATTAGCTTTTATTTTATCTACCTCTTAGATTGCTTGGTAAACGAGTTTATTAGAAACTTTTCTGGAGTTGCATTTCAATCAGGGAAGGGAACACTATGAAAGAATGAAAGAAGGGCCAAGGGTCCTGTAGGAATTCATGGATTGGGCTCAACTTTTTCACCTCACAAGGTTCCCAAGCGTAGACAGTTAAGGCATAAAATCTTGGTTTATCCATTACTGGGGTCTGGGACAACCGGGTCTCATCTGGGAACCCTTCTTTATTGTCTATTCTAGGGTCCTCAGTTAAGCCAGGTGGAAACCTGGGCGATACCCTTTGCTCCCTCTGCCCACTCTGGATTAACACTGTACACCCTTTTGTTTCTGAGACAGTCCTTCATCAGCCCGTCTCCCTTTCCTTTGACCAGTTCCTGGTCAGCTTATACTCTGCCTGGACCGCAGCAGCATTTTCCTGAATGGGTTCCCCAACTCTGGGGACAACCCTTTAAATTCACGCCTCTAAAAGAGCCCAGGTTGATCTACCTGAAATGCACATCCGACCATGCCAGCGCCCTTCCTGGAAACCACCGTGGCCCTGCTTTGCCCCTGCAGTGTCATGGAGGAGATGTGCCCTCACAGGCATTTGGTTTAGAGAGCAGTAATGTCAGATACCTTCAATGTGAAGATCTTCAGGCCTTTACTTTTGCATACCTCAAATTTGCCCGTCAAATCTCTTCCTTCCCCTTATTTGCTACAATTACAAAGCTGGCCCCGAAGGAGTTTGAAGCTTGGTCCATGGACTGTGGACAGTGTCAGCGGTCTCCTGGGCCCAGGCAGCTGTCTCCAGCTGACTCTCAGGTGCACCTCCAGCCTCAGGTCTCGTACTTCGTTGCTTCATAAAACCAGACTAAGGTGGGTTTTTTGTTTTGTTTTGTTTTTTATTTTTGCCTCAGCATGTCTTTGCTCATGCTGTTTTCTCACCTCGAAATCCATTTTTTGCCACTCCTCTCCTCCAAGTGCTTTACCAGGAAAACTCTCATTCATCCCATAAGACTCAGGTGGGAGGCGGTCCCCCGGGAGGGGTTCGTTACCTACACACCCTTCCTGCCGTTGCACGTGCGACGTCTAGCATTACAACCCCGTTGGCCTTTGGGACCCTCTACTGACAGCGCCTTCTCTAAGGGAAGGAACCGGGCTCTATTCGCCGTGGAAAGCCAGCCCAAATAACAGTGTCTGCCTGTTTGCCAAGGGAGCTTGGGGCGGTGTCCATGACATGTCCTCGCGGCATCCAGGTGGTTGCTGGGATCAGAGAGATGGACTTTTTCATGGTTTTGCCCCGGGGGGGGGGCAAGTAGGGACCCAGTTAACCTAATTTCATTAAGTAACTGCGCTAAGAAGTACCATTCTCACCTGAGGCTCAAAGCGAGGTGTTTGTTTCTCCTTGGCTGTCTTTTCTTTCTCAGAAGACTTTTCTTTGCCTTTCTTTGTTGTTTTGGAAGTTCCTGAAGATTTTTGTCCCTCACTAACAGTATGGGAATCTGGGCTTCCTGAAGTAATTAATTCCTCATGTTTCTCTGAATGAGCTAGAGAGAAGGAAAAATGGAAACCCATGAGTCATGACATAACAGTGAAATCATTTCATACAGGGACAAAGGCAGCAAGCCAGGGAAAAAGGATTCGTCTAAGGGACGAATTTGGATTTGTTTTGTTTTCTTTTTTCTTAATAAGCAAACAAATGGACCTTGAATGGCTCCCTTTTAAAAATTGAGATATAATTCACATACCATAAAAGTCCTGATTTGAAAATGTACAAATCCGTGATTTTTAATATATTCATGAGGTTGAACACCATCACCACTGTATAATTTGTATCATGCCTTTTAATTTCATTTTCTTGCTTCATTGCCCTGATTAGAACTTCTAATGCAAGTGTGAGGATGGTCAGTCTGGGTGATGGCCTCAGCCCCAGCCAGCTGCAGGTAGCTGGCCGCTGGTGCCAGGGAGGCAGCCACAGCTCCGACGTTAGCTGATAGAACCAGCCGGTAGCAACTGTTCCCTAAACAATCTTGGGGTTGAGGACAGTTCCAGGGACAGTTGAGGAACAATAACATAGTATGTTATAAAAGCTAATTGGCATGTTATATAACCTGAGTGACATGCTATGCTTACTCTTGTATCAATATGTTATTGTATGCCAATAAAAACCAACAGGGCAGCCTGAGGGCGAGCGATTGTGTGCTGCGTGGCTGCCGTCTGGTATGTACCGTTATGCTTCTCCTCCTCGTGTGTTTTTTCACTTGCCTCCTGCGCTGGTCCCTTACTTGGATGCGGTTAACAACAAGGCTGAATAGAAGTGGTGAGAGAGGGCATCTTGTCTATTCTTGAACTTAGGGGAAGCGTTCAGCCTTTCAGCATTAAGTATGATGTTAGCTGTAGGCTTTGCAGATGCCTTTTAGCAGGTGTAGGAAGTTTGCTTCTGTTCCCAGCTTGTTGAAAGGGTGTTGGACTTTGTGAAATGCTTTTTCTAGGTATATTTAAATAATGATGTGCTTTAATTGTTTGCTTATTTGCTGTATTCTATTAATATGGTGTGTCAGATTGAATAATTTTCATGCGTTAACCAACCTTTTGTTACTGGGATGACCCTTTGGTCATGGTGTTTAAATCTTTTTATATGTTGCTAAATTTGGTTTGTGAATATTTGAGGATTTCGTGTGTATATTAATAAAGGATATTGGTCTGCAATTTTCTTTCCTTGTGATGAATTTACTGGTTTTGATATCAGAGTAATAGTGACCTCATAGAATGAGGTTGGGCACTTTCCCTCCTCTTCTATTATTTGGAAGAGTTAGTGAAGTATTGATGTTAATTCTTCTTTAAACATTGGTAGAATTCATCAGTGAAGCATCTGGCCTGAGCTTTACTTTGTGGGAAGCTTTTTGATTACCAATTCAATCTCTTTATTTGTTGCTTGTTACAGATCTAATGAAAATTCCTATTTCTTTTTTAGTAAGATTCAATAGTTTGTGTCATACTAGGAATTAGTCCATTTCATCTAGGTTGCCTAATTTATTGACATATAATTGTTCATAGTTTTCACTTGTTTTGGAAGTCCCTCAAGATTTTTACTGTTTACTATATTTGATGATTTTGTTTCTACAAGGTGAGTAGTAGACCCCTCTTTAATTCCTGATTTCAGTTATTGGAGTCTTTTTTCTTGGTCTAGCTAAAGGTTTGTCAATTTTGTTGATTATTTCAAAGACCCAACTTTCGGTTTCATTGATCATTTCTATTGTTTTCCTATTCTCTATTTCATTAAGCTTGCGTCTAATTATTATTTCCTTTCTGTAAGTTACCTTGTGTTTAGTTTGCTCTTCTTTTTCTACTTTCCTAAGGTGTCCTTTACGTTATTGATTTGAGATGTCACTTTTTTAAATGTAGGTGCACACAACTATCAGTTTCCTTCTGAGCATTTAGCATCACCCCACAACTTCTGGTATGCTGCGTTTATGTTTCCACTCATCTTCAAGAACTTCCGAATTTCTCTTGTAGTTTCTTCTTTGATCAAATGGTTATTTAGGAGAGTGTTAATTCCCACATATTTGTGAATTCCCTGAATTTCCTTCTATTATTGATTTTTAATTTAATTCTGTTGTGGTGGGAGGGCACACTTTGCATGATTTCAAACCTCTTGCATTTACTTAGAGTTGGTTTATGGCCCTCCATTTGGTCTTTCCTGAAAATATACCATGTGCACTTGAGATGAATAAGCATTTTGCTGTTATTGGACAGAGTGTTCTATAGATGTCTGTTAGGGCAGGTGTTGTTCAATTCTTCTATTTCCTTACTGAATTTTTTTTACAGTTGTTCTATCCATTATTGAAATTGAAGTATTGCAATTTCCAACAATTATTGTCAAATTGCCATTTTTTCCTTCAATTCTGACAGTTTCTGTGTCATGTATTTTGAAACTCTGTTGTTTGGTTCTTTTATGTTTACAATAGTTATATTTATTGGTGGATTGACCCTTTTGTCACTATTAAATACCATGCTGTGACTCTAATAACATATTGGTATTAAAGTTACTGTTTGCATGGCATTTGTTTTTCCATTCTTTTACACTTAACCTCTTCATGATTTTGGATCTAAAGTGTGTCTCATGTAGACAGCATACAGCTGGATCACGTTTTTATTACCCATTTAGCCACCCTTTGCCTTTGCTAATCAACTTACATTTAATGTAATTTAATGTAATTAATGATAAGGTAGGATTTATGTCTGCCATTTTGCTATTTGTTTTCTATATAGTATATCTTTTTCATTTATCTGTTCCTCTACTACTGCCTTCTTTTGTAGATATTTTCTACTGTATGATTTTAATTTCCTTGTCTTTTTTTATATAGAATATCTTTGAGTTATTTTCTTAGTGGTTGCCCTGGGTGTTACAATTAACATCTTAATTTATAACCATCTACTTTGGATTCATACTAATTTAATTTCAAACATGAACTCAAAGGATCTTTTGAGATACTTTCAAAACTGGAGTCTTGTAACCACCCTGGGTGGCTTGAACCCACCATTCTTGATGGCTTCATGCCTGGCTACTTTCAAAACGGGGACCGACGGCCCTGCAATGCTGCAGTGCTTCCCACCAGTGTTTCACACGCCTGAAAGTCTCCTTTGGCGCACCTTGTCCTCCTGCCAACAGGGGTTCTGCTGGGGAGTCTTCTGGTCAAATCATTAACGTACTTGGATGTGAATCCCAACGCGGTACTAGGTATTTTAACTTTGGCAGGTTATTGCCTTCTTTGAGTTTCTGTCTCTTCCTCTCTGTGGTGGAGACACTAAGACGGCACCGACAGGGCTAATGAGTAGAGCGTGTAGATTAGGATCATCCTGTCTCAGAGTGCCAGGGCTACTGGGACAAACGCCATACACTGGCTGGCTTAAACAACGGGAACTGATGGGCTCACAGTTTCCGAGGCTAGAAGTCCAAAGCCGAGACGCTGGCGAGGCCGTGCCTCTGCTCAGGCTGTACAGGCCTGGTGGCGACTTGCTGGTAATTCCTGGCTTGTGGGCTTGCATCTCTGCCTCCACCGCGTGGTGATCTGCGTCCTTCTCTGAGGTTCTCTGACGCCTGGCTTCCACTTCCACATACAGTTCCCTCTGCTGACAGGGACTCCAGTCTCATGGACTAGAGCCTGCCCTGATTCAGTCTGGCTCATCTAAATAGGGTATCTGAAGACCCCATTCACAAGTAGGTCCACGCCTCAACTGCTAATAACATCGTCAAAGGCCCTGTTTACACACGGGCTCACACCCTCAGGAAAGCAGATTAAGGCTTGAGCACGAGGGACGCGACTCAACCCCCAGCACTGCTGATTCAAAGTTAGGGAGCTGTGGTCCACTTGGCACATCTATGTAATCAGAAGAGCTTCGTAGGAAGGGGCATGTGGAGTAAGCCAGGACATCCCTTGCAGAAAGGATGTGCTCGGCAACACTCCTTCACTCAGAGGTAGCGAACGTGAAAAGCTTAGCTACTCCTTCCATCTTCCGTGAGCTCAGAGGTTCATTTTCCTTCACTCTGTACACAGATGAACAGATGCACCAGAATGCCCGGTCCACGTGCTTCACCAGCGTCCACTGCACACCTACTACATGTGCTACATGGTCCCCAGCAAGATGTTGCGAATTTCGAATAATTACACGGAGGTTCCATTTAATTTAATTAAAATTTATACAGTTCAGATCTTTAAACAAATAAAAAAATCAATCCTCGTACTACGTCCAAGGGTCTCCTGTCACTGCGGATGTACCTCGAGTGAGCGAAGGCTGCGCTTGGGTTCTGAGGGGGCAACCCGGACGACAGACGCCGTCAGCAGGACACCTAAGTGGGCCCCGAGCTGGCCTGGGGGGACGGCCGTGCAGGGGGCGGAGGGCTTGTGAACACTGCCCTGCCCAGAGGCCGAGGCTGTGTCTGCGGAGGGGAGACTCGGGGGAGCCAGCTGAAGCCCCCAGGGGCAGATCGCAGAGCACGGGGTAGATGCCTGGGTGGGGAGCGGGCAGGAAGGCCGAGGTGGAGCCCTTTGGTCAGCTATGAGGTCTGAGGGCTGCTATGGCCAGGGAGGGCGGCAGCTGGTAAAGCCCAGGCTGACTCAACCTGGACCACCAGGGAAGCTGGATTATTCACCCGCTCAAGTTCTGTCCTAAAGGGAGCCAGAGCCCAGCTTTCAGAAGGCATTTCCTTTGTAACTGCATGCTGATTTTCCTAAGGATGCAGTGCACAGGACTCTTAAGTGGCTGAAATATGTATAAAAATGACAAAGTAGAATTTCATCTGTCAGTAAAACTCAGTGCTTGGACTCATATCTAGGAAATAAAAATTGATTGGATTGGAACTTCCATGTAATTTCTAAACTAGAATACTTGTTTAATACAAAGTATACATTTACTAAATATAATACTTGGTAAATATATACAAGGAAGTCAGTTTTAAATATATTTTTTATCTAATAATACTGGGTTCCTTCAAAGAAATTTAATTGGATATACTATGCATTCACTGTGTTGACAAAAGAACAATATATTTTATTTATTTATTTATTTGTTTGTTTTTTTTTTAAAGATTTTATTTATTTATTCATTTATCCCCCCCCTCTGCCTGCGCTCGCCGGGTCAGCCAACCACACCGTGCGGGCGGGCCCGCCCCCACCAGGAGGCCCCGGGAACCGAACCCGGGGCCTCCCATATGGCAAACGGGAGCCCCACTGATTGAGCCACAGCCGCCTCCCCAATATATTTTAATTAAAGTTAATTTAAGGAAATAGATTTGCAATCCTGCTAACAAAATTGGGTAGGACTGAGCATGAAATACAACCTTTATGTGTATTCCTGCAAATAGGTTAGGCCTTCAAAGGTGCAGGCTGGCAATAAACATGTTCGAAGCCGGAAGGAGAAACGTGAAGTCCTGGCAGAGGCGATCACTTAAAAACCACCTCCTCGAGGCCCTTTGCCAAGTGAGCGGCCCAGCTCTGAAGTTCACTGACGGCGGCACTGTCGCCTCATGCTAGCCAGGGGTCCACAACAGAAACATTCCAGGGTACGCGCCGCTGTGCTTCAGGCCTGGCGCTCACTGTGCGTTACAATGACGTCTCACAAAAAATTAAAGATTGAGCTTAAATGAGTGTGTAGAGGCAAGATTTCCACTGACATCAGGACTTGTACTAAATTTTAACTTAGATCACCAATATACTAATGCATTATCTGGGGAAAGACCACGTGACTAAATTTTTCCTAAGTGTAAAGTATTTATATTTTAAATGTGAGCTAAATTGATAATTTGAGGCCATTAATAACATTTTTTGGTAAAATACATCATATCCTTAAAATGAAAGTTTGTAGGTTTTGAGGCCTAATTAATTGAAGCATAGAAATTGATGCATTGAAATGTTTTGATTTAAACAAGTTGACTATCTGAAATTCCACATTTATAAACGTGGTCTTAAAGATTAATTATTTTGAATGCAAAACTAATTGATTTTCACAAAGATTGAGCCACATATTTTTTCAAATAGAAAATTTTCCTAGTTCATTTTCAGTACAATTCAATTCTGAGTTTCTTTGTTTGCTGCTTTTCAGCAACAGATGAATTATGGAAGGCAAGGTATAATTGAACTTTGGCAGTTGCCCATTCACATATAAAATGGTCAAGTGTGATGTCTTCCTACAAGGACCCCAATCCCTGGCTTTGATCCCGTCTTAACTAACTACATCTGCAAAGACCCCAAGTCCAAAGGAGGCAGCAGCCACAGCTACTGAGGGCAGGACTTGGCTGTGTCTCTCTGGAGGACACGGCTCAGTCGCAGCAAGGGGTGTGGGTGGGTGGTTCAAGCAAGGCAGACGCCCAGATCCACAGCTCTTGAGAAACTTCAGGCGGAGCAGCGGGTGCAGGAAGCCACGAAGGGTCGGTCCTAGCCAGCTTTCCGTGAGCCTGGACACTGCCTCCGGACCTTTCTGGCAGGGACCTCGGCAATGTAGAGCCCCTGGTGCTCCGCGGTTGGCGCAGGCATGCATCTGTTCAGCACACGCTGGCTAGCACCCGACGCTGTAAGTTCCAGAGATACGGAGATGATACGGGAAGCCCTGTCCTGCCCCAGCAAGAGGGGGTGGGAGGGCAAGCGCACGCGCCTCGGGCACCCACGGCCTGGGGGACACATTCGGAAGGAAAAGGGAGCTCCTGGTGTCACTCATTTTCCGAAGAGTGCTTTGGCTCTTAGGCCCCACGCTAGAATCTGCCCTTTCTAATGCGGCCAAACCCAGCAATACCGTGTCCTCCTAGCAGCCCTGTCGACTCTTCCCTGATCAGGGCCACGCAGGTACACAAGGAGGCGAAGGCAGCCGGGAAGTTCTCTGACCACACTGGCACGGCGGGTCGCCATCCGAGGCACCACCTCAGCCTCCTGCCCATCCCTTCTGGCCCAAACCCAGTGCCACGCGCAACTTTAGACTCACAGCCGGCTCGCACCAGTCACGGCAGACACGCGCTATCTAGTCCTGCGAACACCCAGAAGAGAAGCGAACTCGAGCCCCTGCGGGTCCAAGACATCAGGGTGAGGCTCCCGCCAGCCCCTGGTCATTCGCGCCAACCCTGGTTTTACGTCTCTGGTCAGAGACGCCTCGTCTACTACACGCTGCTGATTTCTGGACACTGCCTCGTGGCCAGCAGCCCATCCAAGCTCCCCAGGCAGCCGTGGGAGACGTGGGCTCCCTCAGAACCCTGCCCGGGCACAGAAGGCAGCTGCCCGGGAGGGCTGGGAAAGGAGGCTGGCCCAGGACGGCAGCAGGGCAAGGAGCAGAGAACGGGGCGGAAACCCAGTTCCTCCGTAAAAGCGATGGAAACACTGGCGAAAATGATTAGAATGAACCTTTTCAGGGCTCTACCTTCAGGAAAAGTGCCTGCTCCTCAGCAGGGGCCTCAGGCGGAGGGGCCAGCGCACGGCCCTGTCCCCGGGCGGCCCGGCTGCCCGCGGGAGGAAACCACCTCCCGGAGCTTACCTGGCTAATCCCGTGTGCTCGGCAGGGCGGAGCCGGGATCCTGATTTTAGGACCACTGGACAGACCGCACGCTTGGGGACAGCGAAGTCACCGACAAAAGCACAAAGACGTAACAGAGAGGCCCGAAGTAGCCTGTGGAAAGGACCCCTTGCTCAGCATGACAGCTGAGACCAGGAGGCGCGGCATCTCGTCCAGCCTCTCGCTTCTCACTCTTCCGCACATGCCCGGATGGCTGCAGAAGCGCCGTGAGCACGGACGCTGGACTTACACACAGATTTTAGGGAGATGCACAAACACTAACCTGCAAATAATGGGAATCGTCGGCATGACTCTGGACAAGCTTTCTTCCAAAGAAAATAAGTAGAAAAGACACATTCCTTCCGTTTAAAATACCACAGTGCATACTGTGAAATAAAGCTTAAGAGTACATGCTTCCTCGTATTTCCCTACGATTCTCCTTTTCAAAAACATCAAGCTTTTTTGTTATTCTTTGCTCGTGCATATCCAGGGTAGTTTATATTTTGAAAATATATAAAGATCAGAATCCACTTTCACTGGAAGATACCCTTTCTTGAATTTAAATATTTGTTTTTAAGTATTTTAGAAGCTTATCTTCAGTGTTATACTTTCTCAACAACTATGCACGAATTTAATTTTATAAAAAGTTTACTGTCCATTTCTTAAATGTCCCAAAAGTATAATCAGTGAGTAATTTTTACTAACTAGACAAAATATGTTTAGACTAGGTCTGAGCAATCATATATTTCTGGTTCTCATAAGCCAGGCTATAAAAATGTTGAAATGTTTAATCAATTACTAAAAAGGGAAATGCCACAGGACTTAGAATATAAATTGCAAGAAGTACTCTTTTAATAATTGCATGATCAAAGTTTTAGTAAACATTTATATAAAGCATTTACATAAAATATAAAATGCATGTAAAAATATTTAGGATGACATACCTTTGATATCATTTTTCTCTAAGTCTTTTAGTGCTTGAACAAATATGAGCTGACTTTCAGTGAGAGGCCAGCTGTTGTACAACACCAAGCACTGTATAATGTACTTGTAAACCTGTGAAATAAAATGCAATGTTTAGGAACAAACAGTAAGCACGAGCACAGTTTGTGCCTAACATAATACGTGCATATTTTTTCTGGATCTTCAGATGATCATAATGCACTAAATACTGGCACATGTTCTTCAAAATTTGGTAATACTGCAATTTATTAAAGTTTAAATAGCTTCTCCCCACCAACACCTGCCATTATCCGACTTTCTCATCTTTGCCAGCACAGTGGGCAGGAGTGAAATCCTCCTGCTGTCCGTTTGCGTTTCTCAGGTTACATTTCTGCACAGCTGTTGGCCCTCAGGGCCTCCTCTTCTTGGTGCCCCAGGCCTGAAAAAATGGTCTCCTATGTCATTGATTATTAGTTTAATAGGTTGAAATTTCACAGTTTTATCTGTGATACACCTTGATGTTGTCTGCTAGTGACCTGGTTTTCTTTTTCTCCAGGGAGAGAGTTTTTCCAGCACCGCATCCTCAACACCCACCCCTTCTCCGCTGACTGACGGTGCGGCCACTGTTCTACGTTAAATTCCCAAACAAGCATCGACGTGTTTTTCCCTCTCTCCACCCTATTCCATTGCTCCAGCTGCCCATTCCTGCACTACTTTAATGCTATTTTTATTACAATGGCTTTGAAGTATGTCTTTTTAAAAACTTTTAAATTGGTTACATACATACAACTCAAAATTTCCCATTTTAAACTACTTTCATGTGAACACTTCAGTGATACTAATTACTTTCCCAAAGTTTTGCCACCATCACCACAATCCATTGCCGAAACTTTTTCATTACTCCAAACAGAAACTCTGTGCCCGTTAAGCAATAACGCTGCATTCCCCCCCCCCCTCCCCCTGGCCTCTGGTACCCTGCAATCTACTTCTGTCGCTATGATTTTGCATTTCCAGGTTCTTCATATAAGTGAAATTCTACACCGTTTGTCCTTTTGTGTCTGGCTCATTTCACTCAACATGATGGCTTCAGGGCTCGCCCATGTTGTAGCATCGACCAGAATCTCATTCCCATCGAGGGCTCAGCAATATCCCGCTGTATGGACAGACCACGGTTTGTCCAGTATCTGTTGAGGGACGCTTGGGTTGCTTCCATCTTTTGCCCGTCGTGAACAATGCCACTAAGAACATCGGTGTGCGGATGACGCCTATTCACGCCCCTGCTTTCACCTCTTTAGTGTATATGACTTGAAGTGGGGTTGTCGAGTCATATGGTGACTCTATACCTAACTCTCTCAGGAACTGCCAAACCGTCTTCCCACCAACGACGTGCAAAGCTTCCTGTAGCTCTGCATCCTTGCGAACTCGTCTCACTTTCCCCCCGCCAAATAGTAGCCAAATTACTGCCTATGAGAATCCCAAGAGAGAGCCCATTGTGTTTTGATCTGCATTTCCCTAATGGTTAAAAATGTTGAGCATCTTTTCATGTGCTTATTGGCCTTTTATATATTTTCTTTGGAGAAATGTCTCTTCAAACCCTTCCCATCTTTAAATTGGGTTGTCTTTTATTGCTGAGTTACAGCAGTTCTTTATATATTTTGGATATTAAAGCTTTATCAGATATATGATTTGCAACTATTTTCTCCCATTCTTTCTTTTGCTCTTCTTTTTCAAAGTTGACATACATCCCTATATGAATTTTAGAGTTCATCGATAAAATTTCTGAAAAATAGAGATTTTGATTGTGATTGCATTGAGTTTAAAGACTAAGTGAGGGAAGACTGGTATAATTATAATATCTCATGAAAAGCTTCTCCATCTAGTCAAATCATATGTGCTCAAACGTAGTCAGATCACCATCTATGTCCTTTATGGAAGTTTTAAGCTTTTCTAGGTAGAGAACTTATGTATTTTTGTTCCTAGATGCTCCACAATCTCGTTGCTGTTGTGAAATACCTCATGTTCTATTTTCTAACCCATTAGGCCTGGTAGAGGAAGGCTTTTGTAAGGGAACAAGCCCAGGGAAGAGACGCAGCTCTGGGAGCGAAGCCACCTGTCCAGTCGCACGTCAGCACACACCAGCCGTGTGCCCGAGGGATAGTCACTAAGCCCACTGTACCCCACGTGGCTTGGCTGTAAGTAGGGGTGACGAGAACGCCTGCCCGAGGCTGATGGGAGGGTTCACAATCCAGGTGGGTGGTGGGTGACAAGTAAATGGATGTAAAGGCATTTGCTACTCTCGCCATCGTCAACGGCTCGGTCAATCTGGCTAAAATCCCTTATTAGTTCTAAAGTTTGTTAGTTCTGTTGGGTTTTCTTGGGTCTATGGTCAGATTATCTGCATATAAGCTATTTCATTTTGTTCCTTGTCTCACTGGCCTGGCTCTCCAACACCGCGATGCTATCACTCCAATGCTGGCAGTGACAGTGGGTTTTCTTTCCTTATTCCCAATTTTAATGGGGATACAACTAAATGTTCTGCATTAACATAATGTTTTTGTGTCCAAGATCCCTCCATCAAGTTGACGATCGTTAGTACCTAAAATTTGCAGTAAAGTTCCTTTCTATGCCTAGTTTGCCAGGGTGCTTTAAAAAATCATAAATGGGTGTTCAATGTCACCAAATGCTCAGGGCGATGGCCTGGCCTGTTACCGTGGTGACGTCTGTGGACAGCTTCTCTGATGCCAGAATGCCTTCGAGTTCCCAAGACGAGCTCTACCGGATGGTCCCACACACTGCTGAAAAAGGGTGTTTATGATGCCATGCTGAATTTTGCATCCATCTTCACAGATGAAATGAACTTGTCATTTTCTTGTCTTGCATTGTTTGCTCCTATCTGGTTTATAGTAACCTCGTAAAGAGAATTGGGAACTTTTTATCCCTTTTCTGTTTTTAGGCTTATTCTGTAAAGCCAGTGGGGCCTGTGGCTTTTGGAAAGGGAAGACTTTAACTATCATTTCAGTTTTATTCCTCTTTATTGTTGTAGTCAGCGTTTTTATGCCTTGTGAACCAGCTGAGCCATTTTTTCCTTTAGGAACTTGTCTGTTTTTTCTAGGTTTAAATTTATTAACATGGAGTTGCTTGTAATACTCCTCAAAATTTTAACACACTATCTGTAGTTAATTCCCCACCCCGTTTCTTGTTCTATGTTTGTTTTATTTATATGGTCGCTCCCTTTTTATTTTTCCTTGATTGGTCTTACAAGAAGCAGGTCTACCATACTAATTTTAATAAAAGTAGCTTAGGGATTGTCTTTATTTTTGTTCCTCTTTTCATTGATTTCTGCCCTTATCTTTATTAAAATCCTTCCTTCTTTTTTTCTTTGAGTTACTCTGCTGTTCTTTTTCCACTTTTGTTTCAATAACTTATCTCATTTGTTTTTACTCATTTATGCATCCTCATGAATTAATTTAAAATTAATATCCCACTAAATGCTCTGGAATATGTTTCTTACAAATTTTAATTAGAGTTTTTAAATGTCATTGAGTCCTATGTATTTTGTACTTTCTTTTTTGATGTTCTTATTAACTGAATTATTATTTAGTGCATGTTATTCAGTTTCCAAATTTATTGAATTTTAAGCTATCAATTACTATTTTATCACATTATGCTCAGGTAATATAATACAGAGATTTTAAATTTAATTGAGGTTCACTTATTACCTATCACATGGTCTATATTTTTAAAAATACCCCGTGTGTGCTAAAAAGTATATTCTCTGTTATTAGTTGAATGTTCTACATAGAGATCTAAAGGATTAAGCTCATAGTTTTCTCAAATCCTCATCATCATACTTATACTATTTTTAACTTGATCTATCAGTTTCTGAGAGGCATGTATTAAAATCTTCAACTATAATTGTTGACCTTCCAATTATTCTCTGTAGTTCTCGTAGTTTGGCCTTTTATTTCCTGAGGTACATACATGTTATTGATCATCATATCTACTTGACTTATTCTTCCTTTTATTTTTATATAATATTCCTCATGAGTTCTATGTATTGAGATATTAAGATTATTATTGCAGGTCTCTTGGTTTAAATTTGCCAATTATGCTTTTCTATCTTTTTATTTTCAAATGTTGTGCTCCAATTTAATTCAAGAGTCACCTGCAGACTATATCTTGTTGGGTCTTATTTTTCATCTAACCTGAAAGCCTTTTAAATGATTGATTTTATGCATTTGGACTTACTATAAATTCTGTTATATTAGCACTTGCTTCTGCCATCATCTATTCTATTATCATTATTACTGTTATTTGCCTTCCATAGAATGGGTCATGTTTTATTCTGGTTTTACAACATATGCACTTTTGTCCTTTTTTTAACTCAAGGCTCATATGCATTACTTTTTATTAAGAGGTGACCTTTTCCAAAGTTATGTAGTCTCTCGTAACTCGTCTGTTAGAAAAGATACCACCACCCACATTAGTATGTTTTACCATACATTTAACCATCTCGGCACAGAATAAGAATAAGGCCTTATTCTTCGATTCTGCTTACGCATTGGTGACATTGCATGCAGAGAGCATCACATATCGGTGGCTTTAGTCAGATGCCTGTTTCATTTTGTGTTGGCCTTTCAGGAGTAAATCCACCTGAACCCCCTTCTTCAGCTAGCGGTACCTGCTGGGGCGTGCTGGTGTTTTCTTCTATAGTGGGCATGCTGGCGGTTTCCTCTTCCAAGATGGGCTGCCCGGTGTCGACCACGGCACTGACAGGTCTGCCCCTGTAGGACTTCTGGCTTCCTGTGGCAGATTTCTTCTTAACGTACATTTCTTGTTCCTTTTTGGATGCAGCATGAGTTAAAAGAATTTGCTTGCTGGCTGGAAAGGAGAAACGTTTGTTTTGAGTTAAGGCACAAGAAATGCCTCCCTCTCTCTGACTGTGCTAGTCAGTCAGAGCCATTCAGGGGGACCCAAAGGACCAGGACCATTCCTTCTGATTAATAAGATAAAATCCAGTGCCATTGGCTTCTTTCCAATATTCTGGTCTTAATGATATTTATTGTAAAAGTATGTGACTTGCAAAGAGCAATCCATATTCTGAACAACCACTGGATATTAAGAGAATATACAACAATTTGACAATTCCTCATTCTTTCTGTGCCACTCAGATTACACTAAACCAACACTTCACACTCTGGATTCCACAGTGTTTGGTACTGTGTGCATAAGTCATCACACTTACAACATTTCAGTTTGATTTTTAATTTCTATACCCATTATTTTGTAATGAACAGATAATGCATGTGCCATTGGGAGGGATAAAGTTGCAAGTGTGCTGAATGCTATAAATGAACTCATCAAGTATGTATTGGGGGAACATAGGAGAGTGACACGGGAACCTCCAATTTCAGCCAATATAGAGTAACGGGCATTGGACGTATTATCACACCACACAAAGGATAAAACTGGACAGAAAGTATGAAGCAACTGCTTTCAGTTATTGGCCAACAGACAGCTCAGGACTGTGAGACAATGGGAACCTCTGCGGCAGTGGCTTTGCCCCTAGGACTTTACGGCAGTAGAACCCAAACAAAGAGCAGCAGTGTTGCCAGGCTCAGGAAACAAAGGCTGGAGTTTGGGGCTCCTGGGAAAAGTACAATTTGTGGGGCAGGGTACCAGAGAGAAACTATCTGGGCAGCAAAGGAGCCCAGAAATACACACAGGGATGCCCTTGAGTCTCTAGCTAACTTCTAGACCCTAGAAGGCGGGGGCACCCCTGGAGCTCCGGCTGAAGTGAAGGGAATTCAGTGAACACACCAGACATTCAGTGAGACCCAAAGAAGCCAGACGTTGAGGCAGCAGCTGCCCTAATCTAGTGGCAGCTCCACCCTGACTCCACAAAGCTTTGAACCAAGTGTTGGTGGGATCAGGCTAGGCTGCTAATAAATTAATTGCCTGCCAGAACAAGAGGGAACTCTCTCTCTAGACTCTTAGCCACATATCATTTGCAGTTCACGGCACACAGCCGGATTTGATAACCGAAGAAGGGAATGTGTCCGTAACTTGAGAAAAAAGTCAATAGAAACGGACATAGCTGACACAGGTGTTGAGTGTACCATAAAAGAACTTTAAAATATTTATTGAAATATGTCTGCAATCCTCAATGAATGAACAAATAGTGGATCTCAACCGAGAAATGAAAAATGTATAGAATCAAATTGAAATTCTGGATATATCTGAAATGAAAAATCCCTGGATTTTTTGCCAACTTCAGAAGAAAAGATCAATAAACTTGAAGATACGCAAAAGAGATGCTCCAAACAGAAGTACAGATGGAAAAAAATAAACGCTCAGTGACCCAAGTATGAGATCGAGTGGCCTAAATCATGTGTAATGTGAGTCTTATACGGATCTTCTTTTAAAATGAAATACTTAGGCATAAATTTAATAAAATATGCATAAAACCTATATGTTGAAAATATAAAACACTGCTGAGAGAAATTAAAGACTTGAGAGATATACTGTGTTCACGGGCCAGAAAATAGTTTGTTAAGATGTCAGAGTTCTGCAAGTTCAACACAATCCCAATCAAATCTTAGTAGGGTTTTTTTTGGGGGGAGGATAAACATTGACAGATTTGTTTTGAAATTTATACTGAAATGCAAAGGACCTAAAATGACTAAAACAAAATTTTAAATGAAGAACAAATTTGGAGGACTTCAAATTTGGAGGACTGATTTCAAAACTCATCAAAAAGCCACAGTTTTTTCAAGAAAATGTGTAGTTGCAGTAAGTGCAGACATTTAGATCAACTGATCAAAATAGAGCCCAAAACAGATGCACACAAATATGATTGCTTGACTTTTGACAAAGGTGTCAAGGTAATTCGATGGGGAAGTATGGTCTTTTCAACACTGAGTGGGGGAGCAATAGGATATCCTCATAGAAGGAAACAAAGAGCCTTGACCCTTCACCTCACATCATGGGTGAAAATTAAATCAAGATGGATCACAGAACTAAGCATAGATGCTACGCTTATAAAACTTCCGGAATAAACCCAAGAGACCTTATCTATGACCTTGGGTAAGGCAAAGATTTCTTAGACAAAACACAAATAGCACCAATGATAAAAATTATGATACATTTGACTTCATCAAAATCGAAATCTTCTGCCCTTCAAAAAAAAGCAAAAGTTGCTATTAAGGAAATGAAAAGACAAGTCTTAGACTAAGAGGTCATATTTGCAAGGTGTATATTTGATGAAGGATTTGTATCCAGAATACAGGAACAACTCTTACAACTCCATTATAATAAGACAACCCATTATAAATGTGGGTGGAATGTTCGATTGGGCACTTCGTGCAAGCAGTTATGCAGCTAGCTAGTAAGCACACATCAAGAGCTCAACTTCATTAGTGAGCACGGAAATGCAAATCAAACCACAAAAAGATAGCACCACACGCTCACCAGAATGACTAGAAATATTGCTCGAGAAATGTTAGCAAAGGTGTGGGGAAAACAGAAGCCCCATCCCTTGCTGACAGGAACATAAAGTGGCATGAGCCCCATGAAAACTTTTCGCCATTTCTTTTCTTAGAAATTTATACTTACGCCAACCCATGGTGCATACATTGAATTAATTCAACTTCTGGGTATTGATCCAAGAGAAATGAAAATATAGGTCCAAAAATAGTCGATAGCAGCTTTTTACACATCCATGGAGCTGGAATGAGCGAACCAAGCAGCTATCTCCTCACAGCGGACCAGTACTGGGCAGTGGGCGAGTGGCCCAGCCTTCCCCACAGTGGCATGGACACATCTTCAAAACATAGGCTGAGCAAAAGAAACCCGCGGCCCCAACTACACGAAGCCTTAGAATAGGCAAAGGCATCTTTCCTGATGGAGAGGTGGGAAGCAGCCGCTTCTTGGGATGGGGGGATTGAAAAGAAGCCCTGAGGAATTTTCCTGGTAACAGAAAGAGTCCACGTCTTACGAGGGGTTTGGCTAAAACCATCCTGTGTTATTTGTCAAAACTTACTAACTTAGATCTGTGCTTCTTGCTGTGTATCAATTATACTTCAGTAAAAATGTAAAATGAATGTTACAAAGTCCCTATCCCTGTGAAGCAATTCCTTTACTACCTCCTTCAATAGGTCATTCCTTCATAATTCATTATTTTATCAAAAATAATTGTAATCCATATGAAAAAAGGGCAAATTTTCTTAATATATGAGTGTACACAAGTCAATGAGGAAAAAAAATATATAGCTAACTCCAATAGAGAAAGGGGCAAGCCACACACAGATTTTTAAAACGTGGAAATACAAAGGGATTTAAAACAGATGAAACTATGCTCAAACTGCACTAAAGATAAGTTAAATACAAATCAACATTTTTGACATTCAGATTGGCAAGTCAGAAAATTTGATAGCTCACTCTCATTTAGGGGAGCACAGATAAAAGCAGGTAAATTATCACAAACTCAGTGGAGGGCAATTTGACAATATATACCAAAATTAAAACTACATATATCCCTCGATACCTATTTCTAATTCCTTGACCCAGCAGTTGTTCAGAAAATCATATACACAGATGTTTTTTATTTTTTAAAATTTTAGCATTTATTTGTAAAACCAAAACATGGGAATTATAACCCGATGTTTGGTGATTCCTCGAATGTGCAATTGCTTAGATTATAAATTTTGTGGAAAATCACCAATTTTACACTGACTCTGTGTCATGAATATTGGTAAAAGGTTTTACTACCGTAAGTCATGTGACACACAGACACCCGATGAATTTCCCACGAGGGAATACAAAACCCAAAGAGGCCTGTGCCCTGGACTTCCTTTCTCTGCTGCGACTTCGGAATGTTTGCTGCGGAGGAAACCCAAGCTGGGCTGTCATATCCTGTCCCCCACGGGCGAAAGCTGCGGCTGCAGCCCGTGAGGAGAGAGGTCGAGGGCAGCGGCCTCCCTGACCTTGTCACCACTGACGCTTGTATTGCTTTCAAACGCCAGACACAGTTAAAAAGGAAAAAAGGAAAGATAAATACTAGAGAATAGATAAAAGCCTATTCGTTTCTGTAAACAACAAAAAACGGTTGCTAAAGCTCCAAACCGATTCCAGGCCATAATGCTTAGACGTCAGCAGGGAGCGCCTCCTTGAGCTTAGGAGGGACCCTGGGAGCCAGCGGGGCCTCGCCCTGGCCACGCCACGCGCCGTCGGCCCAAGAGCGGGAAACGGCCACCATCTCCCACCTAATGCGCTCTGGAGCCCCAACCAATGCCACAAATGAGAAAAAAGTATCGTTTTTTGAAATAATTGCAAAAAAGTAAGATCGCAATTTTGTTTAAAATGTCAGTGCAGAAGAGATTGAGAGTGAAGGCATAGAAGTTAAAATATTAACGGCTTTTTTTCTGGGAAGTGTGAATAAGTGTGGGTTTTCTTTCCTTTTAATACTTTTCCATTTGTTTAAATTTTCTGCATTGGGCATGTGTTATTTTTAGTCAGAATAAAGTTACTAAAATAAACATAAATTATAAAATAGATGAACAACACATCTTACAGTAGCACTGTTATCCATGATCTCAGAAATACATTTTATTTATTTAATAAAATTCTTACTGAGAATACTGAATTCAAAGTAATAATTTTAAAGTTTCTGTTAATTTTCATAAGTGGAATATTTTCTAGAATAGTGAATTGGGAATAAATGGAAAGTAAATAACTCTTTCAAAATAAAAAAAATGCTATTTATTATTCAGGAACGTAAGGAGGCTCATGTAATAAGAAAATAAATTCTTCTCCAGGAAGTACAGCTACAAAAAATCTGACCTTTAGATCTTAATTTGATATAGAAGAGCCAGCCTTCTTCAATTTATTATAATACCAAGTTTCACAGATTTAAAGCGTTGCTGTTCTACCTTAAAACTCCTCTGGACAAGCACATAAAGGTACCACTACTTCCGAGCCCAGAGCCCACCGGGAGCAGAAACTCACACTGGGAGCTCAGCGTCTTCTCGTGGCCCAGGAAGCTGAAGGCGGGCACCAAGGCCTGGCCCCTCCCGGCGCAGCTCACGACCGCCTCCTCGCTCTCCAGCACCTGCAGCCTGAGCGCCGCGTCCGCCCTGGACGTGCGCGCCTGCACCGTCACCGGGTGGGGCAC
This sequence comes from Tolypeutes matacus, assembly GCA_026826555.1. Lineage (NCBI taxonomy): Eukaryota > Metazoa > Chordata > Mammalia > Cingulata > Chlamyphoridae > Tolypeutes > Tolypeutes matacus. The sequence goes on along the minus strand of JAKSZT010020074.1, from coordinate 6,500,385 downwards.
GGCCGACCTGACGCAGTACCTGCGGGGCACGGGGCGTCAGCGGCCGCGGGCACGACCCTGCGCGCAGCACCCCGGGCCCGCCGACGCTGGCCCGGGCCGGCAGGAGGTCCCAACCCGCCGCAGTACAGTGCGCGGAGCGCGTGCGGGCCGCCGAGCCCCCGGGAGCACATTCAAGGCCTTGCCCAGGGGATGAGCTCTCACCTCTGATCCGCGAGGGAGCGGCACCTGCACTCCCGGCTCCAGCGCCCTGCTTCGAGCCTCCCCACGCCGGCAGCCCCGGCGGGGGCCTTAGCCTCCCCACGTCCAGCAGCCCCCAGGCCAAGCCCGAATCCCTCGTCTGGGAAGCCCTTCCCCAAGGGCCTCTGGCCACCGGGCTGGCCTGGCTGCGGCCCACGTGGCAAGCACACGGATGCTCCTAGCTCCTGCCTGGAACTCTGGATGTCCAGGTGCCCTGTTAAAGCTGCCCCCACCGCCCCCCCACACCTCGAAGGCTTTGAGGCCAGCTTCTGCTGGACTGGGGTGTCACGTGGCACTTAGTCTACCAGTGGCCCTGCCTTGCCATGCCCCGGTTTCCTCTATTTCCCCATCAGAGCAGTGAAAACACTTCCTCATGACCGTTATTTTTAGTCACTGTTGTCTCCTTCCTTCCTGCTTTCTTTCCCATGGCGATGCACATGCACATACTGCAAGAAGTAGACAGGTTAAAAGGTGAATCCTCCACACCTTCCCATGCCCTCAGTTTAGTGTGTTTTCTTTCAGAATTTCCTCTTAACTGTTTATAAACATATAAAATAATAAACAATAAACTTAAAAACACAAAACGGGGATCAGACTGTACATGCTGTGCTGCAATTTAATCTTATGGCTCATTATTTTTCAGTATGAACATTTACACCTGTTTCCTAGAGGGGAGAAAGTTTAAAAGTCCAGATAAATAAAAATTATAGAGAAAGCTCAACCAGATTACAGTAAACCAAAGCCATTATATTTGTGTAATTATTGTCAATAAAAGAAAACTGGTGTACCCATCTTCATGGACTCTTTAAACCACAATCTCTTTACTATATGTGCTTACTAATAATACTATAAATACTTAAAGCTTAAAAAAGTAGGACTGGAAATTCAAACAAGGAATGGTTAATTCTCATATATTTGTACCTGAAAAAGTTTTCTTGTCATTGGGTATGTAATAATCTCTTTAATATAATGTGCTTATTACTTTAATAATAATAGTATAAATACCTAAAGCTTTAGAAAATATAGGACTGGAAATTTAAACAATAAGGAATGTCATATAAATGTCATATAAACGTCGTGTATTTGTACCTGAATAAAATATTCTTGTCATTGGGTATGTAATAATCTCTGATCTCCTTTACGGCAAAGATGTTGCACGGAGACTCCCGGGAGAGGCAGGGGAGTGGGCTAAAGGGGCCAAGCAGACGGAGTTTCCACCGAGACCCCGATACATAGGCGTCCCCTGTCAAGGCTTCTGCCACGAACGTGTACCCCTTCTGAAAGAAAGCGGACAGGACAGAGGCACGGTGTGCTGCTCATTCCTGGGTTCTGAAAGGCACAGTACACGACAGCGCCAATCTGCTCTGGCTCAATAGACATGCACATCCCAGCATCTCCTAACCAACATCGACTTACTAGTGTTATGTTCTGAAGTCTCCCTTAGAAAGCACCATCTTACATGCTTTGAGAGAAAACGAATAACTCGAGCACTAAAACGAATGCTACTTACATCTTTCATGCATGACTGTTTAATTCTAATTTTCTATTAATGATGAAAACTATTCTCAGCCTTAAAAACAAAAAATAAACTCTATTGGATATATTAGACCCTCTACTCTTTGGTCTGAATAATCATAGCATATTATTTCTTTCAATATAGAAATCATCTTCTTATATATTCCATCATGATTTTTTTTTTTAATGCTGGCTATTTTTCTTGCAATATACACATAGTTTGGTAAAATAAGAGAAAATAAAAAAAGAACAGATAAATAAGAGGAATAGAAAAATCAACTAGAGTGTGACCAAAAATGAAGTCTAGGAAATTATATACCCAAATAATACTGGGTTTTTCTTTTTGGTCAAACTCTAGTTTGGGGGCATAATTTTACTAAAAAATTTTGTTGCTTGAGAAATTCAAATTTAACTGAACATCCTGTATTTTATTTGCTAAATCTGAGAACCCTCAATGCAAAATATAGATTTGCTATGTTACACACATGCAACCATACTACACTTAGTCTTAACTTTTCACTTAGTAGCATAGAGAATTCACTTATCCATGTCAATACACATATTTCTATTTCAGCATTTTCCTTTTTTATTGTAAAATAAATAAGTATATATTTCTATTTATATTTTGAGTAATCTTCAGTGTGTATGAAGTTTACTCAAAATATAAATGTACAGCTTGATGTATTACAGCAAAGTGAATACCTGTGTAATTACTAACCACAGATACTCTCTGGTGTCCCTTTTTTCTCATCAATATTTGTTTTTCATCAATATTATCATAATGTGCTTAGGAATAGATTCGAAAAATTCCATCCTGCTTGGGACTCTTAGGGATTCATATCTATGTGTCTTGAAATCTTTAGTGTTGAGACATTCTTAGCCATCACTTTTTCAACTATTCTTCTGCCACATTCTCTCTCTCCTCTCTACCTAGAACTCTTTTAAGTTTGACCTCTCACTGTTATCTTGTCACTCACTTCTTTTGTATTTTTCCATTCTTCTATCTCTATATGCATCATTCTTGATATTTACCTCTGATTAATATTCTTGAAATATATCCAGAGTTTATAATTTTACTCGTATTTTTGTGTTCTAAAATTCCTTTATTGTTCTTTATATTTCTATACATATACTATAGAAATGCTGTATTTCTATAATAGATATATTATAGATATTTCTATATTTCTATATTTCTATTTATCTATTATAGAAATATAATATCTCTACATCTATTATAGAAATACAGTATTTCTATATATTTCAATTTTGTTCATTCTACAGGTTCATTTTCTTCTGAAATTCTCAATTTTATCTGGATTCCCTTGAAGTCTGTTCCTAGGTCTCTTGTTTGTGCTGCTTTCTGTCTCTCTTGTCTTATCTTCTTATGTGTATCATTATTTCTAACTTTTGTCAGATATCTTGTTTGAAAAACTGTTTATGGAAAAAATTTGAGGTTTAGAATGAGATTATCTTCTTCTAGAGAGGAATTAGTTTGTTTTTTGCCAGAAACTTGGGGGCACACCTATCCAAGATCATCTTCATCTAATCTAAGAAACGGGGTGACTTGATGCTGTCAGGGATTCCTACCTCCAATTCAAGCTTTATTCTGGCATGCAGCCATGTGGGACCTCAGCTCAGAGCATGGAGAGTGTAACAGGACCCCCCCATAGGTGGTCCTGGAATCTAACTTTTGATCCTCATTCCCTCAAATCTACTAAAAACATTCCTCAGCTTTCCAGGTTCTCCTCCCTGTTCATGAATGGCCCACCTGGGAAATGTGTGCCCAAATGCTTGGCTCACCTCTCTTTGCTTCTCCCGAATATTTGTCTCCTTATCTTGTTAGCTCTACAGTAACTTCAAGATTAAAAAAAACCATTTTATAGTTTTGCTATTGTAATAAGAGGCTTTAGACGGAACTGTCTGCTGCATTGTCTGCACGATCATTTTTACTGGCTATATATTAAGTAGACTCCTTCCCGTATGTGCTATATATTAGCTTTTTAACAGCAGTATTGCCAGACAGGTGTTATTTTAAAATATATTTCTCTTTTAAATAATATCGTGACAATATCCTTATGTAATATATCTGCACATTTGCATTATCTTCAGCTCCTTCAGTAAATTCCAAATTCATTTATTTCTCATCTATCTGCGATAAGTTTTAGAACAATTTTGTCATCAGTGTCAACCCTGTAGCTGCAAATACACTATGCTACTTAATTTTCCTAGACTGACATACTTAAAGCTTAATTGGTTTGAGTATAATAATTTATATCTTGGTCTCTTTCCAGGGCCATCAGCTGTGAACTTCAGTTGCCAGCACTCTGGTGTAACCCTTTTACTCCAAGAGCATTTAGAATTGCCAGGCGGTCTCTTACATCCCTAAGAACCAAGAACAAACATAATTCAGATGTTCTAATTGAAGAAGAACATGTGCCCTGCAGACCCCAGAGCAATGCTCAGTGAAGGGTCACCTCCAGGTTGTAGCAGATCATAAAACAGAGGCCTCACCACAGCCCCAAAGAGCAAAGCAGTGATTCCCAAGATTCCGTGTGAGTTTGCTGGGAAGAAGAGCGTCACCTCTTTCTCTGACAAGACTCATAAATCCAGGAAGTGCTGTAGGGAGGGTGCTTGTGGATTTCGGCAGGTTTCACGCAGGCTCTGGGCTTCATTCACAGGCACTGGGGCTGCGCCTTGGCCCTGCAGCTGCAGGAGCTCCGAAGGCCCACCTGGGGCCTCGCATTGCACAGCCGTGCAGCAGCTCCTGATGCTGTCCTCTAAATGAGGACGCTCCTGGGAAAGGGAAGTGGAGCCACGTCTTGAGTGTGGGAGGAGGAAGTCTATGACGGTGTTGACCTGGCAAGAGGGTTCATGCTATGATGAATTCAGGACAAAGATAAAGAGAAGGATAGAAGGACCATGTGTGAAAACTGCAAGGGTTTGGCTCTAGAGAAATGCATTCTAAAGTGTGTTCTGTGGAACATGAGCCAAGATGTTTCATGAAAACAGGCTTCCGTGATCCAGCATATTTGGGATATATTGTGTATTATAGCTCCTTTCCATAGATAGATAGTGTACATTAGCTTATTAAAGGCTCTTCGAAGTCTTGAAACAATTCTGTTTATTACTGTGCTTTCATTGTTTTTTAACTTAGAACAAACTAATATCTTGAGGACTAGTTCTGCTGAGAGGAACTGGGAACGGCCTAAAAAGGTGTCCCGTGCCTCGCAGGGGCCAAGCCCCGATGACGTCATTGGCTGCCTCTCTGTGGGGTGGTGGACCCCCATCCAGACGGCTGAGAATGCCCTCTGGAGGTGCCTCTGTTTCTGGGAGATTTTCAAAGCTTAAGACCCATGCGGAGAGGAAACCACATCACAAAAGAGCCCCTGAGGTTATTCTTCTGTTTACTTGCTCTGCATTTTCCTCACCCCCTCTCCATTTTCTTCTAAAAGAGCAGGATTGAGCAGCTAGAAGAAATGGGATATTAGAGAGAGGGACAGGCTGTGTTCTGTGTGGCTCCAAATTCCCAATTTGGAAATAAGGCAGAATGCCCTTCTGCACATTGACTCAAAATGCATCACTGAAAGTTATCCAAAAAATTCCGGCTTAGTCTAGGGCACTAGGTTATCGCTGGCGTTACTAAAACAAAACGAAGTGAAAACAAAGTTATGCTAGGCAGAGATAAAACTGACATGGAAGGGTCAATAAAATAGGCCTGAGGTCCTTCCAAAATTAAGTGCCCATGACTAATATTCGTGTACTTCTCGAGGAAAATCGAGAGCTCATTTTTAGAATCTGATTGCATCAAACACCTCAAGACAGTCTCTCTTTGAATGAAATCATCTTTTCCCTTTTAAACTTGAAGAACTTGGGTTTCCTATCACAAATTAAATAAATAGTCCCTATTCAAAAGGAAATTTATGTCAAACCTGACAGTGTCCTCAAACACACCCTCAAAAATCCATCCATCAGCGCTTACTGGCGTGAAGACAGCTCCGTTACTGGAGAACTAGTCCCCCCTCTAAGGGAGGCACAACCCAAAGTGTTCTGCTGCAGGAGGTGAGGTTCACAGACAGATTTCCCAATACTGTGATTTTAATAAAATGCCCCTTATTCTCATAAAATGGTTAAATGCAATGCAAAAGGAACTTGTATGGGTCAAATAAAGTTTATAAATACATGTTTGATGTACAGAAATTGCCTTTTATTAGCAAATTATTCTATTTTTAAATGAAAGAATTCCCTTTTAAGATCAATTTTAAAAACTTTTAAAAAATACATTTCCACATATAATTCAAAATATAGATGTTATTATACACGTATTAAAATTAAAATATACAGGTAGTTTTGCAATAACTGTTTGAAAAAATGATTTTCTCATAAAAATGTAAATGTGAAACTTTCCAAATTTCATGTAACGTAAAAATAATTTAAGCCCCAATTACTACTGGATAATATCTTCAAACTTAGTAAAATCTGACTACTATATTCAGAAAATTTGTATCCCATGAAGGATAATAGGAAAAATGCTAATGGTATAATAAAATAGTTCCAGAGTTTTAAAAATTATAACAAAATATCAGTAAGGTCTCATTAATAGGAAATAACATTTTAAAAATTCTAACATAAGTTTGTGTTTATATATAATATATATTATTTTATAGATTTATTTTATTTATCCTTTGTTTCTCTAAACCAGTATTCATTAGCTAGACAAGGCTTTATTTACACAAAATAATGCACAGACTCATATGGCAGAAATGAACTTCAGAAGTCAAGGAAAATCAGAACCCCAGGAGGAAAACGGAAAGGTTCAGAGCCTATAGCTAAAGGGTGGAAGGTCAGAGCTACACTGAGACCCCCTGGTTTCCAGCCCAAGGGGTACGCTCCCCTTTGCCCAAATTCCCTTTAGAAAAAACAATCAGAAGCCAAAGATGAGGCTCAAATATCAGGGCAATGTGGTGTGAGAGGGTCAGAGGACTGCCTTCCCTGCTGAGCAGCAGGGAGGAGCTGAGAAAAAGCTGGTGCAGGAAAGGCTGGGGGCGGGGGCGGGGGCGGGCACTGCTCGGGAATCACAACCTCTCAAACTACTTAGGAACAGAATAAAACTCAGTGGGAATCAGAGACAATCCACTCACTTGGCTTAGGGATAAGACTGGACCTCTTTAGAGGCATTTCTGTTCTAAGGATTTATATGATTTATGATTTCAATAATTTGAATTTCTAATGCTTTCTTTCTTGCCATATGTTCTTTCGGGGGAAGAGGGAGAGGGCAGAGAGCTAAAGAATATTCTAGTACCTAAGGGGTGCACCTCCTGCTGTCCTATAGAAGGGGCTTCTACAGGAACAGACAAGGCCCCGTCCCTGGGTCAAGCATATGAAAGCACATCCGTGCTGCCTCTTTCTGGACCCCACAAGGACTGGCTTCTCATGCCATCCTGCCCCAGGGCAGGACACGCCACACCTACCTTATTCTTGGTGTAAAGGTAAGGCACCACCTTCTGGAACACCTTTGGCACTTCTTCCAGCGTGTCGTTATTAACCACGTGGAGCAGACAGATGGGAAGGCTCGTATATACTTTGGGGACCAAAATCATGTCTTGAGGAACCAAAAATGTCTCCCTGTAATTACAAAAGCATGAACTTCCCCTGAAAATGAATCTTTGAAAAGTGTGAAATCAGATTTTATGCTAAGAAATAAAGAGCTAAGTCCAAAGTTCCAAACAACCACAGCATATGCATACTGTTCTCTTTTTTAAAATTATTCATACACTATTTTGTCATGTAAATCCAAATCCTTTAAGCAATCCCAATTTATATGTAATTTATGACTTTTAGCTAATTTGCTATAGCTTGGATATTAAAAAAATTTCCTTTCTGTACTGAAAGCACATTGGGATGTTATATTATCATACTAAATATGTAAACAGTAATCTTTCTAGCAATTCTTTTACATTTTTCATATGTTGTTTAAAGAAACATGGATAAAATTTCTATAATATCATCTAATTCATGAACAGCAGGTGTAGAAGAAATTTTGACTAAGTTAAGAAAGCAATCTAGAAGTTGATACTTTTGCAGCTATCATAAATAAAACTCTGCAGAAATGAATAGGGCATCCCCTCAAAGATGCTTGTCTGCCAGTATATGGCAGCCTCACCTGAACATGGATTCTCTCCAGTATGGCAGACTCACCTGAACACGGATTCTCTCCAGTACAGCAGCCTCACCTGAACATGGATTCTCTCCAGTACAGCAGCCTCACCTGAACATGGATTCTCTCCAGTATGGCAGACTCACCTGAACATGGATTCTTTCCAGAATGGCAGCCTCACCTGAACACAATGAACCAGCTATTTGGGGGCTGGTCTGGGTACGTCACAGTGTAGTCAGCAAAGGCAATCTTGGTATCTTCATCTTGATAACATGGGTATGACTCCATAGATTTGCACTTGCTTTTAAACATAAGTCTAGGAATGTGAAAATAAGTTGTCTTGTTATGGATTGGATTGTGTCCCCCAAAAGGCATGCTCAAGTTCTAAGACCCAGTCTCATGGATGTGATCCTGGAAATAGGATCTTTGAAGATATGACTAGTTAGGATGAGGCCAGACTGGACTAGGACCATGTGACGGAGGCGAAGGGTGAGTTGCACCACAAGCCAACGAGCGCTGTGGACTGCCAGCCACTGCCAGAACCCTGCAGAGTCCAGGGGTGGCACAGCCCTGCCAACACATTGATTTAGGACTTCTGGCCTCTAGAGCCATGAGGCAATATTAACTTCTCTTGCCTTAAGCTACTTAGGTTGTGGTATTTTGATACAGCAGTCCTAGGAAACTAAGACAGGTATCAATGACAAAACTACTTTTTAAATAAACTCTATTTACAAAGGAAGAAACAGGTGAAACTAGCATAGATGTTGGCTGACTGAATTCCTGGTTACATGGTGGAGGTGAGGCCCATGGTGGGTGGCCAAGGTGGGAGGCCCATCCCAGGGCACCAGAGAGGTATCCCCCAGAGGTGCCCAAAGTTATCTGAGCATGTGGAGAGGAGCACGATCAATGTCCAAGGGAGTAATCAAAGTCTACAGCCGGGAAGTCAGAACCCAGTTCAAGCTGTAAGGGCGGGAAGCCAGAAGCTGTCAGACCACCATTAAAATTGGGGGCCAGGGGAGGGTGTGGAGTTGAGGTAGGGAATAGAGTTTAAGTGAGCAATGGGTTTGGAAAAATAGATTAAAAAAAAAACAAGAACAATGACAAAAACTAAGGCCCTGGGCAGAGGGAGAATTGTCATCCTTGGGTCACTCCCAAACTGAGAGCAAAGCTTCCAACATTTCACCACTAACTGTGTTTGCAGTAGTTTTATTTTTGTATACTGAATTCTCTTTAACATGTTAAGGAAGGTCTTTTCTAACCTTAGCTTGCTGAAAGATTTTTAGAAATTTGAATGTGTGTGAAATTTTATCAAATGCTTTTTCTGAACCTATCCAGATGACCAAATGATTTGTCCCTCTTTTCCCCATTTAGGTGCAGCATTACAATGGCCAATATTCTAATGCTAGACCACCTTTGCATGCCCAGGAGTGGGGTACTTGGTGGGGAGGTCTTACCCCTTTTACATATTTCTCAATTTGATTTGCTAACATTTGATTTCACATTTTCTGCATCTATGTTCAAGAGGGTGATTGGTGTGGTTTTTCATTTCTTATACTATCCTTATCAGGTTTTTGTATCAAGGTTATGTGTTGGCAAATGTTTCTTCTTTTTCTATTATCTGGAAGATGTGTAAGATCAATCTTATTTCTGTTTAAATTCACTGATTAAGGCAAATTCCATTCACTAGAGTACATCTACATCCTTGCTTTATTGGAGGCTCCTCCAAACTCTTACCACTTCTTCAAGAATGCAAGAACCTTGGAATTCTTCAAAACCTGTACACACCTCCTACCTCATGTGTCACTATTACAACACATTGTACTCCTATGTATATTTTAATCCCCCCAATAAAGCTATCAGTCTTGTTCTTCTTTGCAGATAATGTGTCTTATTTCTCTGGCTACTTTTTAGGTTTTCTTTGGTCATTGTTTTCAGTAATCTGAGTAAGATGGGTCTAGGTGTGGTTTCCTTTGTGTCTTTCATGCATGGAGCTTGCAGACTTTCTTGAAAATATGGGCTGATTTCTTTTATCAGTTTTGGAAAGTTTTCAGTTATTATCTTTTTGAATTATGGGACTCCAATGACATTTATACCCGACTTTTTTGGGCATGTCACATATATCCCTCATGTTCTTTTCTTATTTTCTATTAATTTTCCCCTATACTTCAGTTTGGATGTTTTTCTAATGACCTGTTTTCTGTTCACTAATCTTCCCCTTTACTCTGTCTAATCTGCTGTTAAACCCATCAATGAATTTTTACTGTCAGTTCTTAAAATTTTCAATTATATAGTTTCCATTTGACTGTGTTTTGTTCATTCAAATTCTCAAACTCTTCATCTATTTTGTCAGCCGTTTTCTTTATCTTCTTGGGCACTTCAATTAGAGGTTTTGTCTTCTATCTCCAATATCTGGATTACTAGAGGGTCTACTTCTTTCAAATATATATGAAATAATTTTCTCTTAGTTTCTTTTAAAGATTATTCTATCTCTTGGACATGGTTTGTGACAAGACTGCAGATTTTCTAAGTTTAAACTACAGTTTACTACAGGCAACCTACGAATAAGGCAGCATGGAGCTCAGAAGGCACAAATGAGCCCTGGTAAGAGTATTGCTGTGTTGCTGATTACCTTAAGAGAGAAAGTGCATACTGTTCAATATTTGGTTCCAGTGCAGCCCAGAGTTTTTGAAGAGTATCTGCAACACTTGTATTTTCCTTTGTTTCTAAAAATAATAATTTAAAAAATGACAATATTAAAGCTATAAGGTGCCTGAAAGATCATCTTGCTCAAAGCCTTCATTTTATAGATGGGGACGTTGAAACTCAGAAGGAAAGCAACATCCAAAGTCTGGATTTAGAAGCAGCAAAATCACGTTTGAAATAAAGAGCCATGGCCCCCTGGTTGCGAGCCCCGCTCACCATCTAATGCTGAGCCTCCTTTGATCTTTTGTTTAAAAATCATAGCATGCTCTTTGAGCTCATTGAAGAGTTTACATCAAGAGGTCTTTTATCATGCCAAAACTTTGTCTCAGAAAATAAAGCCCATCAGATTTTTCTAAAGAAGGCCGGGATTGGCTCCTACGAATGCTCAATCCTCCGCCTGATCCACAGATGGCTGAAAAGTAGAGCTGCTGCTCCAGCCAGATTCTATAGGTGGTTTGATGAGAAAAATGCAAACCCAGAGCAGGCAGCTCAAACTTGATATGTCAGAAACCAGTTTTCTTCTTCTAATTATTTCCTTCAGAGTACTTACGACCCAAAAGTGATTTCTCAGGATATTTATCTGTCTATTGTCTCCTGCTACAACTATAACATAAGGTTCTTCGGGGCAGAAACCATGTCTGTTTTCTTGACTTCCATACAGCTATGCTCACAATAGTTATTCAAATATAAATGTTGAGTGAGTGAAAGGCAAATATCATTAAATATATTACAAAATCATTTGTTTCAATCCCTATAAAAGGAAAGAAAATCTTTGTATGGAGATATCCATACAAAGACTTATATTTATATAAATATATATATATATATTTCTTTTTTTTACTACAGCATATATGGACAGCAAAAGCACATTTTATTATATTATTGAATTTGATGAATCTATATCTATTTTTTCTGATACAAGAGGTCCACGGCTTAGCTGGAGCTGACAGACACAGCGCTCAGCTAGTCGCCGCAGGTGTGGAGGGGACTAGGTCAGTTCCCCATTTTAAAGAACTCACCGTAGATTAGGAAAACACAGCCAATCATTCATTCATTCTTTCTTTCCTTTTCAGCAAATACTTATTGCCGGCTTACCATGTGCCAGGCGCTGTGCTAAATTCCGGGAACAAAAGAGTGAGTATACAGATGTGCTTCTTGTCCTTGTGGAATTTCAGTATTTACAGAACAAAAAATAATTAGCCAAGCCATAAAGTAAGAAGACTGTAAGATACTTTTCATTAATGCACATAAAAACAGATTCATTCTTATTCGCACAAGTCCTTGTAAATGTCTGAAAAGTTTTACCTGGTGTCCTGGCTCTCATGAGTAGTCTGACATAAGCTCCTCTCCACACAGCTTGGATTTTAATTGCTGCTGCAACCTCCTCAGGAGAATACTGCTTTTCGCTTACTGGTGCAGAATATTTAACATCCACCCACTCCGCTGGAAAGAGAAGCGCAAACTTGATTGAAAGGTGTACCTGATCCCTTACCCACTGGTCCGTGCCTGTAGCTGCTAAAGCCCTGTGCTGCATAAAGAGGCACGTCTACTCATCAGAGGCTCTTCCCAGCTTCCCAGAACTTCTCAGGTCATGCCATGTACATCAGGGACTTCCGTACTTTTAAGATCAGGAATAAACCAAGCAGGAGACCCTGATCACCCAGCCCCTGGCTGAGTAGGCTTCCTGGGTAAGATGTTATCTCACATTCACCAGCACCTAAAGAGGCCTCATCCATGGAGGAATCCAGCAGCTCCAAATCCAAAACCAAAGCACGGAAGGCGAACTTCAAGTTGGAGGGAGATTTCATTGCTTGAATCTTTTTCATTACACGCCACAAAGATATATGAAACACCTGAAAAATACATAATATATTTAAGATTCTTTTCAACCAAGAAAATACCATTATTTGTCCAGAGAAGTGCCACAAAGTTTTAGGCACTCTAAAAATATAAAGTATTTCTCAGATATACCCATGACCCGACAGAAGGCTCTTCGAAGTTCACACAGTAAGAGATCAACATTAGTCATTCCTTGACTGTTTCTAATACTTCTGTCACTGCACCACTGTTTATAGCACACAGTTGAAATATAGCCTTACACTGGTTGAGGAGATACAGATTATGGTAAAAACCGCAATGCTAAGTGCTTAATTAAGCAAGTTAAACGCCATTTTTGGTTGAGTACAAGATGCCATTGTAAGACATACTTTCATTTCATCTGCCACAGAAACAACAAAATATGCTGCTTAGAATTTTTAATCACTTAAGAGTTGTAACTTCATATTGAAATGCTTTTAGATTTACTTAGACCATTTTTAAATCATAGATCAAACAGGCATACCTGAAAAAAATAAGCAACATTAAGTGGTTAAGTTATAACCAAAATTCATTGATATACAAACTCCTGCTCTCCCAAATCACTTTTGGCTGAGAACTGTAAGGTCTGTGTTTTCCCGTGCGATTTTGTCCTCCGAGTCAACAAAAGCCTGAAAATGCTCCATTACCTAACAGATCGCTCTATTTTGCCCTGGGGTTTCCAGAGCCACTGAGACCCACTGGGCAAGTTCAATGCTGGCTCTTCTTGAACTTACCAAAGGGGATTGAAAGAAGGTGTTGAGACAGCAAACCAGAACGCGTCGTCCTTCTTCAACCATTTTTACCTGATTTGTGTCTTGCAGTGCCGAGGGGTTCCAGGTACGAGGCCCAGCACCCTTTGGAGGGACGTGGCTTTTGTCCTCCTGCTGTGCCCTTTTCTGGGGACCCCTCCCCTCTCTCACAACATGACTCAGGAGCCGGGGTCTGTGCCCAGTTCCCAGACCAAGCTGGGAAAGCCATTGTGGCTGCAGCTGAGAATGTGAAATCAGGATAAGAAATTTCTAAATTGGCCTCATGTGAAAAAGGAGTGTAAGATTTAGGAGCCGTATTTTCCAGGATATGAACTGGGGACAAGAGAAAACATGCCGTAAGGAGAGGACTAGGGGGAAAGTAGTGCTCAAAGGGCCAGTTAGGCCCTCTTCGCCCGTCTTCTTTGAGCAGTGCCCGCCCGTGGTTTTGCTTGGACCTTGCAAGAAATCAGCACACCCAGCTCCTTACTCAGGCTTAAAGATTTTTTGTGACAAGCTAAGAAGTGCCCTAAATTCAACTTCTAAGATAAGCATGAGACAAATACATATAAGACATAAAACTACTACAGAAATATACAGTTTCACTATGCAACCAGGTAAAAAAACCAACGCTCAGCTTGCCCTGCCCATGGAGGAGAGGAATGCTGATGCCTATTAATGCAGCAGAGTTTTAACCCCCAAGCCAGATTCCTCTGCCCACCCGCACCAACCTGTTATGTCCAGAACATGAAATCTGTTTTGTTTTTTACTGTAATCTTTCATATTTAGGAAGGCCAATCTGTTACAAAAAAGGGCCTTCCAAAATAAAAATAGAAATGATAGGACTTAGGTAATATGTTAGTTTCTGCTATGTAATAAACAAATTTAAAACCTCAGTGGCTCACAAAAATACATATTTATTTTCTCCTTCCATGGTCCAGGAGCCAGCTGTGGCGTGCTTGGCTAGAGGCTGCTCCCAGTGCCCACAGTTCCCTTTCAGCCTGTGGAGGCCCAGGGAAGCATGCTCTTATCACGGCATATCTCCAAAGTGCCAGAGCAAAGCCCGCACTGCGCCAGCCTGCCTGGCCTCTGCACGCTGCACGCCACTGAGGCTGCTGGCCAAAGCAGCTCCCCTGGCCGAGCCCAAGGCCAGGGGCCAGGAGGCGCCTCCTGCCTGAGACTCCCTGTCGCACGGGTGTGGCCACCACCCCTGCGGCCTCCCTCGCGGTCCTCTCCCTGGGTCTATGGACAGGTGGTCGTGACGGGTACAGTCTGCAGTTGGCAGAACTTCCACAGTGGCCCCCGACCCGCAGAATCAGAGGACTGTTGTAGGAATGGCCCAGAGGAAGCGCCTAAAAATGCCCCCTCCCGGATCAAAGGAGCTCCCGACACAACCAACCCCGAATGGAAGAACGGAGAGCAGGCGCCGTGGCTCAGGTGGCTGCCCCCGTCACCACACCTCCTCGCGATTCACCGCAAGCTCCTGTGGCAGAGAACGTGGAGTGTCACAGACCCAGCCCGCGGGGACGCCCAGGCCACCCTGTGAAGCGTGGGAGCGGCACAGCTCCGGTGGGAGCCGGCAAACGCACGCCGCACTGCCGTTCAGTGTTGTCACGCGTGCATTCCTTCCCTCACACACTGTCACAGGCTGAGCTGTGTCCTCCAAAAGGACACGCTCCGTCCTGAGCCCCGGGCCTGGGAGAGTGACCTTATCTGGAAGCAGAGTCAGGTCGAATGGAAGGTTGGCACGAGGCCAAACTGGATTAGGGTGGCCCACCCCTCACGTCTCAAGTCCTTGTAGAAGAGAAAATTTGACCAGAGACACAGGGAAAACGGCCATGTGGAAACAGGGCAGACGTCAGTCCAGCCACAGGCCATGGAGC
>JAKSZT010020074.1:6464079-6482534 GCA_026826555.1 Tolypeutes matacus | reverse complement strand
GAGGGGAGCCCAGCACAGGAGGGAGCGGCTCCGTCAACGAGAGGGAGGGGTCCCACCGGCAGGAGGCTGGGCCACGCTGTGGAACTGTGCAGGGGGCAGACCCTATGCAAATCTGACCCCAAAACACATAAGCCCCCACTGAAGACATCTAAGGGCAGGAGAGGACGCCAGGGGACTCTCACCGCAGTACCTCATGTCTTCTTCCAGACCCTGTCAGAGCAGAGGGAAAGAAAAACATAAGAGGTGGTCAAGAAGAAAGCAGAGAAAGTGACAGAACCTTCCACGAGGAGCCTGCCCTGCCTCGGAGACAAGGCCGGGGAAGGCGTGAAAGGAGAGCGCTGGGCAGAATTCCAGCCTGTGTCAAAGAGGCCTGCACTGAGCCGCCACACCCCAAAGGGACCGCGAGGCTACGGGACCTCCCTGAGCCGTTCCTAGGTGTGAACGGGGATTCACCAGAGCAGAGGCAGGGGCTTGGGGAACCTCCACACCGGTCCGTGTTTGTGTCCCCGCAGAGTTTAGACTGGTTAGTGTACCGTTTGCATTTGGGAATTCTTGTGGGATGCTTAACAAAGGTAAAAAAGAAGTGTATGCTGAATACAAACTGGAGATATGATTTAGTTCAAAACCTTTGAAAATAAAACACAGATACTTTGTTACCGCTTTACACAATAAACGAAAAGTTCCCTCCCAGCAGCTGCTGAGTGCTTTACCGGCTCAAAGTAGGGCAGCACGACGTCCTCGTCGCCGATGACGAAGGTCACCATGCTGCAGATGTGGACAGCGTGGCCTATCAGCGCGTGCACGGTGAAGATCAGCATGTGCCTCCTGCGGAGAGGGGCGCGCCCTCAGCACCGGCAGCCCCTCTGTCCAGGGCTGGCCTCTCACCTGGCTCCGTGCGGCTCGAGCTCAAACCAAGGCAAGCATTAGCGGAGGGCCGCACTCTCCACAGAGAAGGAGGAGAGAACCTCCGAGATCACGGAACCAGTTGCATTAAATGACAAACTTCCACATGGTGGAGAAGCTATCCCTACAGTCACACAGGCCAAGACCACACTCCGTGTTCTCCTAACAGTGACAATGACTCATGTTGGTGCAGGGCAGGGGCTCTTTACCTTTTTTGTCCCACAGACCCCTTTGTCAGTCAGGTGAAAACCACGGGCCCCTTCTCAGGACGTAGCAACAGATAGTTCTATGACACTCCACATCGGCATGTCTTTAAATTAAATTTTAGGATTATTCAAAATTACATTTTTCAGCTTCCCCACAATTTCAATACCTGATAACCTAACATGGTTCAACATATCTTCAAATGGTCATTTTTGGCAAACATTTAGAAATCCGAGTTTTCCCATGGTGTCATAAAGCCATCCCTGCCATCCTTCCCACCTTTTCGCAGGCAGTTATCCACTGCACTCAGAACACGCTATATCAAAATAAAAATCATGCTAAATCCACACTATACTGTGTGTTATTTAATAAATATCTCACACCTGCACCAACTTGTCCCCACAAGAATGCTTTTTTCAATTTTCAGTTGAAGCTGATGGACCCCCTGAAATCTACCCACAGGGGTTCCGTGGACCCCTGGTTAAGAAACCCTGGTGCAGGGCTCTGCAGTTTTCAGAGTGGTTTCGGTCTTTCCCATAAGCGCATGGTGTCAGGGACGTCAACAGTACCCCTCCCACGAGGCTGCGGCATGCTGGGAGCAGGGACCCCTGGCTGCTGACCGCAGGGAGCATGTCCAAAGCATGCCACGTACGAGACTGGACAGAAGAGTTGTCATCAGTGCCTGTCCTTGGTTGTCTCCACAGTCGGATACTCAGGGAAAGTAACAATTTCTGGAGAATCTCTACATACCGTAGTTTTCAGGGCAGATTGGAGAACTATTGAGGTCTTTTAATTAGTCATTTTCTAGGAGCATCTGATGCTTGCCACACATTATTTCAGCATTTTGCTGGAGCTTTGCTTTTTGTACAAGAGGTATAGCTTTTCACTGATCCATTAAAATAGACATTAAAATAGACATAATTTTTTTACTGGACAAAAATCAAGTAAAAGCATTTATTTCATCTGAAATATGAGGTAATGCTTTGGATTTTATTCATCAAAATCAAGAACTTTCAATCCTTCATATTTTATTTAAAATGAAAAAAGGGGCTGTTTACGTGGTTTTCTCCTAATTAAAAATAAAATCTAACAACAAATTACAGGTAAAACGGTAGTTTTTTAGGGGAAATATTAACAACCTATGATCATATGAATTTAGGGATTTTCTAGGGAATATAAAAAGAGTTAGAAGTAAACAAAAGGGTATTTTCATCAATTAATTTTAGGAAGTGCTGCATTAAGCAAGTTTAAACAGTATTCCTTACTAAAGAAGTTCCCAGCGCTCTTGAGAGGAGTTTTCCAAAAGGGGATGCAGTGTACAGCATTTCTTCAGTTTGTCTGTGGAATTACTTTCCTCAAGAATCCTAGTGATAGACCTGTGCTTTGTGAAATCGCTTCCGGAAACAATATCCTATAGAACACACTACGTAAGTCTTCAGGACTGCACAGCTTGACAAGTCCTCAAAACACTCCTAGGGTGGAGAGGTAAAGCCGTCACCTACCCCACAGGCAGGCGCAGCATGGCTGCCTTGGTGGCGTACGTGTGGATCTTCAGAACCAGACTGCGCGGCTTCAGGGATTTCCAAGAAAATGTCTCGGCTGTGAGAAGTCCAGGTTCTACGGGAGGGCTGTCCTTTGTCAAGGCTGTGGGAAAAGGGAAGAAGAATTAAAATTTGACTGTGAGAGTACAGCTGGCCTTCACTGGAATTGCTTATTTTTGATGCAGTAACAACATAAATAATAAAAATTGGGAGTTAGATTAATGCTCAGAAGACAGCAGACGTGTTCCAGGTAAATAAATGCTGGGAAAAATGCTCACGGTCGCCCCTCAGAAAAGAAACCAGGCAGACAGGCAGGGACCGTCCACAGCCGACTCCTGCACTCCCTCTACCCGTGACAGTGACTGCAGGTGTAAGGGAGCATCTCAGGGGGTCACAGCAGGCTTCGGGCGAGGTCCGCGTGAAGCGACGTGAGGAGAAGTCAAGCTGCGTGAACGTCGGGGGAACCAGTCCACGCGAAGGCCGCTGCCTCGTCCCTGAGCGCCAGCAGAGCCGGCATTGTGGCCGGCGTGGTGGACAAGAAGCAGAAGAGGGCGCAGGCGCAGGGCAAGAAGTCTGGGTCCCGGGAGTGTGGTGCCGGAGCTGTGGGCAACGGCGTGGCCTGTGCAGTCTTGGAGATCAGCGCCCGCTGGTGCGCCGAGTCCTCAACGTGAAGCGCGGCCCCTGAGGGTCTCGGGCGCGGGTTTCGTGTTGAAACACCTCAGGGGGACCATGTGGCTGAGAGTGGAGAAATAACCGCAGGAGGCCCCGAGATGGCGGAGCAGCCCAGGAGAGGCCAAGAGCCAAGCCACGCACGAGGCTCGAGGGAGAGGGCAGCGGGAGGAGCCGAAGCCGCTCAGAGCTTGACCAGGTCAGCACTGACCCCCGACCCAGAGACCTGGCCCTGAGGGAGTTCCCGCCCCCTGGGGAGCCGACTCAGAGGGGTTCTGCTGGACCTCGCCTATGCCCCTAAGTTAGTGCCTGGCCAGTGACCCTAACAATGGAAATGTCTCAGAATCTGTTCCTATAGAAATATTCATAGGGAAAAATAAATGATAAAGAATGTCCTGAAAAATTCTGGATTTAAGAATAAAGAGAGAGGTAACCAGCCCTACCAGATATTTAGGTACATCCCACAGCTATTAATGGGGTGCAATACTGGCAGAGAGATGGCTCTGTGGGACACAGAAGTAGCCCTTCCATGACCAAATGCATGTTGAAATTTAACATATGATAAAGATATCATCATTGTGGCAAAAGATGGTGATTCAATATATTGTATTGGAAAGACTTGTTGCAATCTAGGAAAAACTGGATCTGTACATCAGATTTTACAACAAAATAATTCCAGATAGACAAATGGCTTAAACATGAATAATGAACCATAAACATTATAAAAGAAAATTTGGGGGAAAAAGTTTAAAATTTAATGCCAAACAAACAAGCAAACAAAAAACCCAGAAGACGTGAGGGTCCAGCATGACTCGGGAAGTCTCAGAAGGGAACACGTTCCTTCATCCATGGCCAGGAAATCTTAATGCATTTTCCCTGGCGGGGGAATTGCGCTAAGCTTCAGGACTATGGCTTTCTCACAGGCAGCGCTCTTACCTCCAGATTCTCCCCAGCGCACCAGCGCAGAAAAGGAAACCAGCAGCTCACTGGGCTTTAGACTGTCCACAAACAGGTGGTAGGACACACGCTCATCTGAGAACTGCAGAAAATCAGGCAACTGCACTTAGCATCAGGATATTAAGGCTGCGACTTCCACTTCCAGTAGAGCCATCACAATACTTGGCGCTGCTGAGAACAGTGCGCTGGGCAGCATCTGCTTTACAGGGCTAAGGACGTGAGGAAAACCCACTGAGCCAGGGCTTGTGATGCTCTGAGGACGGGCCCTGAGGGGCAGGATGCCAGGAGGAGCGAGGGAGGGCGGGGATGCCTCCGCGGGCAGCGTGTGATACAGACCCACTCTGCCTCCTTTCCCAGATCTTCAGAAATTCGCCCGTTGCTCGTGGATGCACCATTTTGTTTTGGAGATGCAAGAAAGGGCTGAATGAGATAGAGCTTGCCCTGTGGGCCACCTGGGGCCACACATGCAAGACCTCAAGCCATCCCGCGCACACCAGGAACACCCCATCTCTGTGGGGAGAAACTGAAGCACAGACAGGGAAAGTAATTTGCCCATGATCAACCTCTTTTCATTGTACCCCGAGGCACCACTGCCATACATCCAGTGTTCACCTGGGCAGGTGAGCTGCAGGAATCCTGCCTGCTGTGTGGATAAGGGATTAGTACCAAACCCTAAAAGTTAAGTTTTTAAAAATATATAAATTATGCTACAAGTTTAGAAACACTTGAGAAATGTAAAGGTGATTTGTCCTTACTTGAGTCTATGAAATATTTAATTATAGGAAGGGAAGAGAGGAGATAATGTATTTACCTTAAATTCTGTTTTCTGGAAGTTAAAGCAATATGAAGTTGGCTTATGGAAAATATATATATTTCTGGAAAAAAAGATTTATAACAGGTTATTTTCAGTATACTCAATAGCCTAGGACTACATGTTTACAATGAAATCATTATAGTCAGAACACGGTAAGGAGAGATGGAAGTTTAAAAATTATAACCACCACATGGAATTAGTTGTCTTATAGGGACAAAAGTCATCTCTGTGAAAAGATGTTCCTCATCTTAAT
Source organism: Tolypeutes matacus (assembly GCA_026826555.1). Lineage (NCBI taxonomy): Eukaryota > Metazoa > Chordata > Mammalia > Cingulata > Chlamyphoridae > Tolypeutes > Tolypeutes matacus. Next base: position 6,477,193 of record JAKSZT010020074.1, on the reverse strand, counting down.
CAACCAACAAATCTCTAAGGAGAAGCTGGAGTTGGAATGAGGCTGGTTTGGCTGTTAAGGCATCAGTGGAAAGTCAACTCACCCATTTTTCCCCCTTAAGACTTTTGCCCAATATTGGACGACCACATGGTGATAGCTAAGAAGTAATAGCTCACTTAATGACAAGCCTGAATACACAAACATAAACCTTATTCACGCTTACTGAAAGCACACACAGAAGTCCTCAAAATCCAGCCAGATTTCCTTGGAGACAGCAGTGTTTACGGCCATGAGCTCTTCCTGAGACTTGTCCTGGGTGGCGGTCGTCTGGCTGACCAGGTCTTGGTAGTTCAGCCCCTCGGGCTGATGAGCTGCGTCTCCCACTCCGGGGTCTAGCTGCTCGTCTGCACACGGGAGAAGCGCGGATGCGTCAGGCGCATCCATGTTCTAAATAGCAAGTTACTCAGTCGCGGAAGATCAGGAGCAGGGCGCACGGGAAGCCTGCTTTGAGGAAAACGCCTCCCCAGATAACCGCCCGCAGAGGCTCTCCGTGCGGCCACGCGCCTCCGGTTCAGTCCCCACACGTGTGGCGTGTCAGTGCGCAGACTCTCTGGAGGCGCTTCCTGAATGTGCGTGCACATTCCTTGGAGCTTTTTGGAGCCACAACCGGATTTAGCTAGGTGATGCACTTAACACCTGCCGTGGGCAACATCTGCAGGTGCGGGTGGCTCACCTGTAATTAGTCCTCAGGGTCAGTGCCTGCAACCTTACCTTAAGTTTATCAGGCAATTTCATAAAATTCACGTGGACTTCCTGAACCACACTTCTCTGCATGGACAGGCCATGTTACCTTTTTGGGATCCGAGGCTTAGTTAATTTAGGAACTGATGCATTTCCAGTGGCTTTAGAGACTCCATCACAATGTGGGGACATTAAAACACACGAGCTTTGCTCACAGGCCCTTAATCAAAGCCTCTTGTATTTGATTTTAAGTCTGAACTCCACAAGGAGAAGAAGACATGGAAGGGAGCTGCCGAGAGCCAGTACAAGGGGGCTAGAGCTTCCAAGACGTGGAGGCCCCTCTGTGCCCTGAGGTCTGCGCAGGCAGCAGCGTGCCGGGAAGGTTAACTCACCTTTTCCAAGTCCCGCCTGTGAGGCGATGTTACCCTGCAGAGCAAAAGAGACGCAGTCAACAGCCCCTTACGCAGTCAACAGAGCGCAACTACCTGAAGCGCCGAAAGCTTTAAAGAGCTTTTTTACACATTGAAGAAACACATTTCCCCAAATACTTACTAAGAACGTACAGTGAAGCAGAGAGCTTAAGTTCTTAAACTTGAAATACAAAAGACATGAATTTAATTAAATAACTGGCAGGGGATTTAAGTTTATGGCATTAAAACAGAATATGTGGATTACTTATCCTAACACACACCCGGATGCACACACACGTCTGGAATTACATGTGCACAAATTCATTTCAGTGGCAGGGCTCACTACAGTGGAAGCCTGGAAACAGCCCAGGACTCCAGCTCCACAGGGCACGAAGAAGCCACGGTTCATTCGCACGATGCACAACGATGTGCCTTATGCATGAAGGTGCATCTTATCTCCGGATGTGAAATGGCCTCCAGAACATATGAAGTGGAAAGCATTTTTAATGTGTTGAAGTTTGAGTAGGAAAAGATGGGGGGAGGGGCTGAAAGTCACACACCTATCTATTCACACATACGCGCCTGTGTGTAGACATACACCTGTATCTACCTACCTACCCGCCTACCCATCATATTTGTATGTTTATAAAGCGTCCTACAGGAAGGAGATAAATGGGAGCAGGACTTCTTAACGTGTGTGTCGTAGGCTGAGCCGTGCACCCAGATGACCTATTCACCCTGCCCACTTCCCTGTGGGAACGGAGCTCCCGAAGGAGTTATTACCAGGGAGGTGGACAGGCCTCGTCCAGGTTGCCCAGACGTCACAGAAGTGAGGAGGAGAGGACGTCGCCGTGTGCAGAGAGCCACGGAGCCCCAGGGATCAGCAGCAGCTGGCACCGGGCGCCACAGTCCCTGGGGACAGCCACCCTCGCCAGAGCCTTCACTGTGGACTGGCAGCTGCAAGCCCGTGAGCCGGCAGGTTCCAGTTCTTGGGTCCAAACCAGTTTGGGGCATTGTGATAGTAGCTCCGGCAAATTAACCGAGTGTTTTAAAATATACTTTGATTTTGGACAGGTAATATACACCTGTTCAGAAAACCAAACGCCCCTTCACAGCCACCAGATTGGCAGATGCGGAGAAGTCAGAGGTATTCAGTGCCAGCAAAGGTGGGGTGCACAGGGGACACTCGTGAGGTGAGGAAAGCTGCTGGCTGTTTTGTGGCATGCGTAGCCAGGTGCGCCCTCAGGGCCAGCCCAGAGGCTTGTCCTGCAGCTCCTGAGCTGCCCACAGGGGCCCACAGGCAGATTTCAGGAAGCCAAGAACTTGAATGGTTCAAACAAAACCGCCTTTACCTGAAATTCAGTGTTTCCTTCAATAATCGATGTGGATCAGTGTCCCCAGAGTTATTAGGAATACTCTGCCCACGCCAGAGACGGCAACAGTCTGCGCTGCATCGCAGTTGCTGCAAATCTCGAAATGGCACTTGTGGCGGCGCCGCCGTGGCGGACGGCAGCGAGGCCCACGCTGGCTCCTGCCTGGGGTCTCCTCTGAGGACCCTCTGCCAGGAAGCCAGCTGCTTCCCGTGCCCCGGGACGCCAAGGAGGGGCGCTTCTGCTCATGGGCCAGGGAGGCTCGGGACCACAGGGTGCAGACCGGGCAGGGGGCGTCCAGGGACCGCGTGCCGCGGGCCACCACGGCAAGGAGCAGTCGTCAGCAAAGCAGCCACGAGTGCCGCGATGGGAAGGAAGACGGCAGCCTAGCTTCCCTGCAGACGCCCCAGGCCTGCGCTGACCCAAAGGGCCGAGGCTCCTCAACCTGCCGTGGCAGAAGCCCCCGCACAGTCAAGGTAAGAGTCCATTCAAATGAACTTCTATGGCACGTAAGCTAAGCTGCATTTTATAGGAAAGCGTGGGCTTGAGTGAAACAAAGCTCGAACGGCAGGTCGGAACCACCGCCCAGAGGAGACACCCAGGCTTGCCAGGGTCGCGCTGGGGACGGAGGGGCTTATTCCCACGCTGCATGGATGTGGGATGGGGCTCACACTTAATTTAAGGAGAAGCTTTACGACTCAGGGCCGTGAGAGCGGGGGGGGGGGCAGTCACCTGGGACGCGCTCCCTGTTGCTTGGCTCAAGTCTGGCAGGCTGACGGTGGCCGTTTCGTCACTTTCGGTGATGGAGGATAGACCAGATCTTAGAGGCACCCCTCTCTTGATGAGAGATTGGACGTAATGCCTAAGGGAAAACAAACAACTTCTGTTATTTCAATCTCTTGTTTAAAGTTACTCATAAATAATTGCAGTTTTGTCAACAATAGAAAGTTCTTGTTTTGTTCATTTTATGATTCTTATTCTTTTACTTTGTGTTTAAAACACTGGATTTCCTTCTCTACTGAAGAACTACCTTACGTGAATTTCTGTGAAAATTTCCTGGAAAATTCTGTTTTGAAACAACAGTGGCCAAATTTGGATGTTGCTCAGTAGGAGTTTGACAACATTTAGAATTAAGCTAACGACGCATCAGAGGACCGCGTCCGTGAAACGGGGCTCGGGGCCAGTAGGCCTAAGGCACGACAGTGACGGCCACGGCAGCCACCCAGAGCTACGGGACCTCGTTTCAAACAGTTGCCGCTGCGACCCCACGTCACCACCACTGCTAGAATTCGACAGGCACGATCAAAGCAGCTTCTGCTGCAGCCCGTGTATTTAGGTGATTGTGGTTCGAAGGTAAAGTTAACTTCTCTGTGCACAGGCTTCCTCGACTTCCATGTTTCTGGTTAGTGTTAAGTAACATTTCTGAATTCACCCCAAACCCACTTCTGTCATGTACATGAAATCGCCACTAGAGGGAAGCACGGGCACGCGCGCTAGGCTCGGATTTGGGGACCTCAGGCAACTGGAAGGGGCAGGCCTGCAGGCTGCCAGGCACCGTCCAGCGCTCCCCAAAAAGGCCCTGCCCGTGAGCGGGCCTGGGAGCGCTGGCCGCACGGCCAGGCCTGCCACCCGGGACGGGCGCCTTCCACGTGCCGAGGGTGCGGGCTGCCCGGCAGCCACCCACTCCACAGGGAAGGACGGGCGCCGCCGCCCGCCCCTGGCAGAGAAGGCCACCCGCCGTAACCAAGGGACAGCGCTGGAAGAAGGCCGAGGCCGTCAAGGCACGGCTCGGCGCCGGGAACTCGGGCAGCGAGTCCCTCTTGGGATTCCAGAAGGCTGGGCACGGCAGCTTGAGCCGCGAGGACATTCGCCTGGTGGTCTTACAGCCCAAAAGGCTACGACACACGTCGGGTGGGAGCGAGCCAGGAGCATGAAACGGCAAAGTCATCTTAGTGGGCAAACTGCTTAAGTATAAAGTTAATGAGAGAACCGAGGAAACAGTAATGCTACCGTGTTAAGTTCAGGGAAGTCAGGTGCACATGTGATATTTTTATTTGTAACATAAAAAAGAATGTACTCGTGATACAGAAGCCAACCAATTAACCTTGTATTGATCATTTAAAGTGTGTAGCTTAATATTTAACTTTAGCTTTATTGATTATGTTAAAAAGTATAAGGAAGTTTATCCTTGTAAATAATAATAGTATGTAAAGGAAAAATTAAGTTTCTCCAAATACATGATTTTGATTATTTGATGATTTAAATTTTTTAGAAAGTAACAAAAAAAATTTTGCTATTGTTTTTGACTTTTAAAGTACTGAAAGAGAAAATATACTATATTTAGGTTATAAATGCAATTGAAAATGCATAATAAATTAAGATTTTATTTACAGAAATTAATGGATGTACATAAAGTAAGTTTTATGACAAGTAAAAGTCTGAGGAAAACTAGACTTAGGAATCTGTAACAGTCTAGATTTTTAAAACCGAAGCAGCAGCTCTTTTCGGTTAATAGAGCGTGACGTGCCAGCCGCTGATCCCTGCCTGCCAGCGCCAATGCGCCAACCACTGTGCCGACCGCTCAGTCTCCAGGTTCAGGGCAGATGCGCAGAACCGGCAGCTGCCCCAAGAGTAAATGCTCTGAATACTATCTCTAGTATCCTCAACTTAAACCGAGGCAATAAAAATGTACCTTTTAATAAATTACCTGGCTCTGATGTGGAGACTGTAAGGGCAGCCCCTAGCTGAGAGTGCTGAGCTGACCTCTGGCAGCTTTCCCTCCTCACCTTATGCTGCTACGATACCATGCAGCGTCCAAGAGAAGGTCAAGCCGTACCCAGGGGCCCTTATATTTATGACCCACGAGATAAGCCTTTCAACCACTTTTTAAAAAAAAATTCCTCCAGGTTTTATTAACAGAAAAATAATCATTTCCCTTTATCCAAAAACACTTAGAATATACTTTATGGAAAAACACATTAAAAGACATTACGTGAACTATTAATACATGAAGATGTCGTGTGAGTACAACAGGTTCACGGGAATTCTGAATGCACAACTAGTCTCTAAAGAACAGGACGTGGGCATTGCTGGGGGAAAGGGCCACAGGTAAGCACCCCAGAGTACCACCGTATGGGCACAGCAGATGCCACTCAACAGCTACCCCACAGCCTGTTCTGCCTGGCTTGCACTGATGGCTTCAACTTCACTAAATCAGGCTCAGAAGGAGATTTCACTACTTCATGTTTGAGCTGTCATGGGGAGAGCTCTCCCACTTAGGGCGGCAAAGGCTTTTTAAACACCACATCGCCCTTTCTTTCTGAAACTTTCATCAAAGCTCAAAGACAAATAATCTACAGCTAACATCACTGCCCTCTGGTGTTGTTTCTCAGATAATAAGCACATCTTCACTTCACTGAGAAAGCAAAGAAATAAAACCTAAAATCACATTCAACACCTTTTAATAAAGCTTTATCAATATATAAAATACACTTAGAGCATGTCCTAAGTGTACAACTTGCTGCACAGTCACAAAGCACACGTGGCCTTACGGCTACATGCAGATCCAGGGGTATGACCGCGCCCAGCACCGGGGGCCCCTACCCCTGCCCAGCCCCTCACCAGAGGCAGCTGCTGTCACCACATCCAGCAGCATGCACCGCTTTGGTTCCCTTTTCTTAATGTATATTAATAAAACCAGAAACAAAGCAAAAGAAACAAATGCACAGCAACAAAAATACATACTTTTGTACCAGGTTTGGTTTCCTTGGTCCAATGTATTTTTCTGTTGCTTTTGTAGCAGTATTTATTTCACTTTTATTTCTATGTGTTATTCCATGTTATGTGCCATTGGTTTCACTATGATGTGTCTGGTTGCAGTTTTCATTGTATGAATCTTGCATGGTGTTTTCAGGACTGCTTAAATCTTGACTTGATCTTTTAATCATTTTGGATATAATTTTGGCTATTATTATTGTTGATGTTATGTTGCTCATTCCCCAATCTCTCTCTCCCTCCCCCCCCATGTCTGAGACCCAATTGCAAGCATGCTGGATGTTGGTCTTTTCCACTCTTTGCCCTTAGTGGGGTTTTTTGTCTGTTGCTTTTGACTAGTGCGTCTATCAGTTGCTGACAGAGGATCTTCAAGTCTCTTGTAGACGTAGAGCTGCCAGCTGTATCTTTAATCAGGTGAGACGCTGCTTCCACTGCTTTGAAGGGCACTTCGCCACCTCGACTGCTGGGATTTCGATGTCTTCCTGACAAATTGTCCCAGTAATCGTTATTAGATGTTTCCTTCCATCCTTCTCTGCCATGCTCCTTCCTCGGACTCCCCTCGTACTCAGCTTCAAGGGCCACTTTTCTTGGTTCCTCTGGTCAGAAATACAGGTTTCCATTGGGGCTCCAGCCAGCTGTGTCTCTGTGCTGCTCCAGAACTGGGGCCTACCCTTGGGGCAGAGCGATCAGAAAGCAAATGGAAACTAACTCCCATCCCCATGCCAGTCTCTTCTCCAAGAGGTGATTTCCTTCATCACTTGTCGGCCTTGGTTTCCAGGGTCCTCCATGGTTATTTTACATATTTTGCCAGTGTTATTAGTTATCATCCCCAGGAGGGAGGGGCTTCAGCTGGCTACGCCATCATAGCAGAACATGAAATCCTTTTTTCAGTTTTTGTATTTGCTGTTCTCTGCTGAAATTCTCTATCTTGTTTAATTTTTTTAACATATTATAAATTAATGTCTAAAAATTCAATACATGGATTTCTTATCCGTTTCTGTTTCCATTCTCTTGATTCTTAATCAATTCCTTTATTTTTACACGCCTAATTATTTTTTTATTGAATGCATAGATATTGTGCACAAAAAATATAAAGATAATTTGAGGCACTGGATTATGTTATCTACTTCCAGAAAGTATTTAATTTTGACCAGTGGGGAAGCTGTCGTGAATAATTAGGGTGACATCAGATAATAGGTCATGCAAATTTATAGCAAGAAGTTCCAGCCGGATCTTCTACATGGTGGGATATAAGGGACTGTACCTGTTGCACGACTGGACCCCTTGTGTGTGGAGAATGCTTCGGTCATCCTTCAAATGACCCTTTGACCTTCACTCTCTACCACTCTCCCTTCAAATTGTAAAAATGCTCAGATTTTTGCAATTAAAAAATAAGTCCTCTAAAAACTTAACCTCCTCCAAGGACTTGGCCTACCTTTATTCTTCTTCCCCAGACACTAGTTTTTAAGTTGTTACCTCCACTTCCTTCTCTCTTATTTTTTGGTCACCAAATGTGGCTTCTTCCTCAAACAGTGTGTGTCTGCAGTGGCACTCTGCCAAATTCACTCAGCACTTTTCAATCTGCCATCCCAAGTAACAGCACATTTTCTTTCTCTAGACAAATTTTTATACATGAAATGGGGAGAAAAAGACCAATTTCTACAAACTTTTCAGATTATGCTGCTTTCAAAAGCTAAATATAACTAGGCTGTACATAATAAATTAGGTGAGTGATCCAACAGTGTCGTAGGCCAGTAGAGACTTCTTCAGTCTGAATTAGCTGTGACCATAATGTGGCCCTGGCTATTCGGGCACTTGTCCTCTCTCTCGACCAGCTGAGTCCAGGCTGTGTGTCCACTGGTCAAGGACCTGTTGCACGTCATCTGAGTGTCCCCGCATGGCTTGAGCGATGCCAGGGTATGGTACCCGAGAGGACACTTGGTATGTATTTGGTGAATCAGTGAAGGAATTAGTGAAAGAATTCACAGGTTATTGCTACCTTTATAGCTAGGAATATTTGGAAAAGGAATTACTTTAATTTGCTTACAGTATGCCTAAAATTACAAATACTTATGTGGCTTTCCAAAAGAGCATTGATTTTATTCTAAACCTGTTTACAATTTTCCAGTATTTAGGTGCAATCCTCATACACACAAACAATCGCACCATTGAGTTCCACTGCCTCCATTCATTTCTTTCATTATTCCTTTAATATAGTCTTAAAATTTTGCATTACAAGGGGTTAAAATAGCACATTTTGACCAAATGCTTTGCTACTGTATTATGACAACTTCATTTCATTTATACTACAGTGCAGGGTCAGTTAGGGCTGCTCGTGCCCCAGTGGCAGAAAAATTCAATTCACTGCCCCCTTTTTTTTAAAAATGGGAATTTCTTTGGTTTTTGTAACAAAGTCCAGTGAGGATAGGAAATAACTCCCACCACATCGTCTTACAAATCTAGAAACCTGAGAGGAGCAGAGTGGGGCCTTTATGTGGTGCAAGCATCTGAAGGCCATGCGAGGACGTGAGAAGCTGGCCAGCTACTCCAACAGCTTCACACAGGGCTCCTCTGAGGGGCAGCTGGGCCGATCTGGGAATACGGTAGCCACAGGAGTGCTACAGGCTGAACCGTGTCCCCCCAAAAGCCCCATCCTCACTCAGAAACAGGGTCTTTGCAGAGGTGACCGAGGTAAGACGAGGCTGCCTGGAGCAGGCCAGCCCCGAACCCCATGACTGCTGCCCTTCTGAGATGAGGAGGCACAGGGACAGGGACAGGGACATGGGAAATGCAGCGGGACGGAGAGAGCTGGGGTGCTGCCACCAGCCAGGACGCCAAGGCGGGCCGGGACCACCAGGGAGGGGTCCTCTGAAGGGCGCTGGGGGCAGCCTGGCCCACACTTGCCAGGACCCCGGCCTCCAGAGCGGGAAGCGAGCACACTTCCTCGAAGGCCCGTCTGTGATGGCTTGTGAGGCCAGCCGCCCTCTGAATGGGCACTCAGTGGAGGAGGAGGAGGAGGAGGAGGACGGCAGCGGCTGCGGAGCGCGGTGGGAGGCTGGGGGGCTGCGGGTGGGGGCTGTGAAGGGTTCTGGAGCAGGGGCATGGGGCATCCTCCCAACTACTCGGGCCGCCCAAACACGACCAAAGCTAGTGCCCCTTGGGCCTCCCATGCCCACCGAGCTGCAGAACAATCTGCTGTACGTCCGACTGATCTGGGCAAATATTTCTGCTGGTGTCTGGATTTGCCTGTCTGTTCTCAGGAGATGGGGAATGGAGGAGGATCAAGGCAAAGCGGCTCTAACCACAGAGGAGAGCAAGGCAGAGGAGGCGCAGGCAGCTGAACACAGGCCCCAAACGCGGCCCCGGAGCAGGCTCAAGGAAGAAACGACAAACAAGCCCGGGTCTCCCAGGCCCGGCAAAATCGCAGGCCGGGAGCAGGTGGGAGCAGGGCTGGACTCGGGGACACCAAAGGGGCCAGCAGGCGTGGGCCCTGGTGCCCGCAGGATACCTGAGTGTACCCCCAGAGGGGGTGATGGGCCCCGGGGCCCAATGGGGGTCCTCCCAGAGAGGTAGGAAAGCAGGGGAGCAAGTGCAGGGCAGGAGTCCGGCAGGGGCCCTCGGGGTAAAGCCCCGTGGCTCTCCGAGGTCACAGCTCTAAGAGCCTGAGGGCACAGAGGCCAGGGCTGCAGGGCGCTGGGCGCCCACCAGCCAAGAGGAGAGGGGCCCAGGTGCCAGGAGGGGCTGCCCCTCCCACTTGCACAGGCACAGAGCCCCAGGCTCCACCCGCAGGTGTTCTGAGGCACGGCCAAGACTTAAGGCCTTGTGACGGCAGCGACCCCGTTTATTATAACTATCTACTAATAGTTACAATAAGTGATGCCGTTTATTCTAATTATCCACTACCTCTGGCCTTCCCTCGAAGCTGATTTCCAAGCGGGGCAAGTGTGTGAACTTTTCTGTTCGGCTGAAGCACAGCGCCTCACCTGGAAATGTTGCACAGATGTGCAGGGAACCATAAGTGATGAATGAAACCAGCAGGTGGAAGCTATCAAGCATCAAGGAAAATATCCTGTAATATTTTATGTATGTAATTGTTCATTTTCCTACATTGAAATTCTTTGAAATGCTCCCATTCAGTGTTATTTTAAACCACAAAAATCACAAATGAGTTATTTGTTAACAAGGCACACATGGGGGAACATTCTATACTTACGTTTCTTTTGGAATTTTAAAAGGAGTCATTCCATGGTTCAAAAACGGACTTGAAATCTCAAGGAACTGATCGGGTTTCTTCACTATTAATTCTACAAAGAAGCAATTAGGAAGTGCGATGAACAATATTTTTTAAAAATTTCCAGGATGGCATGCAGATCTTGGGACTGATACTGTGTTAGTTAGATTAACCATTTCCCCCAGCAAATCTCGGTGGAGTTCAGTAGAAATGGGGTAAATGCGGCTCCTAGCAGGGGTTTTGCATGGCAAGGCCAGACCTCTGCCTCCAGGCGACAAGGTGCTCCAGTCTCAAGAGCTCAGGGTAGCTGGCCAAGGCCACCAGAGCTGCTGCTTGGCCTTTCTGCCATCAAGTACAGCCATGACTGCCTGGAAGAGTCTTTTACTTAAAAAATGTGTTCTCTTAGGATGGAAAAACGTAACAGAGCAAAGGTTACGAGTAGAAAAGAAAGGGCAGGTGCAGAAAGGGTGGGAAGCGTTTGGTGGAGCCAGGCCTGGTACCAGTGCCTGGTCCTGAAGGACACAGAGGGAGGTGGTCTCAGGAGAGACCCCCCAGAGCAGAGAGGATGCCCTTTGTGAACAAGGGGCCCAGCCCTGTGCTCTCGAATAACCCTCCCTCCTGGCCGATTCTCAAACACTGAAGCCTGCGGCAAGAAGGAAGACAATCGTGTGTAAGCCCACTGTGCACCTCCCCACCAATCATTAGCTTTTCTTCTCCAGTTTGCAAAAGAGTGGTGACATAGAGAATTTCAAAGCAATCAGTGGTAAAATCACAAGAAATCAATACTTTCACTATTTTCCTTTCATTCAACCATTCCTGGATGCTTTGAACAAAAAACTGTTTTAAGTGTGTCTCCATGAATTTAACTAAAATATAGCATTTTAAAGGACTTCCTTTCCTTTGAAGTGTCCTGTGGATGCTGACCCCTGGTTCAAGAAAGACAAATGAAAACTAGGAGAGAAGGAAGGAGGGGTGGAAAGAGGGAAGGAGTGGGGAAGGAGGGAAAGAGAGAGAGGACGGAAGGTGGGAGGGAAGAGGGAGGGAAGGGGGAGGGAGGAGGGAGGGAGGGAGGAGGGAGGGAGGAGGGAGGGAGGAGGGAGGAGGGAGGGAGGAGGGAGGGAGGGATCAACGCTGGAAGCTGCTGTGAGATGCATATTGTCGGCACCAACAGCCAACTGGAGAAAACAAGGAACGGTGAGAGATGACTGGAGTAACTGAGGGAGGGGAGAGGCAGCGGGGCCCACCCAGAAAACTAGGTGCTGACGGTCCTCCGCTCCATCCACCCAGACGCTTTCCTAATCTTGCTCTTTCTTGGCGAGGATAAATCTCTGCTACCAGCGGTGCTGGCTTTAGCAGTGAAGGCAGAAAGCGCATGTGGGGAAAACAACCCCGTGGGCAGTGATTTAGGTTTTAAACCATGTAAAGGAGCTTCTTTGCTGCCAGTTCTCATAGGCCGTTTCAAGTTAGAAAACTGAATAGCAACACTGAATACTGTAGAAATGCACTTTGCTCAGTATTACTTGAGTTGTTGCAATATTGGATTATCCGTTTGGTTGTTACAGAAAAATTCTTAATTGTAATTGGTAGTTGTTGCCTTAATAGTATATTGCCTGTATTTCTACCTCTAGTAATGGGCTTTATGTGCTAGATTTTAATGTCCTTGAGCCTGGGGAACTGCACAAGTCTTTTTAAAAGAAACATGGTTTACTTGCACAAAACTGATCAGTTTCGAGAGATCGTTAATGCCCTTGAAGTGGTTTTTGTGGGTGTGAAACAAATGGTGAGAATTTCAATTGGTCCCTCTTATTATAGTACTGAAATTAAGTCTACTTAATTTATCAAGTCATGTTCATGCCCTGATTTTATATACTTGTATCTATCAATACACATTGTGATACTTGAAAAAATAAATTAAAAAATGAAAATAAATAAATAAAACATGTAAACGATGTAGAAAGTGGAGGCAAGGGCCAGCACGCCCTCCGACCGTGTGGCCGTGGCACTGTGGGTCTGTCCACTGCGTCGGGCTTGCCTGGTGGCTGGGAAAGCTCAGGGACCGAGCAACCTCACAGGCACCCTGCCCCGTGCAGGGGAGCTTTGCAGCGTGCTCAGTGTCAGACGTGGGGGCAGCTTTGAATGCAGTGACCTCTGGAGTGCGATGGGCTGTGACTGAGTTCACGGAATTGGAGGGTGGAGAGGATGGGGGAGCAAAAAGGAGATAAGCTCAAAACAGTAAAGAAGCTACTTGGGAACAAGGTAATTTAAGCTTCTTGAAATGAGAATCAGATGTGCATATAATCCATGGACTTCCAATTCTCCATCAGCCTCCATTAAGCATTGCAAACGCTAAGTTAGCTACCAGAAGGCTGCGTGTGTTAAACGAGTATCCACAAATAGTGAGCTCTTCCACTACGCTTTAATCTTCCAATTATTCCTTTTCTAAAACCCTTCTGCCCTGTTCTGTCCATCGGCTCTAAAATGTGCTTTCTCTCTTGGTATTCTTGGTTTCTCCCTTGCCATCTTGGCCTGCTTCATTCATGAAAAAAAGGAGTAAACTGAGAACTCAGAGGGGAAAAAAAGGCATGAGGATTACACGTGAACGGTGAGGA
>JAKSZT010020074.1:6442664-6464069 GCA_026826555.1 Tolypeutes matacus | reverse complement strand
GGGCAGGGCCCAGGCGCCCTCGTGCCTCGCTGTGCCCCTGGCTGCCGCGGCTGCCCCCGATCCTGAGGCAGCGGCCAGGCCGTGAGCCGAGGCAGCGCCGTGAACCCGACCCAGGCGGCGCGCGCCTTGTCTCTGCGATGCCACCTCTTAGGCGGGAGACATGCCAGTTACAATTAACTTATTTACTTTTAACCCTGGTAAAATACACAGGGCCTAAAAGTAATCTTGACCGTTTTAAGTGACTGTTCTTTGACGTTAAATACATTGATAATAATGAGGAGCTTTCACCACTATTTCCAGACTATTTCCATCACCCCAAGAGGAGGAGGAGGGAGAAGGGAGGGAGAGGAGGAGAGGTTAGAGGTGGGGGGGCAAGGAGGAAGAGGAGGAATAGATGGGGGAGGGGAGGAACAGGTGGGGGCAGGAGGAGGACTAGGTGGGGGGAAAGAGGACTAGGTGGGAGGAAGGAGGAATGGGTGGGGGAGAAGGAGGAATAGGTGGGGGAAGGAGGAATAGATGGGAGGAAGGAAGAATAGGTGGGAAGAAGGACGAATAGGTGGGGGAGAGGAATAGGTGGGGGGAGGAGGAGGAATAGGTGGGGGAGGAGGAGGAATAGGTGGGGGGAGGAGGAGGAATAGGTGGGGGAGGAGGAGGAATAGGTGGGGGGGAATATGTTGGGGGAGGAGGAGGAGGAGGGGGAGGGGAGGAAAGCACGATGCCCTTAGGCAAATCGTCTGGAGGACCAAGATGATGCACACAGTAAACTGCATTAATCTGCCAATGGGGGTATTTACCTTTCAACCTAATTACCATTCAATTTTTGAAACTTGGTTGTTTCTATTAAATATTAACTATTGGTTTTGGTTATTAATTTCTAAATGACCAAATGTACATTTGTATTTGGTCATACTAATACAAATCGCAGCACCGTCTTATACTTGTAGTGACCCCATAACCTCTGGGATCCCAGCAATAATGTGCTAGGTGTCTAGAGGTCCCCAGACAGGGCTAGGGGTCCAGAAGCCCGAGGCAGTGGCGCGTTTGCCTAAGCACGCGGCAGCGTGACCTGGCAGGCTTTGCCCTTTATAGGGCAAGGAGAAGAATGACTCTCTGCCCAAGAACAAAAGTTAGCTTAAAGAATTATGAGAGACCCATACATACCATGCAACTACTAAATTTTATATTGTCAAGCACTCAACATCATGGAAAATATTAATGGTTTATTATTAAGTGAAAAAACTGGTTTCCAAACAGAAACTAAAATATGATTCCACTCTCTAAAAAAAAAATACATACAAACACAGAATTTATGCACAGAAGAAAAATCAAAGGACATATGCCAAAAATGTTAAAATTGCCTACATCTAAGTGTTTATACTATGAATATTTTAATTTTATTTCCTTTGACTATATTTCTGATTTTTAAAATAATTTTTAAATGTATAAGAAAAAGGCAATTAACATTTTGTTTTTGTGTATTATTTTAAGATATGTGGAAGATGACAGCAGGGATTTCACAGCCATGGTTGTGAGTTCATTTAAATTATCTTATGCTAAGAAAATATGTATAACTTATTTATGGGAAGGTGGTTTATTATTACATAGGAATGCTTTTTACTGTTATCAGTGATACATATTATTTCTATGCCTTTTCTTTTGCTTATAATAGAATCTATAAAATAAATGATGCTATATTCTTCTTATTTTCTGTTTTACATAGAATTATTGCAATAATCTAAGATAGTTTTGGACATGTCAGGTCCCTTAGGTCAAGTACTGAAATCCAAAGATAGACTTTTAATTGACTCCTGGCATAGCTTCCAGCACAGCAAGCAGCCACCCGACACCCCACACACCCTGACTAGTGCCGCGATGCCTGGTCGTGAGTGCTTACCATCTTCTCCAGTGGAAAGATCTTCTTTTCAAACAAATAGAGAGGGGCAAAGGTGGCGTACACCACCATGAGAGGGGACTGTGCAGCTGAGGAACCTGCGGAGAAACAGAGCGGCTGGGTCACTAGAATTCCAGGCAAGGTCCTTAATGACCTTGTCTTTGCTGGTGAAAAACAGGCAAGTGACTCTGAATTAGTTAAATAAATGTAAACTCTCAAATATGCATCTATTTTTTAGAATGTCTCATTGCCTTCACCGTCATAGCAGTCCCATTTAACTACTGAAGGCAAGACTTCACCTCACTGTAGAAAAGACATCCAGAGACTTTCTTTAGCTATCAGCCGTTATAGCAAATGAGCACACTCAAAGCCAGTGATTTCAGAATTGAAATGTTTCTCAGCTTTCATGATAGAATCTTTGTTCTATTTTGCACTTAAAGAAAAGTCCAGGTGTTTCTATGCCATTTCTGGAAGAAAGAACACATAACTACATGAGTTCCATCCAAAGGAAAACATAAATGCCAGTTTGGAATGTTTGATGCTTATAGAATTTGCTTTTGAGCGTCACTTATCTGATCTGTCACATGTTCCTTAACATTCCTGGAGTTACCATCTTTGATTCAAGATGCCTTTGTTCTACACAGATTCTGAACTAAAACAATACAAATCAGTTTATTTTTCTCTCTTCTCTAAATTTTAATTGAAAAATGTTTTATTACACACCTGTACAAACTCAAACCCTTACATTTAACTGTACTACATAACATGTTTGAAGAACATACATAAAATATGTCTGTATGTTTTAGATACGTAAAATATAATTTAGATATGAGCCCAGGATCTCTCTAGAATGGGTCAAGATGAGAAATATGCCAAATTATAGAAATACACTTTTACTTTTAAAAATTAAATGGTGTACGAAGTTCATGGACCGTGCCAGTGCCAGACCTCGCTCTTGCTGTGCTACCTGCTTCTTGTGTGCACTGTAGGCTGCCATTCCACGTCTACCTGTGCATCTCCCCATATCACCTTCACAGTATCTGTGTGCAGCTGCTAAACTAATACTTTGGCTTAGTCCACAGAGGATCCTGCATGAAGTACACAGTTTTAAAATTGCCTAAAGGCCTCAAGTCCAAAGCTACAATATAATTCTTTCTTTTATGAAAAATGAATGTGAACAGAAAAGAAATCCTTTGCATGGAGTTTATAAACCCTAACTCTTTCTGCTCCCACCGTCAAACAGTTTGATAGACCTACCCTGAAGCAGAGAAGCCCTGTGGCAGTAGCTACATACCATGTACTCCAGCTAACTTTTTCACTGATAAATATAATTAAAGGCCTTCAATAACTCTTTCAATAACAAACCTCCTTAGCTGAGGGATGGGGGTGAGTTATATCATAGAAGACCCTGACAGTTAAACTGCTAAATATTGGGATGGATAAAATTGTGAAAGTCTGTTTCCCATCTATCTGCAGAGATTTTTGCTCAAGGAAGGGGAGATTGTAAATGACCTTTCCAAGTTCAGGGCCTCAGGTCCTGCGGGATCTGCTCAAGGTGAGGGATAGAGCAAAGAGGGCGAGGCTCTATCCCACTCTGCTGCTGAGCAGGATTAGGCTCGCTTTGCGAAAAATGGCCTTAGTTTCAGACGCTAAATATACACCTCGCCCTCTTCAAGTACTTTGATTTCAGGCATAGCAAAACCAGAAGGAAAACATGGGTAATCATTTTAAATATTCATGGATAATAAAATTGGAACTAGAGTAAGAAGAAGAGGGAAGCAAATGATCAAGATACCTTGAGCAACCTGGGATTGACTGACTAAGTCAGTCTAAGATTCAGGTTTCACTCGAGGGTAGTGAATTAAAATCGAAATATAATTATACGAGTGAGGCAATTAACAGAGCAGAATGGGTATGAATGGCTTGAATCACCTGCAAATAAAACATCATGCAGCTGTTGGATAACCAAGATGGTTCCATAAAATACTCCAGGGCTCTGTTCCCTCACAGAATCTTTGAGCAAGTAGCAAAAACTGGCAGCGTCATCTTCCACAGAACCCCAGAAAACAGCTAAAGGGTAGTAGCAACTGGATGAGAGTCGAATCAAGAAAATGTGACTTTAAAAATAGTTGGCGAAGCTCATGGTGCCCCTTCCCTTCCCCTCGCCCCAGCTCAGGGTGGAGCCAGCCTGTGCTCCCTGTAAGGGCCCTTAGCTGAGCTCTGAAGGGAGCAGAGTAACCCCCGTGTGTATACTGGGGTGCCTGTATGTCAGCACCATTCTATTTAGTGACAACATGAAAGATGGAACTAGGAAACTCATCTCTGGCTCAACCTCCCAGAACTTTCCCTGCAGGCAGAAGCAGCTTGCAGACAGCCTAGACAGAGTAAGAAACAATTAAGTCAACAGATTACCTGCTTTAATGCATATAGTAAAGTACCTGGGAGGGGGAGAAAGTCTATAGGGAGGAGAAGGACCACTCAAGTTTCTATAAAAGGAAATTCCTAAGGCCAGGAGCAAGCAAAAGGCCAGTACAAGACTCAGGCTCAGAAAAGATGGCCAGGACCCTGATCTTCACTTTGACCTCTGGCTGATATTCTGGATAAGAGGTCTAAACTCTGGAGGAGAGCACCAGACAATACAGAGCCAATTTGCAAATCCTGCAAAAAGTACTTTTGCATTATTTATTTGTTTTTGTTAACTCCTGGCACTCAAGAAAATATCTGTCATTTCACTATCTGAATACAAACTTAAGGAACAGACAACTCAGGGTCAGATATTAAAGTATTAAAATGTACACTGTTCAACAAGATTGCAAGACTAAGAAATAGGAAATGATGGTCCATCTAAAAAAAAAACTAGATAAAAATTTAGAAACCATCCATGAAGAAGACCAGACTTTGGACATACTAAAAAAAGACTGAAAAATGATCTTCAATATGCTCAAGGAGATAAAGGAAAACAGGGTGAAAGAATTAAAGGCTATCAGGAAAATAAAGAATGAACAATATGAGAAGCTAAATAAAGAATATAGAACTTTTAAAAAGGAAACAAACAGAAATATTAGACTTGAAGGCCACACAAACTAAAATTTAAAAATCCCTAGAGGGTTTTAACAGCAGACTGGAGCTGGCAGAAAAAGAATCAGTGAACTCAAAGACAAGATGAAAAGATTCAGGCTGAGGAGCAGACAGAAAAGTGAAAAGTGAACACAGCCTAAAAGACCTGTGAGACACCATCAAGTATACGAAGGCACACATTGTGGGGTGTCCCAAGAGGAAGAGAAAGAGAGAAAGGGGCAGATCAAACAGTCAAAGAAATAATGGCAGAAAACTCTCCAATTAAACAAAATGCATGAATATGTACATTCAAGAATCCCAACAAACCCCAAATGGGTTAAACTTGAAGAGAACCATGCCCAGTCACATATTGATCAAACTGCTGGATGCTAAGGACCAAGAGAGAGTTCTGAAAGCTGCAAGAGAAAAGCAACATATTATGTACAAGGGAAACCCAAAATGTTTAAGTGCTGATTTCTCATCAGAAATCATAGAGGCAAGAAGGCAGTGGGATGAGATATTTAAAGTACTGGAAGAAAAAATGTCCGACCAAGAATTTTATATCTGGCAAGACTGTATTTAAAAAATGAGGGAGAGATGAAGACATTCCCACATAGACAAAAGCCGAGTTCATATCACCACTAGACCTGTCCTACAAACAGTGCTAAAGGGCATTCTCCAGACTGGAAGGAAAGGACACTAGCGGTAGATCAAAGCGGCATAAAGAAATAAAAGTCTCCAGTAACCAGATGGGTAATCATAAATGCAAGTAATGTTGTAATGTGCTTTTCACTATGTAACGCCACTTTTTACTTGGTACAGGTTCTAAAATGCAAAGGCATAAAATGTAATGAAAAATCTAGAGGTTTGGGACATACAATGAATAAAGATATAGTTTGTATGAAGTACAACAAAAAAGGTGAGGGGACAGAGTGGTATAAGAACAGGGTATGTGTGTGCTACTTAAGTTCATATCAAGTCAGATGTGATTGTTATAGATTTAGGATGTGAAATTTAAGCCCCACAATAACAACAAAGAAAATACCTGAAAAATATAGAGAGATGGAAATGAGAAGGAATTCAAAATGGCACAAAAGAAAAAAATCAAATAAATAGAAAGTGAGCATTAATGCAATTGAGGGAAAAACCACACAAGACTTAAAATGACCAAATACCAAATTGGTATAAGAAAACCCTGCATTATCAGTGGTTACTTTAAATGTAAATGGATTAAACTATCTCTGCATCTCAATTAATGCAGAAAAAGCATTTGACAAAATCTAGCACCATTTCTTGATAAAAACTCTAAGTAAACTAGGAATAGAAAGAAACTTCTTCAACACGATAAAAGACATTTATTAAAAATTCACTGCTAATATCATACTCAATAGTGAAAGACTGAAAGCTTTCCCTCTAGGACTAGGAAGAAGACAAAGATACCCACTGTCACCACTGCTATTCAACATTGTACTGGAAGTTCTAGCAAGAGCAATTAGGCAAGAAAAATGAGTAAAGGCACCCAAATTAGGAAGGAAGAAGTAAAACATTCCCTATTTGCAGAAGACATGATCCTATATACAGAAAACCCTGAAAAATCCAAAATGAAGCCACTAGAGCTAATAAACAAATTCAGTAAAGCGGCAGGACTCAAGATCATCAACAACAACAACAAAAACCAGTAGTGTTTCTATATACTAGAAATGAACAATCTGAGCGGGAAATTGAGAAAAAATTCCATTAACAATAACAACTAAAATAATCAAATATCTAGGAATAAATTTAACAAAGGATAGAAACAATGTATACACAGAACTACAAAAAATTGCTAAAAGAAACCAAGGACCTAAATAAATAGAAGGACATTCTGTATTCATGGATTGGAAGAATAAATATTGCTAAGATGGTAATGCAACCCAAAGTGATTTACAGATTCAATGCAATCCCAATCAAAATTTCAGCATCTTTCTTTGCAGAAATGGAAAAGTTAACCATCAAATTTATATGGAAAGATGAGGAGCTTCAAATAGCCAAAAACATCATGAAAAGAAATAACTAAGTTGAAGGCTCTTACTTCCTAATTTAAAAACTTATTACAAAGCTACAGTAATCAAAACAGTATGGTACTGGCACAAGGACAAACATATGGAATCATATATGGATTCAAACTGAGATCTCAGAACTCAATCCTCACATCTATGGCCAATTGATTTTGGACAGAGATGCCAAGTACATTCGATGGGGAAAGAATAGATTCCTCAACAAATGAAATTGCTAAAACTGGATATCTATATGCAAGAGAAAAAAGGCAGACTTCCACCTTGCACCATATAAAAATATCAACTCAAAATGGATCAGAGACCTAAATATAAGAACCAGAATTATAAAACTCCTAGAAGAAAAACACAGGGAAGCATCATGGTTTAATATCCAGAATATATAAAGAAATCGTACAGCTCAACAACAAAAAGGCAAACAGCACAAATAAAAAAATGGACATAATACTTGAATAGACTTTTCTCCAAAGAAGATACACAAATGACCAAAAAGCACACAACAAGTTGCTTAACATAATTAGCCATTATGGAAAGGCAAATCAAAACCATGAAATGCCATTTCTCACCCACTTTAATAGCTACTATAAAAACGATAAAGGGAAATGGCAGGTGTTGGAGAGGTTATAAGTAAATAGGAACACTCACTCATTGCTGGTGGGAATATAAAATGGGTGCGGCAGCTGTGGAAGACAGTCTGGTGGTTCCTCAGAAAGTTAAGTATGTAATTACTATATGACCTGGCAATTCCACTTCTAGGTATATACCCCAAATAATCGAACTGATATTTGCACACCAATGTTCATAGTGGCATTATTCACAATCGCCAAAAGATGGAAGCAACCCAGGTGTCCATCAACCGACGAATGTATAAATAAAATATGGTACATACATACAATGGAATATTATTCATCTGTAAAAAGGAACGAAGTTCTGATATTCACAACAACACGTATGAACCTCGACGACATCATGTTGAGTTTAACAAGCAGAACACAAAAGGAAATTATTGTATGATCTCACTGATAGGAAATAATTAGAATAAGCAAAGTCACAGAATCAGAAACTTGAATAGAGGATGCCGAGGGTTAGCGGCATGGAACGGGGAGTTAATGCTTAGCTGGCAGAGCTTCTGTTCATGGCCATGGGAAGCTCTTGGTAACGGGTTGTGCTGATGGTAGCACGACATTGTGAATATAATCGACAGCGCTGAATTATATATGTGAAAGAGTTTAAAAGGAGAAAGTTTAAGTTGTATGTATGTATATTACTAAAATAAACATTTAAAATCACAGAACTGTACAAGTGTGATGTAAACTATGGGCTATAGTTAATAGTATTGTTATAATAATATTTTTCATCAATTTTAAGAAAGTTACCACACTTACACAAAGTGTTTTTAATAAGGAAAATTCAGGGTGTGGTGAGGTGTGGGAACTCTGTATTTTCTGCATGATTTTTTTTTTTTTTGGGGGGGGTAATCCTACAACTTCTCTAATAAAAAAAATTTAAAAATAATATGTTTAGTTGATCAGAATTCCATGTAATGAATCATTAACATGTAACTAGACATTCACACTTAAAAAAAATAAATGGAAGGCTGGGAGGAGCAAGAGGAATAAAGCAGTCTTAGGTAGCAGTGGGATTTGGTGGTGTAGACGTGAGAGTCAGGGACAAGGAAAGCAATCACTCATTTCGTTGAAATAACTAATCATTGAATAAAAAGCTTTAAGTAGTATTTCCTGAAATATGTTTCCTAAAATTCAATGACCAAAAATATTTCTGAAAACTCTGGAGTTAGGTCTGGGGTGAAATTTGAAATATTAAGTTATGGCAAGTGGACTATCTGGCCGGTCAGTGCAGAAGCTGTGGAAGCTGGCCGTGAACCCTGGAGAGACTACACTGGGCCTCTTACCTGAGTTGATCCATAAAGTCTGGGAGACTGGATGATATGTATGTCATAAATGGGCTTTGGGGGCCATGAACTTCCTGAAATTTGACGTGAACCACTGCCTGCATGTGTGCCTAAGAATTTAGGAAAAGAGGAAATGTTCACAATTTTAATAAAATTCTCAAAAGAGTCTGTTATCCAAAAAGGATAGGAGCCATTTTAAAGGATCTCAGATAATTCATATTTTGTCCACCACTTCTCTATAAATATGTTGTCCAACCTTCCTTGCAATATTAGAACACTCATATGCCTTCTGGTTATGTTAGACTTTTTTAAAATGTGCTTTTAGAATATCTTTCAGGCAAATGTGCCTATTGGTGAACTATCAGTGACACAAAGCCCAGAATTTCCATACCAACCTTTCTAGAGGTTGGGGCAGATCATCAGTGAATTGGCACAGATGCACATAATCAATTCTAAGAACCGATGCAGAAATTTAAGAAAATGTTCCATTCCTGGACAAGGAGATGATATTTAAAATCCTAATGTCTAAAACTGCCAATGTGACTCAAAATCTTTTCTTTGGTATTTATAGATCTTTTATGGCTCACAACTGGCACATGGACTCTATGTATTTTAT
Source organism: Tolypeutes matacus (assembly GCA_026826555.1). Classification (NCBI taxonomy): domain Eukaryota; kingdom Metazoa; phylum Chordata; class Mammalia; order Cingulata; family Chlamyphoridae; genus Tolypeutes; species Tolypeutes matacus. The sequence continues at coordinate 6,454,539 of JAKSZT010020074.1, read as the reverse complement.
TGCTGAAAAGGAGCTCGTGCCATGTTAATGGGATCTAAAGGCCTCCCGTCACCCGTAATAGAGCGCGTCTTGCTTTTTATAAAGCATATCTCAGAAGACTGTGCTATGACATATGCATGATTACTTAAAACCACTGTTATTGCGTTCATTATACATTTAAAAATGCAATGTCTTAATAAAGCTTCAGCCTACACTGTTGATACATAGTGAGGTGGGCTGTGAGTCACTACGAAGCTACCCCAGACCCATCCAAGCAGGAGCTCAAGCACAGACACCTCCATCTGGTTTGTTGCTAAGTCCATTTCCTGGAATGGCTGACATTTATCCAATGACTACACTGTAAGAACTCAGTCCTACGCATTTTACTTAATTAGCTCCATCCTCACATAAACCATATGAAATAAGTCATATTAGTAACAACATTTTCAGGTAAGAAAATGTTATTAAAAATGCACCCAAAGTTAGGCAGGTAAGCGTAAAGTTGGTGTACCGGGGTTCTCACTTCCGGCCCCCAAATCTCCACTCCTTCCAGTGTCGGCGGGTAGACAGGACCAACTTTAAATGTTGTCAGAAACATTTATTCTCTAAGCAACTGAATTTAAAATTAGCAATTACAATGAAAAGAAACAAGGAGACAAATTATGACATTAATTCTAAATACCTGAATTCTAAAAGTATGGACAAATTAGGCCCTTCCTACATCCAAGAAAAGAGAATTACCAGAAATCTTAGAGACCTGGGTGTGGCAATGAGCTACCTAAAAGGTAATTTAGCATGTTCAGCAATATCGTACAGTCAGAAACACGGTACCTTAAAATTTGTCCCCAAAGGAGCAAAAATCAATGAGGTCAGAACATGCTGATGGGGAATGAGTGAGATTGGACCGTTTCTGACCATAAGTTGAGAGTGACAGCTGTTTTCAATTTTCCCTCCTTTCTGTGAAAACAGAAGGTTGTGTTTCCCCAGCCTCTCTCGATGTGGGGTGTGGCCTTGTGGCTGAGTCTCTGCACAAGGTAAGAACAGAGGGGTGGATTGTACCAGAGGTGGGAAAACCAGAGGACATCTGGGCTGGCATGTGGACTGACCCCTAAAGCTCACTGGGTGGGCCTCCTGGTCCCCTCCCCATTAGAGCATGGTGCTGAAGGTGGCAGAGCCGCAGGGTTCCCCAACGCTCCACAGAAGGGTTTGCTAGCTGACTGGGAAAACCCATACAATACGTCATAGCAGCAAAAAGAAACTTCAAACATGTCTGGGCCTTTCTGTATCTTCCAGTTTGTTTATTATCACAGCTAGAACCACCTAACAGGGCATTTGCTTAGAGGCATGGTAGCAGGCAGTGCAGACACAGGTATCTTATGCTGGAGAAAAACTGGAAGTCTATGCTATGTCATGACTGACTGTTATTAGTCAGCCAAAGGCGTGCTGATGCGAAGTACCAGGACTCTGTTGGCTTTTATAAAGGGTATTTAATTGGAGTAGAAGATTACAGTTACCAGCACATAAAGTGTAAGGTAATTCCCTCACCGAAGCCTGCTGCCACGTGTTGGAGCAAGACGGCTGCCGACGTCCTCTTGCTCTTCAGGCTCCGTGGTCCCAGCTTCTTCCAGTCTCAGCTGTAGGCTGGGACACGTCTCATCTCTCCAGGCTCAGCCGCTCTGCTCTCTCCACAAGGTCAGTTGGGGACCATCAGGCTCTCTCTCTTCCCGGGGCCTCTGCCATGTCTATGGAGCCGTCTCTATTCCTCTGTGCGCTTCTCTTGTGTTTTTACCTCCTGGGGCTCCAGCATCAAAACTCCAACTCTCTCCTCTGCCATGTGGTTTTCTCTGAGTCCCCACCCACAAAGCGGATGGGGACTCAATGTCCTACTGATGTGGCCCAAAGCCCTAATCATAATTTAATCAAGTAAAAGTGAAACCTCTGAATTTAATACAATCTAATACGCTCAGAGGAACAGACCAGTTTACAAACATAATCCAATATCTATTTTTGGAATTCAAAAACAATATCAAACTGCTACATTCCACCCTCTGAGAATTCCAAAAGGACATTACAATTTTTAAAAAACAACCTTAAATCAGTAAAATGCTAAGTATAAAACCATATCACAATTAGTTTAAAGAAATACAGTTGGTCTTGGGGCAAAGGCCCATCTGGCTGTAGACGTCTGAAGCTTACAAAATAATTTATCTGCTTCCCACATATAAAGGGACAGACAAAGGATAAACATTTGCATTACCATAAAGAGAAATTGGGAAGGAAACACGAGTCACTGGTCCCCTACAGTTCAGTAAACCTGCAGGGCATACTTAATTAGATTTCAAAGTCTGAGAGTCATTCTCCAGATGATGGTTTCTTCTCCCTGGGGCCTCATGGGAGCCCACCCTTTCCACAGATTTGCCCAATGGCCATTTTCTTGGTTTCCACCCTCATCAAGTTTTGGGTGGTGACCGAGCTCCAGAACTCACCCTCCAAGAGTGTTGGGGTGATGGCCACACTTTACCCCATCTTTGGGATGGAGTCTCAACCCCCCAGGACAGTGAAGTGAAGACAACATCCTCCCTAACCTTTCGCATGGAAGCCCAACCCTCTCAGAGCAACAAGTTGGCGACCTGGCCTTCCCTAATCCGTGGGGACAGGCCCACCCCTCTCAGAACTATGGGGTGGTGACCTTACCCTCCCTAATCCTTGGCGAATGTGGTCCATCCTTTCTATAGCCTGGGGCAGCAAAACTCTCCCTGAACATTGGGCAGGTACATCCACCCTCTTCAACTCCCAGGACAAACTCACCCTCTCTGTACACACGGGTGGGACTCCTTTCTTGGCCCAAGGAGATGTCTTAATTCCAGATCTCAGCTTTCATAGTTTTCCTCTTAAAGTCATTTTCCCTTCCATATCTCCCATTGATGTCCCTTTTAGTCGAGGATAACAGTGGTTTTGTTTATACAGCTCTCTCAAGAAGCTTGTTAGTTTAGCATGCAAGAAGCAATGGTCCAAGCCATTAGACAATAAGACTTTCCACAAGTCTTTCCTAGATAATTGTATTTTCAATCCTGATTTACAAGTTCCAAGTTTAGTTAAGTCCTCAAATGGGGCACTATTGTCTGGGGGCTTGATTTCCAGAAGCTTTGAATTACCAAAATCTTGTTTCTTTGTGCCCAACAATTTAGTTCTCAGCTTATCTCTCTAAGATAAGCTGCAAGGAGAAGCCAAGCTGCATTATCCAAGTTTACTTTGGAAAGCATCTCAGCTAAATGTCCAGGCTCGTCATTTTCAAATTCTGTCTTCCATAAAACATCAGGAGTTAATCTTGCTAAGTTCTCTGCAACTTTAAAACATGGATTGCCTTTCTTCCAGTTTCCAATAATAGTTTCACCATTTACTTCTAAGGCTTCATAAAAAGTCTCTTTAGCATCCATATTCCTACCAACAGTCTCTTGAAAGCACTCTAGCCCTGTTCTATCAAACATCTCACAACTATTTCCTTCTAAGCCTTATCAAAAATAACTTTAGGCTCCATATTAATACCAACAGTTTCTTCAAAGCAATCTAGGCCTTTTCCATCAAGCATCTCACAATTCTTCCAAAAAACATTCCCTTACCCATTTATAAAACTGTTCCAGCATTTTGGTAATTGCAAAAGCACGACCCTACTTCTAATACCAAATTTTGCATTAGTCAGCCAAAGGGGTGCTAATGCAAAGTACCAGAAGTCTGTAGGCTTTTATAAAGGATATTTATTTGGGGTAGACGCTTATAGTTACCAGCCCATAAAGTGTAAGTTACTCCCTCACCAAAGTCTGTTGCCATGTGTTGGAGCAAGATGGCTGCTGACATTGGCAAGGGTTTGGCCTTCCTCTTCCTCTTAAGATTCCATAGTCCCAGCTTCTTCCTCTGTTAGTTGTAGACTAGGATAAGTCTTGTCTCTCTCCCAGGGTTCATTTCTCCCCAGGTTTACCTGCTCTGTTCTCTCCACAAGGTCAGCTGTAGAATATCAGGTGCTCTCTCTTCCCGGCACCTCTGCCATGTCTATGGAGCCATCCCTATTCCTCTGTGTTCTTCTCCTATATATTTATTTCCTGGGGCTCCAGCATCAAAACTCCAACTCTCTCCTCTGCTGTATAGTTTTCTCTGAGTCCCCACCCAACGTTCTACTGACGTGGCCCAGTCAGAGCCCTAATCATAATTTAACCAAGTAAAAGTGAAACCTCTGTACTTAATACAATCTAATACGCTCAGAGGAATAGACCAGTTTACAAATACAATCCAATGTCTATTTTTGGAATTCATAAACAACATTAAACTGCTACACTGACTATCAGGCAACTCTGGGCTGAGTGACAATGAAAAGGTGCCTCTGTACCTAAGGTCTATGCCATGCCACGGCTGACCGTTGGGTATGTACGGACATGTGACAATGAAGAAGGTGCCCCTGCAGCTACGGTCTATGCCATGCCACAGCTGACTGTTGGGTAAGTCTGGACATGTGACAATGAAGAAGGTGCCCCTGCAGCTACCTAGTGAGCCTGGATCTCAAGCTGGCGTGCAGAGTCTGCTATCAGCAAGGTATTCCAGGTCGGAGATGAGCTCAGGCTGGAATTTCTCATTTTCCAAAATAAATTTAAAAGAACTGAGAAATTTCTGAGATCAAAGAATTGACTGTTTCTTGTCACTAATAGTTTCAGATAAGACTAAAAAGTCTTTGCGCTAAAAAGGCAGAGAAAACCATCTTTATTAAATCAGTTGGCCCACTCTTATGTTAAAGATTTGTTACAAGTGTGGTGTTCATGTCTCAAATACCTTCTGACCAGCATCCACGCAGCCACGAAACAAAGACGCAAATCAGGTGTGTCGACATGTATGTGGAACTGCCGAGCAGTGAACAGATGAGACGACTACTAAATGGTTTCTAGGACTTGTACTGCCTCAGAAATAGTGCACCTGGTATAAAAGGGCCTTCCCTGTTGAGCCTTCGATCAAGTCTCAGGCCAGGTAACGTTGACTGATAGGCTTTGGCTGACATTCTCTGCAAATGTTACCATGGAGGATGACAGACAACAGAGAACCTTCCAGAAGACAGATCAGATCACATGGGACAGAGGCTATGGGATTTCCTCTACGGGAGCAGAGTCAATGCCCATCGAGAGCCTCCCCTCTGTGCCTGGACAAGGTCCCCCTGGTGCTTTCCCAAAAGCCTAGAATGCTTGTTGATCTGCGATTTCCATTTACGAGCAGGAGTCTCTACTGCAATTATTCTATTTTCAACATTATATCAAGGCAGGAGTGGGTGTGTGAATGCATGTGTTAGATGTGCATGAATGAGGTGCTTGGGGTTGGTGGAGATGAGTGTGTGAGCGTGTGTATATTTGTGTGAATGCATGAGAATATGAGTGTGTGTGCATGTGCTGGTGTTTGTGTTAGATGGCGTGTGCGAGTATACACTGAGTGCATGGGTATGTGTGAGTGTGTTAGCGTGTGTGTGAGTACATGGGAGTGTGACAATGTGTGTGTTTATGTGAGTGTGTGAGACTCTGAGTATGTGTGCATGTGTTGGTGAGTATGCTAGTGGAAATATGTGTGAGTGTGGCCATGTTTGTGTGTGATTTGGGCACGTGTGTATCCATGGGAGTGTTTGTAAGAGCACGTACATGTGTCTGCATGTGAGTGTTGGTGTGTGAATGTGTGTGTGTGTGCCCGTGTTGTGTGTGTGAGTGTGCATGGGAGTGGGAGTGTGTGCGTGTGAGTGTGAGTGAGCATGCCCGTGCATAACCACCTGGAGAAGATGGGGATTTTGGAGGGACCCTTATGGCGGTGAGTGTGTTGCACACATGAGAACCAGCTGTGCGCTCCGTGGCGCTCAGGAGGGGGCTTGCTCAGCACCGTCTCCTCTGCCAGCGCTGGCGGCCCTGTCCCTGAGCTTCCCCACCGCCACGGGTGGTCAGTGGACGGTGGCAGCAGGTCTGCCCTGGAAAGTGGCCGTCACTGTGCAGCTCCAGGACCCGCCTGCTGGCCTCAAGGCGCCGGGGAAGGAGGGCCTTTTAAACACTTTCAGAAAAGCACTCCCTGCCCTGGTCCCATCTGGTCGGGAAGGAGCCCCACGTGCTGCTGGGGCCATTTGCTGGGTAGAGCAGCTGGTTCCCTTTGGAAAGTGGAAGCAAGCCTGAAAGGGCACTTGAGGCCCAGCCGGATGCAGTGCATAAACACAGATAAATTTACATGCCATGGGAAGCGGCTGTGGCTCAATCAGTGGGGCTCCCGTTTACCATATGGGAGGCCCCGGGTTCGGTTCCCAGGGTCTCCTGGTGAAGGCAGGCCTGCCCGCAAGGCGTGGTTAGCTGACCCAGAAAGCACAAGCAGCAAGGGGGGGATAAATGAATAAATAAATAAAATCTTAAAAAAAAAAAAAAATTTACATGCCTTCTGCATTTAAAGCCTGGATTTTTAATGACCTTTTCAAAACTGTGCCATTTTATTTTATTTTATTTTAATAAACATGCTACTTTCAGACAATTACTAAAACAGGGGTTCTCTATATCAAATTTTCAGTGAGGTCTCAATGATAAAATATTATGCATCTAATTTCAAACCCAATGTAAAATCATGTGATTTTCATTTCCAAACAAGTGCAGGTTGTGACGCAGTGATGGCTCAGGTCCCTCCGCAATCTAGGGGATAAGCAAGGCCAGAAGAGCTGCCAGAAGGCAGCGCGTCACAGCAGCATCCAAGCCCTTCCTGGCTCTCTCTTCCTCGCCGAGATAAAGCGCAGGGCTCCCAGGCTCTCCCGGGGACTGCAGAGCTGAGCGCGCTCCTGGGCCCCTGGCCCGGTGCCGCCGGGACGCCGCCTCCCCCGGGGCTCGGGGCTGGGGTGCAGGAGGTGCGGTTGCTGGCCTGGCCACAGCCCAGGCTCTGGCCCTCGTCGGTGCCCTGAGACCGCGGGGCGGTCGGACACCGTGAGGTCGGTGAAGAGTGGGGGTGGATGTGGCTCAGGTGGCTGGGCATCCCTCCCCCACACGGAGGGACCCGAGTTCCACACCCGGGACCTCCCAGTGGAAAAAAAAATACCGCGAGGAGAGGCCGTTTTCTGTTTCTGTAAGGCTGAAACGGCATCATCACGAAAATGTCCCCGCACGTGGAGGCGACAAAAGGAAAGTCAACCAGAGGAAACGGGAGCCGCCGGGAGGGGTCCGGGGAGACCCCGGGGGCCCCAAGGCAGGCCCGGCCGGGCAGCGGGCTCTGGGCCACGCTAAGCACCGCTTGCTCGAGCGCACGGCTGGGGTCCCAGGGCACAGCGCACACTGCGCCAAGGCCTGGGGCCCGGCTGTCCCGCGGGGCTCCACGGGCGCTGGGGGCCTGGGGCGGGCGGCCAGGCGGGGGCCTCCTGCCAGACCGGGGCCCGTCTACCAGCATGGCCAGGAGCTGGGCGTGGAGCTGGGGCCACCCTGGCGCCCCCGCAGCCCCGGCGAGGGGCACACGCCTGCTGGCGGCAGCCCCGGCGCAGACGCAGCCGCTGGGCTTGGGCCCCACCGCCCCCGCGGGTCATCCGTGGCCCTAAGCTAGGGCGACCTTGAACGAGCGTATGTGGGCTTGCTAGGCAAGAAGCAGGTTTCTAGCCTGCAGTGTCTCCCAAATTGTTAGGCAAGAACCGAAACGGTCAGTTACTCTCGGCGACCAGGCGATGGGGACTTACAGTCGGATAAGGACGGCGCGGAGTACTGCACTTCCGACGAGGGTCTGGAGCTGTGAAGGGGCAGCTTGAACTTTTCCTTCTCCTTTTCCTTTTCTCCGTCTTTACTTTTCTTCTTCCCAAGGTCCTTTGCATCTGCTTTCTCGAACATGTCAAAACATTGTAATAAATCTTTTAACTACAAAACCCCAAACTCTACTACTTATTCAGTCAATATATGGCACAAGATAATAGTATTATTTAGAGGTGAAAAATAATAGTGGGTTTCCTAATACAACACTCTCTTCCAGTGAGAAACATCAAAATAAAGAGAAAACTTTGTGTTATGAAAGACATGCAACATTTAAAATTTTTTCCACTCTACATAAATTTATGTTTCATGGAGATGATCATTTGAATAGAATTTCTCCATAAATATTATAGTGCCAAGTTAGTTTTCTCATTCTAAAACAAAAAACACAAAACAGCAAAGAACGTCTTAAGGCTGAGTCTTAAATATGTAGCTTTTTCAGATCCTAATTATTTGGGGCCTCTGTGTCAAGGAAACACAGTTTTCTGTCACCAAAACATCTTCTGCTGGGGCTCAGAATCCAACATCCACTGACCGACATTTTATTGTCAGTGTGGCTGTGTAATAAAACCCTTGTTCCCAGAACTGTCCCCACCATTTGAATTCCCACTCACAGATAGATCAATAGATCAATTGATAGGCAAGTAGGTGATAGATAAAGAATACCTACTTCTCTACACTTAAAAAAATGTTCCCCAAGAACTTTTATTCCCCTATAAAGCCTTTCCAATTCTGAAATAGAAACTACATATTTCTGCCATTTAATCCTCTGCATCATCTCCTAACTTTGTATCATCATTAGTTCAGATTAGATTTTCTTTTTAATTTGTAGAAATAAAAACTCTGGCATTAAAAATGTGTAAAACTGTTGTTACATCTGAGCTTTCACAGTAGATTTAACATCCATGTTAGATATGCAAGTGTAGATAACAATAATTCCAAACATAGGGTGAAACATTTAGCTGGAAAAGATAAGCATAAAAATAGCTTATCAGAATTTTATTTTATATATCTTCTACAAATATTTGACTTAATAAAGCTAACTTTGAGGAGCAAAATATGATTTCATATTTTAAATTGGTATTTTAAAAACCTTATACTCCTACTCAGAATTTAAGAATTTGAAATAATTTTATAGATAATAAGCATTATAAATAGAGAAATGTATCCTGTTTCTCAAAAGAATTTGCCCGGCATGCAGCAGTGTTGACCAAAGTGCTTTGCTAGTACTCTGACTCGAGGGGTTGTTCCTGGCACTTCATCCCACCTTCGTGGCAAACCCTGCCTGTGAACGTGGCAGCTGATGCCTGCTGGAGTGACCGTGCCATCATTTGCAAACCTCTGCCACGTCTATTCTAAATCTCTGCAACAACCTTTATCTTCCTCCCTTGCCTCGCTCTCTGCTCGCAGCTCTCAGCTCACAGCTCAGCTCTGAGCTCGCAGCTAGGCTGCCAGTCAACAGAGGAGGAAAAATCCTCTCATCAGAAACCAGAACACCTCCTGTACCTCCTCCATCCTCCCCTGTGCCCTGCCCCAGCCCTGTGAGAAAGCAGGGGTCGCTGCCCCCACCTGGACCCACCTGGGCTCTGAAGCCCACTCCTCCTGCTTCTCAGGAAGTTCACCCTACTGCTGCCATGCCAGCTGGATACTCCTAACCATCCTCAGAAACACTCCATTCCTCCTCATTAAATTAAAAAGAAATCCTCTGTGGGTCCCACCTTCCCTGACAGTGTCCACCTTCAGCCCAGATTCGTTCATCATGCCACTACCTCCTTCCTTCCCAGCCTTCTCCAGTGGGCTTCCTGCTCCCAGCACTCACCAGTGCTCATGGCCTCCAAATCACACCATCCAACGGGGGAAGTTCTCAACGCACCGTAGCTCCCAACAATATCTGGCACAATCTCTCGGACTCGTGACACACTCTCCTCTTTGACTTCAGCCACCACGCTCTGCTGCTTTTCCTCCTGCTTCTCCAGCCAACCCTCAGTCTCTCTGCCAGCTCAGCCTTTTACCCCTGACCCTCAGATGCTCAGCTTCTTGAAGGCTCAGTGTCAAGCTCCCCACACTTCGCACTCTACACTGTCTTCTCGGGAAATTTAATTATGGTTTAATTTAGCATGCATGTGTCACCCAGTCTAGAACTCTTGGCATGACGGATCCACTTGTCTTAAAGGCACCTCAGGTCCACCGTGCTCACAGTCATTTTGTGGCCATCCCAACACAGCCACTCTCTCTTAGTGTCCCCCTTTCAAGGAAAGGCACCACCACCCGCCCAGTTCTGCAAGTCAGGCTTCCAAGACTCACCTTTGACAAGCCCTGCCACACTTCACCTCTCTCAAATCACTCACATATCTGCACCTCCGCTGTGGCCACCCAGTACCCTACCCTGAGCCACCATCACCTCTGATCCAAGCAGACAGAGCAGTCCCCAAACTGCTTTTCCTCTGTCCACTCATGTCACCCACCACTCCAAGGCCCCTCTGTGCCTTTCTGCTCAGAAAGAAAATTGGTCTTTTGAAAATGCAAATCTTCATTGGCTGTCAATTACTCATGATAAAGATCAATATTCGTCACATGGCTGAGGATTTCCTAGGCTCTCCTTCCTGCCCATGTCTTCAGCCACTTTGCCCCTCCCTTCCTGTCCTCCAGCTAAACACATTTCCTGCTGGGTCCTGCAACACCCCACGTTCCTCCATCTGCCTTGTTGTCTCTACACCTGCTATTTCCTCTGCCCTCTTCCCTGCAGTAGATTCCTCTCATCCTTAGGGAGCTCTTCCCTCATGCCCCATATCAACAACCGGAGCTGCCTGTATTTCCCTTCCAGGCTCATGTGTTAGTCTGCAGTTATACATTTGTAATTTCCTAATTCGTGTTAGTCTCTTCCACTAGACTGTAAGCTCCGGGAGATGAGTTCCTAACTGATTTTGTTTACCAAGTTACACCCAGTTCCTGGAACACCGCTGGCAAGTACTGTATTTCCAAGCGTGAATGGATGGGAGGATGGATGGACAGACAGACAGATGTTAATTTGTGAGACATGAGGAAGGGCTTTTCGAATCCAATTAATTTTGGAAACACTTCGTAAAACAAATTTAATCAGCCTCATTTGCTCTCTTTCCCATGCTAATGTGCAATAGTCATTCTGGGAGGGACCTATGGTAGAACTCCTAGACATGGCATTGCTATATTCTTCAGGAGCATCTAAAGTAATAAATTCTGTGCATATGTTATGGGAAATGCCAGGAGACAAGACCATGGTGGGAAATAGTTCTGAGAAAATACTGGTGTTTTATAAAACACAAATATTCAAAGGCTCATCGATAGAGGCCTCAAGGCATTCAAGGACTCTGAGTGTTTCCTAGAACATGTGCTTCTATTTCACGATGCAAGGATTAATGTTCTTAAACTTAGCTACTTGAAATATTTTACAGAAAATACAAAATACACAATTAGCTGATGTATTCTCCACTTTAAAAAGAGAAATGATCTTGAACTTTGTAAAATAACTTGAAATGATTATCTCTTCAGATTTGAACTTCCACCTTACAATAAGTTATTGGCAAGCCATAATCTAATTTTTGTCCAGTTGACACTCCCTGAAAAAAAACCAGGATGACTTTTTTCTTAGTCCATTCCACCCTACATATAACATATTAGAAAGGTCTGATTGATGGAAAGTGGAAACTCAATATCTCTTCCAATATTAATACTATATTAACTTAGTTATCATCAAGCAGAGAATTGCCTTTCATTTTCAAATAAAGCATCATAAGGAGCAACGATTAGCCTAAAGTAAATACCTTTACAAATTCTAAAATCCTAGAAAGGAAGCATTCCAATTGCAAGCCTGCTTTCCTAACACTTAAGAAATGATAACGGCAAAAAGGAAGCATTAAATTCAACAATGATCCTAAAACATCTATACACAATATCCATATTGAATAGTATTTTGATATAAAGAGTCTTACCCTTTGGAATTTTTTCACTTTTCTCTGGCCCTCTAAGTGTAGTCTGTGAAGTCTCTGGTTTGAAGTCTTTCCCGTCTTTTCCCTCTTTTGCTTCTTTTCCCTCTTTCGGTTCTTTTCCCTCTTTCGCTTCTTTTCCCTCTTTCGCTTCTTTTCCCT
>JAKSZT010020074.1:6395647-6419286 GCA_026826555.1 Tolypeutes matacus | reverse complement strand
ACCAGGGTCTCTTTCAGTTGGAGACATACAATCTAGGGGGAAAAATAGAGTAAAACCTCTACTTCCAGTAGTAATATTAAATTCTGTATGTCAGGTATCCCACCTTTGATTTCTGACCCACAGAATGAACTCATAGGTCTTGGTTTTGTTTTCAGAAAATATAAGTCTCTGGAAAGACAAGTGCCATGAAAAGCTGCGGGCAGCATGAGCATTCTGGCAGATGGCCTGCAGTGGCCCCGGGGAAGCCCTCTCAGCCCAGGACACGTTCCTCCTCCTTTCAGCCGTGTGTGTCACTAGCACTTCTGAGAGCAGTGGGCATTTCATTCTGGAATTATCTTTTTACAAGTGAGCGAGTGACCCTTCCGTGAACATTGAGAAGTTTGAGAAGGGAATTATCTCCTTTATGTTGATTAGGCTAATTAGACAAGGAATGAGGCCTGTCAAAGAATTAAAATGCAGATAATACTCTCTGACAACACTTTGGTGAAGAACAGAAACAAACAACAAGAAATCTCTGGGTCACAGTGGGTGCTGAGTTTTTCTGAAATATTCATCTTGTGTCTGATGCCTGTTTAAGCTGCCTGGCTTGTAAAGAGATTAAATACTTGAGACGGCCCTGATTAGATTTATGTACTGTTTAATTAGAGTTATGTAAGAAATTTCTTAAAGTTTGGTTGATTTGTGAAAAGTAAGGCAGTTATCCTTCTGTGTTATCTGGGAATTTTAATAGTAACTGTTTTATAATTTTTAAATTTTCCCTTGAGAAACGAAATGGCAAAGTCTATGTACGTTTAGGATTCATGAACTAAGCATAATTCAGACTAAACTGTAAAATTTAAAACAATTCAGAGATAATCTTATACTAATCAGTACGACCTGATTAGAGAAATCAATGCTTTCCTTTTAATATTGGTAAAAGGCTCAAAGAGAAGAACGAACGGATTCTAACCTGCAATGACCAAGTCCCACTCCGCAGGCTGACTCTGAGGCCACCCCTTAGGGGTGCAGAAGGGACCACGCGTGAAGTAAACCAGGGCACGGAGGGAGCGCCCGCCGCGCCGGTCCAGGCACCCCACGGCTCCCCCGCGCTAGCGCCCCCACCTCGCCACCCCGGTCCTGGACCCGCGTGGACTCGGAGGGGAAGCCCGGCTGCCTGGGACCCCCGGTCCTGCCCCTGCACGCGCTGAAGCCGCGCCTGCGCCCCTGGACGTCTGGTCTTCCGGGGAGCAGGACGCGGCTCTGCGGAGGGCCGGGTGGGAAGCGCTGGGGACCCCTGCGAGGGCCCAGGGCGCTCTGCAAGGAGGGGCGAGCCTCCCGCCCCGCCTACCTCACTGCGCAGTAAATGTTCATTTGCTGAAAACAGGTCAAACAGGGTTTCATTCTTCACAACCACTGGAACCTGGAATTTTTAAAAAAAGGATAATTAATTATAGAGCTATCACTCCATGAGAATAATAAAGGGAACGTAGTTTAATGAAATGAAGTTTCCTGTGCCGTGAACAGGCCAAACCTGATGTCATGTCTCACAACCAGAGGAATTAGAAGAAATAAAAAGTAAGCATGTTATTCCATAAGACAATCACTAGTTAGAGCTATAGTTGAACTTAATTTAACAATCGAATCCCTAGAAAATCATAATTTAATATACAAGTGTTATATTATTGGATACAATATATGCAAATAAGCTTACTATGCATACATACATACAAACTGAGGGCTTAAAAGGGATTTAAATTAGCCACTCAAGTTAAACCCATCACTTAACATGTGATATCTGGAAAGATATCATTCCTTATCTTGGATGAAAAATATTAGCTGTGACAGCTTTTTAAAATCTTGTCCAACTTTAAATCCTTTTATATTTTAAAATTAATTTGACAATCATAATGTAATTGGTAGACATCTAAAATTGCTTTTATATATTTAGTCAAGTAGAAAATAAAGTAATAGAGAAAACATGACTTTTAACAGTAAAAGAAATAAGCTACAATTTGTATCAAGCGTATATATTTAACACATCAATTTTCCATGAAAATGGTTCTGATTAGAGAATTAGATTTTTAAAGAAACTAATACCATCAATTGCTCTCAATCATGTGTACAAATTAGTGTTTCGAAAACTCAATAAAATAATTGTTTAAATTAAGAAAAAAGGTACCTAAAACTACCTTGAAGGCCTGAATTGATTCTTCTGATCATAATTTATAAACATATTAATTTAAATCAGTTTATATGTCTATACTGCGCACACACGTTTCAGCAAGCACCAATGTGCAATGACATTGAATAATTACAGATCAAGTATTGGATTCCTACAGATTGGAGATTAGACAGGGCAGTCACACACTGGCTGATGAGAAGGTTTTCAACGACAACAAACACTCATGCGAGGTCTCCAGGACAGGCTTCGGCACCCCTGGGGCAGGTACAGCTCCGTGTCTTAACTCTGTTCCTAATCAGCAGTGCTCAAGCGTGGGCCACCAGGAGCGAGCTCCACTCTCGCTCGGGGGCCAGAGAGGCCAAGGCCTGGACTGGAGCTGCTCAGTCCAGGATCACACACTACGCTTCTCTGACTTACGTCATCTCCTTCGACTGCCCTTTGCTTGCAGTTCTGAGCTTTGCTCCAGGCTGGCCAGTGTCAAGTAGTGGGCAACAGCTAGACAGAGGGTCACACTGCCAGGTCCGAGCTCAGGACCCACTTGAAAATACACGTTCAGAACGGAGTGGGAGAGAACCTAACACAGTGACTCTCACATAGTGAGGTCACTTTTTCATGAAGAGTCCGTTTCACCTGCATGTGTGGAATGGGTCTCAATATAAAATGTACAATTTAAAGCATCTCAGTGTAAAAAAACATTTATCATTGTGGAGCTGGTCACTAGAACGTAACAGTACTATCTGGGGACCGTCCCCCTTTACCAGCCTGTGTCTTCTGGCTGCTCCAGCCAGCTCCCTCTGACCCTTCCTCCAGCAGGTGGGCTGAGAGGAAGGGCCAGGGCAGAGACTGGCAGTATCGAGGACGGCAGCCTCCTAAGTGTAGGTGGGAATCAGCAGCAGAGGGTGAATTCATTTTACGTGCATGTGCATCTCAGAAGAAAGGCATGCTAGAAAGGAAACAGTTCATAAGAACTTTCTACTCACAGTTCTGCCACCTCCTGGCATCCATGCCCTTTCTTTTTTTTTTTTTTTTTTTTTTTAAGATTTTATTTATTTATTCATTTATGCCCCCCTTGCTGCTTGTGCTCGCTGGGTCAGCTAACCACACCGTGCGGGCGGGCTTGCCTTCACCAGGAGGCCCCGGGAACCGAACCCGGGGCCTCCCATATGGTAAACGGGAGCCCTACTGATAGAGCCACAGCCGCTTCCCTTCATCCATTCCCTTTCTTTGCATGAAGTGTAAGCTGTGGGCTCATATCAAGCAGAACTCGAGTAGCCTTAATAGTAAGTGCCTTGTAGAAATATCACCAAGTTTACCTTCTTCTTGTCAATGTTACCAACATTTATAAATAATTTAAAGGTGTGGTTCACGTGGATTCAATTTCTTTCATGAAAAATATCTTGAAAGCAAGCATTCAATAAATGCGTGGATGGACAGAGATGCACCGCTTATTTTTCTCACTAAGTCAATTATTTTGAATTTAGATGTATTCCACTTTCCCAGCTAGTAACAATGATCAGAAAATGGTGTTTACATGCATTAGCAGCAGTACTTGGAAGGACTAAAACTTTTAGGAAAAAAACCACTTTGCACAGAAGAGTCAGTGCCATGGCACACATCTGACTAGCACTGAATGAGAATAGGAAGAAAACCAACAGGGAAAAAGGCTTGGTGATAATTAAACCCTTCAACATGCCAACTATGTCAACCTGACACAGCTACTAAGCAGGTAAGCCAAGGGGCCTGAAGTTTGAATGTACACAGGTGCTGTTTAAAGTGAAGCTTTCTCAGCTCAGGCACCACTCATTTGACTCGCTGGGTCCAAAGATGCTCCCTGGAATCTGACTCAGGCTTCCCTGGTGCAGAGAATCCAAACGGAAAACTAAACCGGCCTTTCCCCCACATAAGATCCCTGCTAAGAAGCAGAAAGGAGGAGCTCTGCCCTCCAGTCGAGGGAGGACCTTCTTGCAATGGTCTAGCCTCTCACTTGACATTAGGGAGAGAAGGTGATGAAAGCCGTGTGCTCTAAATGGCATTTCAGTATCTCTTACTAACTACTAAAACAGATAAGCAGCTGTTTCCGATTTAAATGTGAAAACACCATCACATATTCTGACTGGTATAAATTGCCCTAAGTTTTTAAACAAATTTTTATACCTAGGATATACATCCTTGTAAATAATAAGTATTTTTACTTAACATTAAGAAATAATCTCTTACCCGACTAATTATAACATCCTGTGGACGTTTCCAGGAATAGATTTTCAATGATGGTGGTAATTCAATCTTTCCTTCAGGGTCTTCAAAAAAATGCTATGTAAAAAAAATAGGGAAACTGAGCTTTTTTCCTCCGTATGGTTTTATTAAAATAAAAACAACTCAACCCAAGTAAAAGTCAAGTGAAGAGATTTAATCGTTTGGCAAGCATTTGTAGAGCAATCTGCTTGGCGTACTTGGAGGGAACTGCGCTTGACCGTACGGCATCTCATCAGCAAAGCCCTGGTCGCTGAGCAGCGCTTGGGTGTCGGGGGGCCAGTCCAGACCAGCGTGGGCTTCCCTGGAATGCGAATCGGGCATTGTGGGGAAATGGACCAGATACGGCCACTTCCTCAACCGAAAATACACTTTCCCACTTTTTTCATTAGAGCAGTTGTAGGTGTACAGAAGAAATAAGCAGCAAGTACAGAGCTCCCAGGTACCCGCCCGGCCCGCACGGCTTTCCGGTCAGCAGCGCTTCGCCTTAGTGCGGTGCCTTGGCTCCAGGAGCTGAGCCCGCCTGGCAGAGCTGCACAATTGCTGATAGTCCACACTGCGCGTCAGGGTTCACTCCTCACGCTGTGCGAGCCTGCGGGCTTATGAAGTGTTTATTCTGATACCATAGACACAGCCTGAAATTTCCCCCTTTCACCACTCTCAAGCACACAAGCCGCTGCTGGTAATTCATCTACAATGTGCTCCATCACCGCCATCTGCTTCCCTCACCCCAGCAGAAACTCTGTCTCAGGTAAGCACTAGTTCTCCATTCCCTACCAGCACGCCAGCCCCTGGTAACCTGTAGTCTGGTTTCTGACTCGGAATCTGTACGTTCTAATTATTTCATATAAGTGAGAGCATACAATATTTGTCCTTTTTTGTTTAACTTATGTCAATCAACACGATACTGTCGAGGGTAATTCATGCGGTAGCATGAATCAGAACTTCACTTCTATGGCTGAATATTATTCCATTGCACGTGTATGCCATGTTTTCTTTATCCATTTATCAGTTAATGAATACTTGGGTTGCTTCCATATTTTGACAGTTGTGAATAATGCCACTATGATCATTTGTGTGCACATATCTGAAATATCCGTTTGAGTTTCTGCTTTCAGTTATTTTGGGTATATATCTAGTAGTAAGGTTGCCAGGTCATATGGTAATTCTGTCTTCAGCTTTCCGAGGAACTGCCCAGCTGTTTCCCACATCCACACATAAATGGCTGCACCACTTTACAATCCCACCAATGAACAAGCGTCTATTTCTCCATATCCTTGCCAAGACTTTGTATAATCTTTTTTTAAAAATAGTAGCTATTTTAGTGGGTGTGAAATGGCATCTCCTTGTGGTTTCCATTTGCATTTCCCTAATGGCTGATGATGTTGAGCAACTTGCTTTGTGCTTGTTAGCCATTTGTCTATCTTCTTTGGAGACATGCCTATTCAAGACTTTTGCCCATTTTACAATTGGATTGTCTTTTTCTTGTTGAGTTGTATGATTTCTTCATATATTCTGGATATTTAACCCTTAACAGATATGTGGTTTCCAAATATTTTATCACATTCCATTTTTTCACTTTCATGATAAAGTCCTTTGATGCACAAAAGTTTGTAATTTTGATGAAGAAACATTTGTCTATTTTTTCCTTTGTTGTTCATGCTTTGGGTGTAAAGTCTAAGAAACCATTACCTAATATGAGGTCCTGAAGATGCTTCTCTATGTTTTATTCTAGGAGCTTTAGTGTTTTGAGTCTTATATTTAGGTGTTTGATCCATTTTGAGCTAGTTTTTCTACATAGTATGAGATAAGGGACTGCCTTCATCCTTTGGCATATGGACATCCAGTTTTCTGAGCACCATTTGTTGAAGAGTCTATTCTTTCCACAATGAGTGGACTTGACACCCTTATCAAAAGCAGATGTGGTCATAGATTTAAGGGTCTATTTCTGATCTCTCAGTTTGATTCCATTGCTCTATATGTATGCTCTTGTGCCAGTACCATGCAGTTTTGATGATACGGAAGGGCAAGGGGTCCCCAATAGTCAAAACCATCTCGAGAAAGAAGAGCAAATTGGAGGACTCACACTTCCCGATTTTAAAACTTATTACAATTGTACAGTAGTGAAAAAATATTAACATGAGTAAAGAAAATTGAAAAAATATTTACTTATTTTTTAACTATTAGAATCCTAAACAGGACTACACATAATTGTAACTTGTAGCTTCGACCTTTCATTCATTAATTTTTATATTTAAGCTTTTATTTTGAGATAATTGTAGATTCATCGCTGTTGTAAGAAATAAAACAGAGAGTTCCTGCATGCTCTTTACCCAGCTCCCTCCAATGGCAACATCTTGCAAAACCATAGTACAGGGGAGCAGGTGTAGCTCAGTGGGTTCAATCCCCAGGACCTCCTTTAAAAAAACTCGCCAAAATCTATAGTACCTTAATCAACCAAGATCTTGACACTGATGCAGTTAAGATACAGAACATCTCCTTAACTGCAAGGCTCCCTCATGGTGCCCTTTTATAGCCAGCCCACCCCCACGCCCACTTCCCATGCCCCGCTCCACCTCTGACCCCTGACAACCCACTAATCTGTTCTCTATGTCAATAATTTGGTTATTTGATTAATGTTATGTAAGTATAATTACATATTACGTGAGCCTTTGTGCTTGCTTTTTTTCCACTCAGGATAATTCCCTGAAGATACGTCCCCGTCGTTTGTATCACTAGCTTGTTCTGGTTTATTGTTGAGTAACTTTCTCTGGTACAGATGCATCGCAGCTGACCATTCAGCCACTGGAGGGCATCTCAGCTGTTTTCAGTTTGGGGCTGCTACAAATAAAGCTGCTTGGGCGTTTGTGTGCATGTTACAGGTGCTTGTGTGAAAATAAGTTTCTATTTCTCTGGTATAAATAGCCATGAGTTATAACTCATTTTAAACTTCTGAGCCCCTATTATGCACCAAATCCTGAGCACTGGAGAAATGATGGCACCCAAATGTCTGCTCTCAACGTCATCAGCCAGAGAAACTCCAGGTAGCTCCCAAGCCAAAGTGCTCAGAGCTCCTGAGGTGGTGGGGAAGAAACGTCCTTACAAGGTAGAACGGGAAAAGTGCTGTAAAGGGAGCACAAAGGCGATGCTGGGAAACTTGAACTGTCCACAGGGAATGCAAGGCAGCTAAAACCTGAGTTAACGGAGACCGTGATTTTAACAGAAATCTTATTTTCACCCCAAGGCTGGTGTGACCTGAGAAATGGGTGATATTTCAGGATCTTGTCGGAGCTTTAAGCTTTATAGATGTCTAGATTTATCTGGAACAAGTGGACTATTATTACCTGTAAGAAACTGGGTTTCTTGGAATGAAGACCAGGGCAAACTCAACATCTAGCCAAAATGCTCAAAGAATGAGCCCTTGAAAATAGACTGAGGTGTCCAGGGACTGGTCAAACTTCCCTCACCTTGTTTTACTTCTTTTCTTGCAAATACTAATTGTAGTTATTTTAAAGTCAATGTCCAGCAATTCCAAAACCTGAATCACCTGTGACTCTGTTTCTATTATCTGACTTTTCCTCTTGGTAATTTTTTATTGTATGATGCACATTGTATATAGTAATTTACATAGGTTCCAGATTATAAGGTCTTCCTCCAGAGGGTAGGATTTCATTTCTGCTAGCAGGCTGCTAGAGGATAAGCAGCCGACTTGACCCAGCCAAGGCTGGTCTCAGGATGTGGTGGTCTGGCTTAATTTTGGTTTATTCTCATTCTATACAGTGATAACGGAAAGCCTGGAGTGTTTATCGGTCCCATTCCCTTGGTGCTCCATAAACTCCAGATGAAAGTAGATGGCGAGAGACCAGCTCATTTGCTCCTGCCCTGTTCACAACTTTCCTCCAATAAACGCTGAACCTACAGGCTTTCCCTTGCTTCTGTAGGACTGACAAAGCCCAGAATTTGATGCTCATCCTTCCAGGGATCTGCAAGACTTTTTTCAGTGATCTGAAAAAGGCGAGCTTGTACTTCAAGGTCCCAGAAATGTTCTCTTTTTATGTCCTATTTAAAATTTTCCAGGCTCGTCTGCTCTTCCCCTGCACATTGCTTCACCACATTTTGGAAAAATCTCTAGGTTTTCCAGAGCTCTTTGGAAGCTTACCCTCCTAATGTAAGTTCTGAAAGCTACACACAGACACACATACACACACCACATTCACACACTCACTCACAATCCCCCTGAATTTTGAACTGTTGTTAAAAAATACTCAGGGCATAACCAATTTCATTGGAATCCACAGAGTTCAAAAGCTCTTTGCATCTAAAAGTTCCATAATCTCTTTGGGCTTAGCACGGAAATGCACTCCCTCACAGGAAGACAATTCGGTATTTGTTCAAGTGCTAACAAAATTGGCAATTAATTACATTTACTGAATATCTTTTGTGAACAAACCACTGGCATGAATCATGTACTTGGTGTTTCTGTGTTTTGTGAACAGAGTACGAATGCGAATACGTACCATTTCAGAGTGCACTATGCAGAGAAAGACAGTGCAGTTCAACCCAGGCATCTGACAATTGTGTTTGTGTTTGGAAAACATGTTAACTGTATTCTATAAATATTTATGTTGAATGAAATGGTGCAGTAAGTAAATAGATCATATTTTAAATGTAACCCAGACTCTGATCTTCAATAAAGAAGCCTTTAAAAAGTAGTGTAAACATTTTTAGATAGGCAAAAGACTAAAGTAACACAACCTGAAAATGCAGGGGTCTTACATATCCCCAATTTCAAGGAGACATCATGTTAAATGATCAAAGGTAAGCAAGGAATAACTCAGATCTTCACCCAAATATCTTGAGGAATATTCAGGATGGATTCAATTCTTATCTCACAGTGACAGCTCTTTAAAAAAATTGTTTGGTCATCTCCAGTTTACAGCTCCCAGGTGAGCAGGAGCCTCTCCTGAAACTGCCCCACCTGATCCCCCACTCTGTTCTCAACCCGTGGCTGACCTCTGCTCTTTCCCCGTGTCTGGAAAGGTGAGGCACACAGGGGCTGGCAGCGAGGAGAGCAAAGGGGGTGCCCTTTGGAGGGGAGACTGAAGAGGAGAACGAGAATCTTCATGTGCTAGTAACTCTTAATCCATTATAAAACTCAAAGCCACAGTGAAAATCTAGTCATAGTCACGCTCTTACAGGCTACTTACGAAGGTCGGGCTTTTCCCCATTTTGTCCTTCTCTTTTCCACCTTTCCCTGCATCCCACTTCTCTGCGTTGATGTCCGTTTCACTCCACTCTGGCCAGATTGGAAACTTCCACTTCTTTTGTTCAACAGAACCGGATTGTACGTTGCTGCTAAAAAAGCACTGCCTAGAGGGGGATACAGAGTTTTGTTGAATTGAGGAGATATCATTAGATTGATCGCACGGCATAAATGTAATTATTTTATCAGCAGATCACATTAGAGATGTTTTTCAACGCAGTTGTAGCTGTGGCCAGGCAGCTTCCACCTGCTAGGGTCCTGGAGACTGAAATGACCCCAAGAGATGGTCGCCTGGGGAAAACGTTGTGAGCGATAGCCCTACTCCAAAGGGGACACAAAAGGAGGAGTGCCCTGAGCATAAGATGCTCTGAGGTGCAGTATTTATATCCATGCACGCTTAAAGAAAGCCCTGCGGGCATATGACAGTGCAACTTACCGAAGCTTAGCACAACGTAGTTTTGATATTTGTAGTGTAAAAGAACTATGAGATCATTATTTTAAAAGAAAACTATAATATACTAATAAGATAAATAAGAAAGACAATCACCCCACCTAGAAACTGCATTATTAAAACTATTTATTCTCTTAGGCCAAATGATATGGATACATAATTTTTTCTGTCAAAAAATACATTATTCCGCATATTCTGTCTTATAGATCACTTTTTCCCCTTACAACGTTTTGTTAATATTTCCCATGTCAGCAAATGCTTATCTAAATACCACTTTAATGACTGCATAATATTCCATTGTATGAATATTTCATTTAACTAAGCTTCCATATTTGGAAAGTTGGGTATTTTCACTTTTTTCCAATTTTTCACTATTTTAAACAAGAGTGTTGTGGTTATTTTGCCAAATCTTTGTACAAATTCTAAATGATTTCCTAAATATATGTTTCAATAAGGAGACTTACTATTCCAAAGGACATTCACATTTAAAGTTTCTGATATATTTTGACCAATTTTCTACAGAAAATTTGAGCCTATTTTATATTCTCACCATTGGTATATCAGAGTTCTCACAACTCTAATTCATTCATATTAATTTAGATGTTCCAAACAGGCATATCATTCAATTTTAAAGTTTTTATCTGCTTTGGATGAATTTTTTTTTTTCTTTTGCTTACTAGGCAACTATATTTCTTTTGATTTGAATAGCCATTCCACCTTGTTTTGCATGGGGGAGATGTTTGTCCTAGGTATTAAGTCATTTGCTTTTTTTTTTTTTTTTTTTACATGTCCTGGATCTCATTTATTTTCCTTGAAGCATATTCATTTGACAAAACAATAACATTTGGAAAAATACCATGATCAACTCTCCTAAGCAAATACAGGCAAATGGGCAAGTAGTTTCAATCGACTATGTACGAATGTTTTTATTTGGCGGGGGGTGGGGGGTTGTATGGAGACTGGTAAGAATTTGTTTCTCCTTTGGTAAAGTTTCATTTGTATATTAAATTCACAAGCAGCTTTTAACTTCTTTCATTTAATTTTTTTCAGAGGCAGGATCCCAGCATTGCTAGGTTGGGATATCAAGAGGGAAAGAAGTCAAGTCACCCTGCCTCCTGCTGGCCACAAGCAGAAAGGCTGGAGTTCCTTTGGTTTATTACTAGCAGTCACATTTCTCCTTCACAGATATGGGAAAATGCAAAGGAATGGAAAACTGGAAGGGAAAAGGAAGAATGGTTTTCTTTTTTGCTTAGCCTGGACTAAGCTCTAGAGGTCAATAACAAACCTTTTAGACCAAGAACCTTACATCTCTCATTTCGTGAGCCACAACCTGAGGTTAGTGCACCTTCTGCATTAGCTACAGAAACAAAGGAATGGACAGGGGTTAAAAAACCTCTGGCTTGCATGCTAACCTCCCTGCTCCCTCTCCCAGAGTGATGGCAGGTGGGGAGACCAGGCCCACCCATATTAAGGGCTTCTGTTCCTTACAAACTCAGGGCCCAATACCAGCTTCTCTTCAAATAGTGTCTTCAGTCTTGCTGTTTTCCCCTCCTCAAACCCCAATAAAACACACCAACTGCTTCAGAATATTTCTAGGTTGGGTTTTTTTCATGGGTTGTCCTTTTTTTTTCAAATACTGAAAAAGTCCCCTGGGCTCTGCAGGGCTTCCCATGCTCCCCATTTCCCCAGACTCACTGCCCTCCTCCCTACAGCAAATCTATTTCAAGAGGGCATGTTTTATGAACAGTTAACATTGAAATCTCAGTTTGCCCTGCAGGACCAGCTGTCTTCATCTGTAATATTTAGATGGACAGGTTCTTTTATCTGATACCAGGTCCCCAGCCACATCCAAGCAAACAAGGCATTTTTCTACAGAGCTGAATAAGAACCCCTCACCTTTAGTCCCCTCCACTTCCTGCCCCTCATACCCCACACCAGCCATACGGTTAAGAAGGAGCATAGTCAAGAATGTTTCTGCCAACTCCAAGCCCTAATTTATATTCCCTGAAATATCCCTCCCCAGCCCCCCTACCCTCAGGATTTCACTGAGATTTCTCCCAACAGTTATTTGGAAAAAAGGTAAAACAAAAATGGTTCAAGGTCTTGTGCTCAGCCCAAGGGGCTCCATGCACGGAGACACCGCCGGGCAGGGGCTTCTGCCTCTCCAGCCCGCGCCCGAGCCACCTCCTGACCCCTGGTTGCACAAGCAGGGAGGGGCAGGAGCCAGCACAGGACCCAGGGTGGCGGCGTCTCAGGCTCTGGCGGGAGCGCCGGGCAGCATCATTCCACTTGGCCACCCGCAAGCTTGCTGGTGACGAGCGAGGACTTTCTTGGGGCAGATCCTGTGGGTGGGGACGTGGTCACCAGTCACCAGGTTCTTGTCCGGTCCTGCAGGTGGTGGCTGCTTGTTCTTCATCTTGGCTTTGGCCGTGTCGTAGTCTCCCGAGTCAAAGCACTTCTGCCCTTTCTGGAGTCTCTCATGAGGAAGTCGGAGCCTCCAGGCTTTTGTCCTAGGCTTGGATATTTGGCCTTCGGCCTTGCCTCCTCGGCTCTCTCAGGGACAATACCTTCCTTCTCCTGCCGTCCTGCCTCTCCTCGCCGGCCTCCTCTGAAGGGTTCTCCTCTTCCTGTTTCTGGGACACGGCGGGCCCGGGGCTGTGCAGTGTAGGGGGTCCGGGAAGTCAACCCGAGAAGGGAAGGGGGGGAACGGGGACAACCTGCGCGGCTGCTCCGGCTTCGGTCACCAGGGTTGTTCAAGCAAAATGGCCATTTGCATATTTTAAGGATGATGATTCGACCAATTTGTTCGACAAGTAATTACCAAGCACCCACCATGAGTCAAGTCCTGTTCTAGATCCCGGGATACATGCTGGATAAGCCGTCCTACCTGCACCCTTAGAGGTACCGTAGTCCACTCAAAAGCAGTGTAAATCAAGTAAAATAACCAGTAGGCTAGAAGGTGAGAAGTGTAAGGGGAAAGTAGAGCAGGAGGGAGGGAAGAGTCGAGGTGAACATTTTCAATACAGGGTTAAGGCGGGCACCTACAACAAGGTGGTATTTAAGTAAATTTGGGAAGACGGAGGGGCAAGCTCTGTGGACGTCTGCGGGAAGATGCAGCGGCCTCAGCGATACAGAGGACCAGAAGCGGGGGCACCATGGCTGCTGGGAGCCCCGGAAGGAGGCCAGTGGCGCTGGAGTGAGTGAGGGGAGCTAACGGATGGTCTCACACAGGCACGGGCGCTGGCCGGCAGCTGGAGTAAGACAGAAAGCCAGAGGCCGGCTGTCAGCGAGGGAGCAACACCCCCCTAAGCTTTGCTCTTCATCCCAGCAGGATGCTGGGGACAGACTACAGGGGACCAGGGAGGCGAGTCAGGAGTTCTCGACATAGCCAGTGAGTCAGTGTGGCTTGGACCAGGTTGGTAGCAGAAGAGGAGGTGAGAGTGGACGGAGGTGGCACTTCCCGAGATATGACTGTGGCATGGGCAAAATGGAGCAATTTGTGAAGAAAAAATTGCTGAGAATTTTCCCAAACTAAAGGAAGACACGAATCTACATATGTGGAACACTGTGGTTTGCAAGGTATGTAAGACAAAGAGACCTAATATCATCCAGGGAAGAAGAACTGGTTAATGCGAAGAACTACACGCAGGCACAGAAGGCTTCAGAGGATGGTGAAAGAATACTGCCGGAGTGCTCAGAAAAAAATAACTGCCAGCTGAGAACTGTGTGTCCTGAAAAACTATTTTTCTATAATGAGAGGGAAATAAAAGCATTTTCTGATAGATGAAAAACTGAGAGGCAGTTTGTCATCAGATTCCTTTTCTAAGTGATTTCTGAAGATTATAGTTGCAGGTCAACCAAAAGGAAAATAATTCCAGAAAAGAAGAATGGAGAGCAAACAAATTGCTTTTTAAAAAAATGCATGTAACTATAAAAACTACCTTATTATAATGATGGCGATAAGGATAATAATGTTCTACTTTGCTGAGTTTAAAAACAGGGGCACACATAATTTCTGAGCAAAAAGAGTTCAGGGGTGATAGTCAAAGGAATTTGTACTATTTGGAAGAAGGTTTAAGATACTCGTTAAATTTATTATTTTAAAGAAATGTTTTGTAAAATACCAAAGCTAAAGAGTAAAGAATGGTTAGACGACATATAATATCTAAAGCAGTAGAGAAGAAAAATCAAATAAGACCACAAATAAATGAACAAAATCCTATATCAATTTTTTTAAAAAGTAAGAGGCAGAGCATAAAAGGAAATGAAAAGAGATATACAATATATGAAAAAGATCCAAAAGTAAAATGGAAAAAATAAGTCCAAATATATGTATTTTGTAGTAAATGCAAATGATCCAATCTCACCACAAAAGGCATATATTTTGAGATTTGATTTTTTAAAACTCCAGGTATATGCTCTTTATAAGAAGTACATATAAATTTTTATGAGGCACACCTAAAATACAAGTACATGTAAGGTATAGAGTAAACAAATAGAAAACATAATCCAGGAAAATTCTAACAAAAGATAGCTAAGATAACTATAATAATATTCTTTGAAAGAAACAAACTACGAGTAACTCAAGAAGAAATAAATTACCTTAATAGATGCATATCTAGTAAGAAAGTGAATTTGTAATTTTAAAACTTTTTCTAAAACAGCTCCAGGACCAGATGGTTTCACTGGTCAATTCAAACATTTAGGAATGAAATAACACAAATTTTACACAAACTCTACCAGAAAAATCAAGAAAAGAACATATTTCTGAACTCATTCCATGAAGTCAGCATTACTTTAATAACCAAAATCTGATTTAAAAAACATTACAAGAGGGAAGCGGCTGTGGCTCAATCAGTGGGGCTCCCGTTTACCATATGGGAGGTCCCGGGTTCGGTTCCCGGGGCCTCCTGGTGAAGGCAAGCCCGCCCGCGTGGCGTGGTTAGCTGACCCAGCGAGCACAAGCAGCAAGGGGGGGATAAATGAATAAATAAATAAAAAATCTTTAAAAAAAAAAAAAAAATTACAAGAAAAGAAACTATATACCACTATCCCTCATCAATACAGATGCAAAACTATTAATAAAAATATCAGCAAATCAATGCGACAATATATGAGAAGGAAAATATATTATGATCAAGTATGTTTGGCCCCAAGAAGGCAAGGCTGGCTCAGCATGTGAAATCTCAGTCTCTGCAACTCACCATTGGGACAAACTAAACAAATATATTATCTCAAAAAAAAAAAAAAAAAGCAGGAAAGCATCTGACAAAATCCAACATCTGGAAGAGTTTGTGTAGACTTGACATTCCTAATTTTTTTTTAAAAAATTGTAATCTAAATCTAGAAGATCAATGCAGAAAAATCAATTATATTTTTACATACTAGCAGCAAATAATTGTAAATTGAAAAAAAGGAGAAAAGTAGCACCTACAATATCATCAAAAATAGAAAATATTCGGAGTAATTATACAGAAAGATGTGTAAGACAAGTATGTACACTGAAACTATAAAACATTCTAAGAGAAGTTAAAGAAGACCTAAATAAATAGAGAGAAATACTATGTCAATGGGTTGGAAGACTGAATATCATTAAGGTGATCTTTCCCCCAAAACTGATGTGTAGATTCAAGGCAATCAAATTGAAAAGTTGAGGAGGTTTTTCATTACGTTTGCACATTTAAGATTTGACAAGAGTATTCTAAATTTTACCTATGAAGATGAAGAAAAAACAAAATAACACTGAGAATGAACAAATTTGAAGGAATAATATCTGATTTCAATGTTTTAAAGCTATGGTAATTAAGAATGTGTGGTATTGGCATAAAAGATAAAACATACAAATCAATAGATCAGAACATTATAGTCTGGAAAAATACCCACTTATCAATGGGCAACTGATTTTCAACAAAGTTGCAAAGGCAACTCAATGGAGAAAGGATAATCTTTTCTACAACTGGTGCTGAAAAATTGGGTATTCGTATTTTTAAAAATGAGATTCAAAACACATAATGCACAATAGACAAAAATTGTGTCTGAGAGATCATAGACCTAAATGTAAAAACATAAAAATATAAAACTTCTAGGAGAAGGTATAGAAATCTTGGACAAGGGGTTATGAAAAAATTTATTGGATACAACATCAGAAGTACAATCTATAAGAGAAGAAATTAATTTTACTTTATCAAAATTAGAAACTCTTGCTTTTCTAAAGACAATGTTTAAAGAATGAAAAGACAAGCCATCCTTGGGGAGAAATAGTTTGCAATGCATATATATCTGATAAAGACTTGTTTTGAAAATATGAAGAACTTTCATTACTCAACAAGAAAGCAAACAATCCAATGAAAAACGGACAAGCTATATAAACAGACCCAGCATCAAAGAAGATATAGTAGTAGCAAATAAATATATTAAAAGATCCTCAACAGCACTGGTCATTAGTGAATAGCAAAAACAAAACAAAAACAAACAAACAAAAAACAACAGAAAAACAAACCTACAAGGAACTAATACTATGAACCTACTGGAATGGTTGAAATTAACAAGCCTGACCATGCCAAGTGTTGTCAAGGATTTAGAGCAAATGGAGCACTCAAACACTGCTGGTGGAACTATACGTGTTCAGCATACTTTACATCTTTTCCACTCTTTGGTATTTACCCACAAGAAATGTCAGCACATGTCCACAAAAACAAACCAAATGTTCCTAACAAGTGAAAAGATAGAGTGTGGAAATCCATACAGGGGAATATTACTCAGCAACAGCATGGAATGGGTTATTGATAGATGTAGTGACATGGCTGAATCTCAAAATAACTGTGCTGAGTGAAAGAAGATATGAAAGACATTTGATGATTTCACTTATATGAAATTCTAGAAAATGCAAACTGATTCACAGTGACAGAGAGCAGAAGAGTGGCTCCTGGGGGGCGGGGTACGGAGGGAGAAACAGCAAAGGTTATGAGGGTAGGGAAGGGGGCTCAGTGCTTAAATTGTGCAGAGGTTCTCTTTGGGGTAAGGACCAGCTTTGGCAACGGATGGCAGTGGTGGTAGCACACTGTGACTGCAACTAACAGCACTGAAATATCTATTTGAAAGTGGTGAAAAGGGAGCATTTTAAGTTGTGTATATGCTACTAGAATAAAACTTAAAACAACAAAATCCATAGGACTGCACAACACAGTAAAACCTGAGTTAATCCAGGGGCTATAGTTAACAGGACAATTACCAACAGCCTGGCAAGCTGTTAACAATAAGGTGGGGTGACAGTCTGAAGTTCTTTTAAGAATCCCAAGAGGAAAAAGAGGAAAAAGATTGTTTCTTTACCTAATCCATCCCTGTGGGCGTGAGGCGTGACTCAGGGTGAAGACACCTGAGGAAGACAGAGACAAGCTGCCATTGTGACCCGCCTGGGAGAGGACTCGAGGACGGCTGGCACCAGAGCTGCGCACGAAGCCCCCGAGGCCGGGCCGGGGGGCAGCCCAAGGCTGAGCGCGGGAGGACAGCGGAGCCTCGAGACTGGGACAGGGGGCCCCGTGGGAGACAAGCCCCTGCCTGGCCGCCCCGGCTGAGCCCCGGGAAACGACAGACTCTGGCGGGGGAGGCAGGGCCTCGGCAGGGAAAGCCGCCGTCTTGCTTCAGCACGTGGCGGGACCCCTGGGTCCCCAGCAGCTGACTTTGTTGAGAAAGCGTCTCTGATGGGGCCTTGATTTGGACATCTCATAGCCTCAAAACTTTTCCCCTAAATAAAATCCCCAATGTAACAGCCAACCCATTTCTGGTACTTTGCATCTGTAGACCTGGGCAAGCTACGGCAGGTGATATAGGGAACTCTGTATTTTATGCATGGTTTTTCTGTAAACCTACAACTTCTCTAATAAAAAAGGGGCATGAGGGAACATTTGGGGGACGCTCTTGGCTGCAGCAGTGGTTTCATGGATATTTGACAAGACTCACCAAATTGTATACTTGTAAATATGTGCAATTAATTGTAGGTCAATTATACTTTAATAAATGGCTTTAAAATTTTATATAAAGAAAACAACTATTAGGGATGGAAAGGTTTCTACAAAATAATAAAATATTCAGTTTATTGGGAAAGTGTAACAATTCTAAGATGGTTGTTCCTAATAAAATGGCTTCCAAATATGAAAAGCCAAAGTGATAGATGCAGATGGAGGAACTGACAATAACTTCATAATGTAAGATTTCAAATACCTCTCTAAACTTAAACATACAAGCTGAGAGTTAAAAAGAATAACTCATTCAGGAAGCTCAAACCCTCCAAAGATATTTTGTTAAGAAGAAGATCTCATTTCTTAAAAATAAGGGCTCTTCTGGGATTATGTTTTGCTTTCCTCTTCATTCTTTCAAGTGGAAGCAAATGTGCTAGCTCCCGCTCTTACGCTGTTAAACTTGATCTTGCTTCCTTGCGAGGTGTCAGAATTGTTTCTGTCTCTACTGAAGCTCACTTAAAAAGCCTCCTCCAGGGGCCGCGTCTTCCGCCAGGTGGCCGGCCACCTGCACCTGCAGCACACACAACCTCCAAGCACAGCCCAAGGTCAAATTCAGGCTTCACCTGGCCACACACCAGCGCAGCTTCTGAGCTCTCCCACAGTTTGCCTTTGACGGTGAGGGGCAGGGGTCCCCACCACTCCAGCCTAGCTGGGATCTTTTAAACATTCCAAGCACGTCATTCCTAACCTCTTTAATTTTAAGAACAAAACAAACTTTCAACACAAAAGTAATCCTGGGCTTTTGAAGATGTGGGGCTGGTGATGCTGGCACAACAATGCTCCCAAATTTTAGGAAATTCAAACATCCAAACAAATGAAACCCGCGGCAGTGAAATATCAGGGATATACACAGAGTTGCTTTTTCATGTAGCAGTAGAATCACAAGTTGTAAAAGGTTTTCAAAGATAAATACATTCTCTAAGTACATGGCTGGATGCTCCCTCCCCCCACACAGTCTAGATATGCCGGGGGGGGGGGTGGACAGGCCAGAAGATTTCAGAGTCCAGAAGTCTGTACTCAAAATGCCCTTCTGGAAACTTAGGGTTTCTAAACTTAAGGCACTGCTGAATGTTTATCATATAAAACTTTATAGCACAAATATTCCAAACAAAACCAATGTTTGGGAGGGGAGAAAGACATTTCAGATAACCAGGAAAGAGGCTCATTACCACAGTAGAAATATAAAATGTTAAGGTGCTCTTGGAGAAAAAAGTAGCAGCATAAAGGAAACAAATTTATAACAGGAGAGAAAGTCTGACAAGCGGCCAGAAAGAGCAGGGGCTTGAGAGAATCAAGCTTGCCCCGGACACAAGGGCTAAGACAGAAGGGGACACATCAGGGTTGGCTGGTGCTAGGAGAAGCCATCCAAAAGACGGGCTCAAAACTAACGCCATAAAGAAAAAGAAGGAACTTAAAACCAGGCAGTCAGGAAATGCGTCCGAGGGAAGAATTCACACCTATGGACAGAGAATAATACAACAAATGTAAAGGGCTTCAAAATGAGGAAGCTCAGAAATCTTGGAAAGGCAGAGGAGGGAAAAGCACTACCTCGCAATGAGAACAGAAAGATATTAAATGAAAACTGACAGACATGAATAGAGACACAATGACAAATTTTAGTGAAATACGTCAAATGTTGAAATAAAAACTCAGCAGCATTAAGGTTGTCCTAAATACAGCTGAAGAGGGAACTAGTAGTTCAGAAAATGGAGTTATTTAAATGTGGTGTTAATACAGAAGAGAAAGAGAAAAATGGAATAGACAAGCAGATATACTGAAAACTATAGCGTATGTCTAACAGGAGTCCAGAAGGGGGGGAATGGCTAGAATGGGAGGAATAAACATTTGAAGACATTACAGCTGAAAATGTCCACAATTGGAGAAAGATGGGTCTTCAGATTGGAAAAAGCTCATCAAGCCATAAAAAGGATAAATGGGAGGCTGCCAGGGAGAAAGTAGGAACTGGCATCTAAGTTTAACACAGGGAATTACAGAACATCAATGATACAAACAAAACTCTGCCTACAAAGAGAAATGGCAAATTCCCTAAAATGAAAAGCCATCAAGTGGACAGCGATGGCAGATACCAGAAAACAATGAAGAGGTAACTTGAGCGCTGAGGTGAAATAACTGTTCATCTTGAAATCAATTCCTAACTAAACTGCCACTCAAGAGTGAAAGTGAAATAAAAATAGCTTAAAATAGAGAATTTATCACAACAGATTCTTGCCCAAGGAATTACTAAGAGAAGATAGAAAATTGACCCAGAATGAAAGCATGGACTAAAAGGAGCAATGTTAAATGAATAAGTCAATATACCATGGGTAAAATTGTAAAAAGTACTTCCTCCAAACATATAATGATAATAATAACTTTGTGCTTTAAAAAGCTATGATTAGGGAAGTGGATATGGCTCAAGCTATTGGGTGCCCACCCACCACACGGGAGGTCCTGGGTTTGGTTCCTGGTGCCTCCTAAAGAAGACGACCTGATGTAACGTGCTGGCACAGGGGCCTGACATGATGAGACGACGCAATGAGGAGACACAGTGAGAAAACACAGCGAGAGACACAACAAGCAGGGAGCGGAGATGGCTCAAGTGACTCAGCACCTCCCTCCCACCTGGGAGGTCTGGGGTTAGGTTCCTGGTGCCTCCTAAGCGGAGACACAGAGAGCACACAATGAACAGACACAGAGAGCAGACTGCAAGTGCAAACAACGGGGTGTGGTGGTGGGAGGGAGAAATAAATAAATCTTTTTTAAAAAGCTATGATTAAATTCTAAGAACCAAAAATAGAAGGAGGAAAATTGGAGGGACACCAATGTGCTTGGTTTTTCTTTTGGAACAGTACTGAATTTACTACATATACACTTTGTAGGAAAAGATTTAAAGATAAATACATATGTAAAAAATTAAGAATATTCCAAGAAATTAAAAATGAAACTTAACAATCCTATATCAGTTTGGGACTTTATATTTGGAAATGATCTACTGCAGGATCTGTCACAAGTAGAAGGGAAATTGGGAAACCAAAATTCCTTTAATTAGGATCAAATCAACCAATATGTTTGGAGAGTTAAAATGTTTTAGAAAACTATAATTTCAGAATGAGAAAGTGACTCACTTATTTTTTAAAATATATTTTTAGTTGAAGTATATCGTTCATACATGATATGCATAAACAATAAGTGTATAGTAAAGATTGTGAACTTACAAAATAAACATACATAGTATCATACAGGGGTCCCATACATCACCCCTCCACCAACACCCTGTTATTGTGAAATGTTTGTTACAAACTATGCAAAAGCATCATCAAAATATGACTACTAACTATGGTCCCTATCTTACATTTGGTGTATTTTTCCCCCAACCCACCCTATTTTTAAAAAATATATTTTATTACAGAGGTTGTGAACTGGCAAAACAATCATACCCACGTGTAGAATTCCCATACAACACAACAGACTCTGCTGGAACATTTGTTACAGATTATGGATAATATCATCAGCCTGCTACCACCAGCCTTGGTCCATAGCGTACATTTGGCTCACTTTTTCCATACCCCCTATTACCAACACAGTACACCTTGGGCATTGGTGCAAGAATATTATAGTATTGCTGTTAACCACAGTCTATAGTTCGCACCAGTTGTAGTTTGCCCATGCTTCTCCACATTCCCACCACCCTGCAGTAGTGATGTACATCTGCTCTAGCTCACAGAAGGACACTCTTGCATCTGTACCCTCAACCACAATTCTCATCCACCTCTGGGTTCACTGTGTTATTCAGTCCCTAGATTATTCTTTAGCTTTCTTTCAATTGACATTTACTTCCTCAGACGACCCTTTCCAGCCACGATCCCATTTATAAACCATTTGCTATTCACTATAATGTGTTACCATCAACTCTATCCATTTCCACACTTTTACAGTCAAGTAAATTAAAGCTTCTACATACATTAAGTATCATTAGTTCTTCTCTAACCTCCTCTTATCCCCTAATAACCTATACTCTTAAGTTTTAACTCCATGTGTTTATTCTTTGAATTTAGTTCATATTAATGAGACCATGCAATATTTGTCCTTTTGTGTCTGGCTAACTTCACTTAATATAATGTCTTCAAGATTCATCCAAGTTATCACATGTGTCCCAATGTCATTTCTTCTTACTGCAGTATAGTAGTCCATCATATGTATATACCACATTTTGTTATCCATTCACTGGTTGATGGCCACTTGCGTTGTTTCCATCTTTTGGCAATTGTGAATAATGCCACTATGAACATCGGGGTGCAGATGTCTGTTCATGCCATAGGTTTTAGTTCTTCTGGATATATTCCTAGTAGAGGAATTGCTGGATCATGCGGCAGTTCTATATTTAACTCCTTGAGGAGCCACCAAACTGTCTTCCACCGAGGCTGAACCATTTTACATCCCACCATCAGTGAAGGAGTGTTCCTATTTCTCCACATCCTCTCCAGCACTTATTGTTGTCTGTTTTTTTTAATAATGGCCATTCTATATGGTGTTAGATGATATCTCATTGTTGTTTTAATTTGCATTTCCCTAATAGCTAGTGATATAGAACATTTTTTCATGTGCTATTTGGCCATTTGTATTTCCTCTTTGGAGAAATGTCTATTTAAATCTTTTGCCCATTTTTTAATTGGATTGTTTGCTCTTTTATTGTTGAGTTGTATGATTTCTTTATATAGAATGGAAATCAAACCCTTGTCGGATATGTGTTTCCCAAATATTTTTTCCCATTGAGTAAGCTGCCTTTGAATCACAGAAGTGTTTAAGTTTGAGGAGGTCTCATTTATCCATGTTTTCTTTTGTTGTTCATGCTTTTGGTGTAAGGTTTAAGAATCTACCACCTACCACCGGGTCTTGAAGATGTTTCCCTACATTTTCTTCTAGGAGCTTTAGTGTATTTGCTTTTATATTTAGGTCTTTGATCCATTTTGAGTTAATTTTTGTATAAGGTGTAAGATAGGGGTCTTCTTTCTTTCTTTTGGCTATGGATATCCAGTTCTCCCAGCACTATTTGTTGAATAAACTGTTCTTTCCCAGCTGGGTGGGTTTGACAGGCTTGTCTAAAATCACTTGGCCATAGATGTGAGGATCCATTTCTGAACCATCAATTCAGTTTCATTGGTTTTTGTGTCTATCTTTATGACAGTACCATGCTGTTTTTACCACTGTAGCTAGGTAATATGATTTAAAGTCTGGAAGTGAGAGTCCTCCAACTTCACTTTTCCTCTTTAAGATGTTTCTGGCTATTTGGGGCCTCTTACCCTTCAAGATAAATTTGATAATTGTGTTTTACATTTGTTTAAAAAATGCTGATGGAGTTTTTATTGGGATTGCATTGAATCTGTCTATCAGTTTGGGTAGAATTGACATCTTAATGATATTTAGTCTTCCAATCCATGAGCATGGAATGTTCTTCTAATTATTTAGGTCTTTTTTTTTTTTTTTTTTTTTTTTTTT
>JAKSZT010020074.1:6363895-6395247 GCA_026826555.1 Tolypeutes matacus | reverse complement strand
CACCATGTTCCCACAATAGGTTTTTTTTTTTTTTTTTTTTTTTTTTTTTTTTTTTAGCAATGCATTGTAGTTTTCTGAATACAAATGCTTTACATCCTTGGTTAAGTTTATTCCTAAATATTTGATTCTTTTAGTTGCTGTTGTAAATGGAATTTTTTTCCTGACTTCCTCCTCAGATTGTGCATTACTAGTGTATAGAAACACCACTGATTTTTGCGTATTGATCTTCTATCCTGACACTCTACTGAAATGATTTATTAGCTCTAGCAGCTTTGCTATAGATTTTTCAGGACTTTCTACATATACAATCTTGTCATCTGTGAATAGTGAAAATTTTAATGCTTCCTTTCCAATTTGGATGCCTTTTATTTCTTTTTCTTGCCTGATTGCTCTAGCTAGAACCTCTAGCACTATATTGAACAACAATGGTGACAATGGGCATTTTTGTCTTGTCTGTGATCTCAACGGGAAAGCTTTCAGTCTTTCACCACTGAGTACAATGTTAGCTGTGGGTTTTTCATATATGGTTTTTATCATGTTGAGAAAGTTTCCTTCAATTCCTATTTTTTGTAGTATTTTTATCAAGAAAGGATGCTGTATTTTGTCAAATGTCTTCTCTGCGTCAATCGATAAGATCGTGTGATTTTTCTTCTTTGATTTATTAATGTGGTGTATTATGCTGATTGATTTTCTTGAGTTGAACCAGCCTTGCATGCCTGGTATAAAACCCACTTGGTCATGATGAATAATTCTTTTAATGTGTTGTTGGATTCAATTAGCAAGTATTTTATTGAGGATTTTTGCATCTGTATTCATCAGAGAAATGAGTCTGTAATTTTCTTTTTTTGTAATATCTTTATCTGGCTTTGGTATTAGGGTGATATTGGCTTCATAGAATGAGCTTGGTAGCATTCCTTCTTGTTCAGTTTTTTGGAAGAGCTTGAGTAAGATTGGTATTAAATCTTCTCTGAATGCTTGGTAGAACTCACCTGTGAAACCGTCTGGTCCTGGACTTTTCATATTGGGGAGCTGTTTGATGACCGTTTCAATCTCTTTACTTGTGATTAGTTTGTTGAGGTCTTCTATTTCTTCTAGGGTCAGTGTAGGTTGTTTGTATGTTCCTAGGAATTTTTCCATTTCATCTATATTGTCTAGTTTTTTGGCATAAAGTTGTTCATAGTATCCTCTTATGAGCTCTCTTTTTTCTGTAGGGTCGGTAGTAATGTTCCTGTTTTCATTTTTTATTTCATTTATTTGCATCTTTTCTGTTTTTCTTAGTCAGTCTAGCTAAGGGTTTTTGTTGATTTTGTTAATCTTCTCGAAGAACCAACTTTTGGTTGTTTTAATTCTATTGTTTGTTTGTTTGTTTTGTTCTCAATTTCATTCATTTCTGCTCTGATCTTTGTTATTTCATTCCTTCTACTTACTTTGGGATTAGTTTGCTGTTCTTTTTCTAGTTCCTCCAGCTGTGTAGTTAGGTCATTGATTTTAGCTCTTTCTTTTTGTTTAATGTAAGCATTGAGGGCTATAAATTTTCCTCTCAACACTGCCTTTGCTGCATCCCATAGGTTCTGAAATGTTGTATTTTCATTGCCATTCATCTCGAGATATTTACTGATTTCTCTTGAAATTTCTTCTTTGACCCATTGATTATTTAAGAGTGTGTTGTTTAATCTCCATATATATGTGAATTTTCCCTTTTTCTACTGCTTGTTGATTTCCAACTTTATTCCATTATGATCAGAGAAAGTGCTTTGTATAATTTCAATTTTGTTGAATTTATTGAGATCTGCTCTGTGACCCAACATATGGTCTATCCTGGAGAAAGATCTGCGAGCTCTTGAAAAGAATGTATATTCTTCTGTTTTGGGGTGCAATGTTCTGTATATGTCTATTAGGTTTAGTCCATTTATCATATTATTCAACCTCTCTGTTTCTTTATTGATCCTCTGCCCAGATGTTCTATCCAATTCTGTGAGTGGTGTATTGAAGTCTCCAGCGATTATTGTAGAGATGTTTATTTCTCCCTTCACAGTTTTACCAGTGTTTGCCTCATGTATCTTGGGGCATCCTGGTTAGGAGCATATACATTTATGATTGTTATTTCTTCCTGGTGAATCATTCCTTTTATTAATATGTAATGTCCTTCCTTGTCTCTAATAACAGTTTTGCTTTTAAAATCTATATTATCTGACATAAGTATAGCTACCCCAGCTTTTTTTTTTATTGGTTACTGCATGCATGGAAAATCTTTTTCCAATCTTTTACTTTCAATCTATTGGTATCTTTGGGTCTAAGGTGAGTCTCTTGCAGACAGTATATAGATGGCTTATATTTTCTTATCCATTCTGCCAGTCTGTGTCTTTTGATTGGGGAGTTTAATCCATTAACATTCAATGTTATTACTTAAAGGCAGTTCTCACTTCATCCATTTTGATCTTTGCATTTTATTTGTCATTTTATTTTTGACACTTATAATTATTGTTACTGATACAGTCATCATTTCTAGACTCTCTTCCAAGTCTCTCTCTCCTGTCTTTTCTTTTCAGGCCATAACACTCCCATTGGTATTTCCTGCAAAGTTGTTCTTTTTGTTATAAACTCTCACAGTTTCTGTTTATCTGTGAATATTCTAAACTCACCCTCATTTTTGAAAGATAGTCTTGCCAGATATAAAATTCTTGGCTGGCAGTTTTTCTCTTGCAGTATCTTAAATATATCATACCACTGCCTTCTTGCCTCCATGGTTTCTGATAAGAAATTGGCACTTAATCTTATTGGGGTATCCCTTATAGGTTATGCATTGCTTTTCTATTACTGCTCTCAGAATTCTTTGTGTTTGGCATTTGACATTCTAATTAGTATGTGTCTCGGAGTTGGACTATTCGGATTTATTCAGATGGGAGTACGTTGTGCTTCCTGGGCATGGATATCTATGTCCTTCAATAGAGTTGGGAAATTTTCTACCATTATTTCTTCAAATATTCCTTCTGTCCCTTTTCTCTCCTCTTCTCCCTCTGGGACACCCATGACATATATGTTTGCACATCTCTTGCTGTCATTTAGTTCCCTGAGATACTGTTCAATTTTTTCTACTCTTTTCTTCATCTGTTCTTTTGTATGTTCATTTTCAGAGGCCATGTCTTCAAGCTCTCCAATCCTTTCTTCTGCTTCCTCAAATCTGCTGTTATATGCCTCCAGTGTATTTTTTATTTCATTTATTGTACCTTTCATTCCCATAAGATCTGCTATTTTTCTATGTATGCTTTCAAATTCTTCTTTGTGCTCATCCAATGTCTTCTTAATATCCTTAATCTCTTTAGCCGTCTCATTGAATTTATTAAGATTTGTTTATGTGATTAGTTGTTTCAACTACTTTATGTCATCTGCAGGCTTATCTTATTCCTTTACCTGGACCATATCTTCTTGTCTCTTGGTATGGCCTGTAATTTTTTGTTGGTGTTTTCGCATTTGGCTTGCTAGATGTATTTATTCTGGGTGCAGTTTGGTTTAGGGCTTTCTTGTCTTTACTCCCTTGCTGGTTGTGTAGTAGTAGCCAAGGTTGTAGTTGGTGCTGTAAGTTATGGAGGCTGAAGTTGCCAACGTTCCCCCAGGAATTGATGAAGCTTCTCCCACATTTCTCCTCTGTCAGGGGTAGGGACAGAGCTGCAGCTGTGTATAATAATCCAAGTTGGGCAGGACAAGACTGTCTGTAGTTGTCTGGAGAGACTAATGAAGCTTCACACCCCTTCCTCCCCTACCTGGGGTGGGGATGGAGCTGCAGTTGTGGGCAGAAATCTACGCCGTGTGGGTGCCAAATGACCTCAGTTATTCAGGTAAACTGACGTAGCACCAGACCCCCTCCCTGCTGGGGGTGGGGATGGATCCTCTGGAGTGCCCAACAATCTAATCCATGTGGGCCAAATACACCTGCAGTTGCCCTGAGAGGCTGAGGGAGTTCTGTCCCTTCTGCCCTTTAGGGGTGGAAACGGAACCACCAGCACCCAACGTTTCAGTCCCTGTAGGCTGAAAGTACTCACCATTGCCCAGAG
Source organism: Tolypeutes matacus (assembly GCA_026826555.1). Lineage (NCBI taxonomy): Eukaryota > Metazoa > Chordata > Mammalia > Cingulata > Chlamyphoridae > Tolypeutes > Tolypeutes matacus. The sequence goes on along the minus strand of JAKSZT010020074.1, from coordinate 6,391,195 downwards.
TGGCTGAGGAAGCACCAGCTCCCTCCCATCCTATTTGGTGCTGGGGTTTGACCCACAGGCACCCAACAGTTCAGCCCCTGTAGGCCGAAAGTACCTGCCATTGTCCGGAGAGGTTGTGGAGACACCAGCCCCCTCCTTTCCTATTGGGGGGTTTGGGTGGATCCACAAGTACCTACCACTCCAGGCTGTGTGGGCCAAAAGCACCTGCAGCTACCCAGAAAGGCTGGGCAAACACAGTCCATCTCTTGTCCTATTGGGAATGGGGTGGAGCCACAGGTGCCCAAGGGTCAGGTACGTGCAGGTGGAAAATGCCTGCAGTTGCCCTGAGAGGCTGAGGGAACACAAGCCCCTGCCTATCCTATGGGGGGACAGAGGTGGAGATGGACTCGAAGGCGCTCAGCAAACCAGTTCCTATGGGCTGAAAACGCCCGTGTTGCCCGGAGAGGCTGAGGATACCCAGCACCTCTCCTATCCTACTGGAGTGCGGGGATGCAGTCCCAGGTGTCCGACTATTCAGTCTGTGCCGGCAGAGAGCACTTGCAGTTGCCTGGAGAGCCTGGTGCAGGTGCTGCCAGCTTCCTCCCTGCTGGAGGTGGGGCTGGAGCCTAGGCCAGGGCTGCAGGCCGATCTTGGTGGAAAGAAGCCAGTTCCCAACTTCACTGGCTTTTCTGTCCTCCAGGCTTCCCCTCATCCTGGGGGCGTTGACTCGCTTATTTTTAGCTGACATTTAGTGGACACCTGCCCTGTGACAACTGCCATATGAAGGGATTACAAACACATCAACAGATCTCTTGTGCAGGATGCAAACAGATAAACAGGTGATTTCTGCATAGCATGCTCTGTGCAGAGATGGAAGAACTCACAGTGCAGAGTGTGAGGCCATTTGGGAAAACCTTTGCAGGAGGTGGCAGCTGAGCTGCCTTGGAGGAGGAGCAGGAATGCTGCAGGTCACAGAAGGAGGGGGAGCGAGCTGCGTGAACAGCAGCACAGGCACTACAGAGAGGTGAGCCCCCAGGACCAGCAGTGCCCACGGATGAGGCAGGGAGGAGGGCGGGCTGGGGAGGAGCCCCCGCAGGCGCTGCCCACCCAGGGCCTTATTTTCCAGCCAGTGCTGACTTTGCCCATTAAACAGACACTGATGATTACTCTGCATTCGCTGTTCTTAAGGCTTCCCACACTGGGCCCCTGGCTTAAGGCTCAAGTTGAAATTCGACTCTGCGAATTTCATTCTGGATCGTCTTCATCAGATCTGGAAGCCGTACTCTTCTAATTAAAAAAAACCTTGTATCAAGATGTTTCTACTACATCAGCAGCACCCTGACAATTTTTAAAAAGAAAATACGTATTGGCAATTGTATTCAATTTGGCTTTTCACTCTTACAGAGAGATTACTACCCACACCCGCAACATATTTGTGGCTAAGTTCTGGTAAGCTCGGCTTTAAAACCTCCCATCTTAATATTTAGAAACCAAGTCTAAAAGCTAGAACCTAAGCCTGAGGGGCACGCCACCATCCGAGCTGGAGGGACAGGGTCTGGATTTACCCTCGTACCTGAAACAACCAAAAACCTGGCAAAATACAGGAAAACATGGTTTTCAAGACACTGGACATGAAGAAATGAAGGACAGTGAGCCTGGGGGGTGAGGAATAAATGAGGCAACCCCCACAGTCGCCCTGGCTTACAGCCTTGAGGCCGTCCCCTGGACACAGCGCAGGAGAGAGCCAGCTGGAGCCTAGGGGGGCGGGGAGAGGAGAGCCTGGGGACACCGCATCCTAGAGTCGCTGGAGTGAAGCAGGAGGGCCAGAGATCTTCGGGGGCCCCCTGAGAACCCAGCAGGATGCCTATAGCACCTGTGTGTGTGGAAGCCATCGGAGGTCGAGGGACTCACCCAGGGCCAGCAATAGCCCTGTTTCCACCCACTACGTTGTCCTGACAGCTTCAGGCTTTGTGTGGACCCCAGAGGAGACCACGCTCCTGGAGCTAACCCATTCCTGCGGGTGTGGGAGCTTCGGTTGGATTCACTTGGGGGCACTGGCTGGATGGCTGCAGTGAGGGTGACCCAGGGTGGGTCTTTGTCTTCTTGCTGGAATCCTTTACAAACAGAGGACTGAAAGCAGAGATACACAGAGAAAAAGCTGCAGAGACAGAGAAACCCCGGGAGGCTGAGAGGGAGGCCCTGGGGCCAGAGGTGGGAATCAGCGGAGCACAGAGGCGAGAGGCTGAAAGAGACAAGGCCCGGAGGAGAGGGGAGAGACGAGCCGTCTGCCTGATCGCCCACAGCTGAGCTCAGGGAGAACGTGTGCCTGGAGGAGACCCAGACAGACAGAGCCGCCACTGTGCCTTCCCACGTGGCAGGAGCCCAGGATCGCCAGCAGCCCACCTTCCGTGAGACAGCATCGCTGATGATGCCTTCATCTGGACACTTTCACAGGCTCGGAATTGTAAGCTTTTAACCCAATAAATTCCCATTATAAAAGCCAACCCCTTTCTGGTCCATTGCTCCCAGCAGCCTTTACCAAACAAAATCACCTCCCACCAGCCACACAGGGCATGGGAAAAGGACTCAGAAGGAGCCTTAGCAGGATGAGCAGATAATTGGTCCTGGACTAAATATGACTCTTAACACTTAACACACGCCAAAAAGCAAGATTGGAAAGGATCAAACTGTTTTCAAAAAAACTAAACTACATCCCAGAGCAAAGCTCAAGCATATTTATAGGAATACAAAAATATCCAACACCCAAAAATGTAAAATTCACCATGCCTGCCATACAATAAAAATTACTGGGCATGCAAAGGAACAAGAAAGTATGACCCCTTTAGAAGAAAAGCCAGTTGAATGAATTGAACCCAGCACTGGCACTGCTGTTGGAATTAGCCACCACTGCGTTATTATGGCTGTATTACACGTGATGAAAATGTTAAGTGGAGACAAGGAAGTTTTTAAAGGATGGATCTAACTACAAGAAACGAAGTCTAAAATGTCTGAGATTTTAAAAAGCATATATGGGAAGTATATCCATGGCAGATTAGATATTGAAAATCAGTGAACTTGCAAAGATAAATGATAGAAATGATCCCAAATCAAACACTGAGAGAGGGAAAAGACTTGAAAGGAACATGAGTGAACTCGGACCAGCTTAAGCCTAATACATGTGCTATTGGTGTCTCTAAAGGAGGAGAGGGAGACAGAAAAATATTTGAAGAAAAAAATGTTCTTTTTACTTTGATGAAAACTACCACAGAGTAAAGAGGTTCAAAGAACCCCAAACTCAACAATGAAGAAAATGGCATCAAAGTATATAAGAAGAAAATAACCTGAAACCAGTGATAGAAAACATCTTAAAACCAGCAAGAGGAAAAAGACACACCGACTGAGGAACAAATGAAAGATAAAGAACAGATCTGACATTAAAAAAAAACTAAAAAAGTGAAAAGACAATGGGGTAACACTTTTAAATGACTGAAAGAAAAATCTATCAGTCGGGAATTCTATGTACAATAGAAATCTTTTTTTAAAAAAGAAAGGGATATTAACAATTTTGTGAAACAAAAAATGCTGAAAGAATTATTAGCCAGAAATCTTGCCCCACAACAAAAAATAAAGGTAGAATGAAAATAATAGCAGATGGAAATAGGGATCTACACAAGAAATGGAAAAAACCCAAAATAGAAACTACATGGGCAAATATACATCATTTTATTATTTAAATCTCTTTGAAAGATAGTTAACTGTCTAAAGAAACCAATAAACAATTAATGTGGGGCTAATACCATATATAAAATCAAAGGTATGACGACACTGCAAGGGGCGGGGAGGGGGAGGAAGGGTAGCAGTGCAACGTGTCTCTGTTAATTGCCGTGAAGGGGTGGAGGTCACGTGGGGGCAGAGGGTGGTAAGTTAGGGGCGAGAGCCATACACCCTAAAGCCAGAGGGAGCCAACAGAGAGCTATAGCTCATAATCCAATGGAAGAGAGAGGCAGAAATAAAAATATTCCGTTTTTCAAACAGATGGCAGAAAAAGTAATAAAAGTAACATAGAAAAGATGAAACAAAAAGTAAACAAAGAGCAAGATGGTAGATCTAAATCTAGCAATATGAATAACTCCATTAAATGATCATGGCCTAAGTACCTTAATTCAAAGTGACAGATTGTTAGGTTGGATTAAAAAAAGGAAGACCCAATAAATAATATCTGCCTACAGTAATCTACCTTAAAGAAATAGAAACAAGTAATTAAAGAATGGAAAAAACACATACCATGATAACACTAACCAAAACAAGAATTAGACAAAGCAGATTTCAAAACAATGAATATTACCAAGGACGAAAAAAGAAAGGTGATTTCATAATGATAAAGGAGAAAATTAAGAGCCAGTGGACAAATTGATAAAAATAGTAAAAGGTAGCAATATCACTCTCAATAATTCATAGATTGGAGATTCAACACAGGAGCACAGGAAAGCAGAGACTTTACCACCTCCGGGGAACGGTGTGCTGACTAGTGACATCTGCTGGCTGATCTGGAAATTGCAATGGACAAAATCTGCTCTTCCTGTATCCAACCCCTGGGAGAAAATCTACCCCCCACCAGCAAGTCCCTGGCCTGATTTTGAAAACTTAAGTCGGACAGTTTTAAAGACTGAGAATAAGTTGAACCAAATGTCAAAGAAGAGCTGTGGAAAAAAAAAAAAAAAAAACAATAGCAAGACAGAGAAATCAGCCATCAGAGTACATTCACCAACATATTCAGGTGCCTAGACATCAGTAAAAAATTAAAAGCCACACTAAGAAACAGGAAAAGATGGCCCAGCCAAAAAAACAAACCAGATATCCTGAAGAGATACAGGATTTAAGACAATTAATCAATGATTATCACACAACTCTCCTAAATCACTTCAAAGAATTTAAAGAAAATATGACTAAAGAAAAAAAGGATATTAAGAAGACACTGGGAGAGCATAAAGAACTATTTGAAAGCCTGCAGAGAAAAGTAACAGACCTTATGGGAACGAAAGACACGATGGATGAGAATAAAAATACTTTACAGGCATATAAGAGCAGATTTGAATTGCTTGAAAAGAGAATTCGTGATTTCAAAGACAGAACATCTGAACTGGAAAAGACAGAAGAACAGAAAGAGAAGAGAATGGGAAAAATGGTACAGGGTCTCAGGGAACTGAATGATAAGCAAAATGCACAAACATTCACGTCATTGGTGGCCCAGAAGAAGAGAATGGAAAAGGGGCAGAAAGAATATTTGAGGAAATAGTGACCTGAAAACGTCCCCACCCTTATGAAGGATATAAATATCAATATCCAAGAAGGACAATGCACCCCAAACAGAATAAATCTGAATAGACCTACTCTGAGATACCCACTATTCAGAATGACAAATATCAGAGATAAAGAGAGGATTCTGAAAGCAGCAAGAGAAAAGCAAAGCATCACATACAAGGGAAACTTGAGAAGATTAGGTGCTGACCTCTCGTCAGAAACCAAGGAGGAGAGAAGAAAGTGGCATGATGTATTTAAGGTACTGAAAGAGAAAAACTGCCAGCCAAGAATTCTGTATTTGGCAAAACTGTCTTTCAAAAATGAGGGTGAGTTCAAAGTCTTCACAGACAAAAACTGATAGACTATGTTACCAAAAGACCAGATTTACAAGAGATACTGAAGGAGGTGCTGCAGCCTGAAAGGAAAAAAACTAGGGCGAGAGATTTGGAGAAGAGTCTAGAAATGAAGATTATTAGGAAGGATAAACTAAAGGATAAGAAGAGAGACAATAGAGTAATAGACAACGGAGAGCCAAAGGACAAAATGGATAAAGTAAGTAATGCCTTTACAGTGATAACACTGAATATTAATGGATTGAACTCCCCAATTAAAAGGCATAGACTGAAGAATGGATAAAAAAATATGAGCCACTATATGTCGTCTACAAGAGACTCACTCAGATGTAAGGAACAACCAGGTTAAAAGCGAAAGGTTGGAAAAAGCTATTCCATGCAAATAGTAACCAAAAAGAGCTGGAGTAACAATACTACTATTGGACCAAATAGTTTTCAGATGCGGAGTTGTCACAAGGGACACAGAAGGGCATTATATGGTAATCAAAGGGGCAATTCACCAAGAAGAAAGGACTGTACTAAATCTTTCTGCACCTAACCTGAGTGCCCCAAGATACGTGAGGCACACTCTGGCAAAGCTGACGGGAGAAACAGACGCGTCTACAGCGACAGTGGCGACTGCAGTACACCACCCTCAACAGTGGACAGGACATCTGGGCAGAGGCCACATACAGAAACAGAGAGCCTGAATAAGAGGGTAAATGAACTAGACCTAACAGACATCTGCAGAGCATTGCACCCCAAAACAGCAGTTCTGGGTGCATCAGTTGATGGACACCTGGGTTGACATCATGTAAAACACAAATATAGGTGATGTTGCATATATAAGACTTTTTACGAAATATAAATACAAATATATTAGAGAGAAGGAAAAAGAATAGCAGCTATGTATGGCAGGGAAAGCACAGGGACATGGAGAGGTGATGAGTTTTGTTTTTTGTTTCATTATTGTTATGGAATAATGAAAGTGCTTTGGGAGTGATTTAGGTGATGAATGCACAAACATGTGATTACACTAAATACCACTGATTGTACTCTTTGGATGGATTTATGCTTTATTAATATGTATCAATAAAATTTTAAAAGATCCTTAAGAAAAAAATATGAATGTACCAAGTAAATTAGAGAGACGGACATGAAATAGCAGCTATGTATTGCAGGGGAAGCTTAGAGAGATTGAGAGGTGAATATTAAAGGGTACAGTTGTTTGTTTGTTTTTGGTTGTTTATAGTACTATTAATATTGGTAAAATGACAATACTGTAATGGTGATTGAATTGATGACTGCACAACTATGTGATTATACCAAATACCACTGATTGTACATGTTAGATAGATTGTGTATGCTTTATTAATAGATATCTATAAAACGGATTAAAATTTCTTAAAAGTCTATGAAACCTCATGTAAAACACAAATATGAGCGATATTGCATATATAAGACAGTTTTTGCAAAATATAAATACACTAGAGAGAAGGAAAAAGAATAGCAGCTATGTAAGGCATGGGAAGCATATAGATTGAGCAGTGATGAAATTTGTTTGTTTTTTGTTTATTATTATTATTGGAATAATGAAAGTGCTCTAAGAATGAATGGAGTGATGAATACACAAATATTTGATTACACCGAATACCATTGATTGTATACTTTGAATGGATTTATGCTTTATTAATAGGTACCAATAAAATTGATTAAAAATTTTTAAAAATAAAAAAAAGATAGAAGGAAAAGTGTCTTTATTTGCAGATGACATTATAGGCTATGTAAGAAATACATCAAAAGTTTCTGGAAATAAATGAGTTTAACAAGATTGTAAAATACAAGGTAATATAGAAAAATAAGCTGTGCTTCTATATACTACCTAAAAGAACAGGAAATTAAAAATTAATAATACTATTTCCAACAGAACACATTATGAAATCCTTAGGGATAAATCTGATGTATGATGGTGAAGATCAGTATACTGAAACTATACAACTTTGCTGAGAGAAATTAAAGACCTAAATAAATCAAGACACATACCGTGTATATAGGTCAGGAAACTCAATATTTTAAGATGTCAGTTCACCAGAAATTGATCTATAGATTCAGTGCAAACCCAATCAAAATTCCAACTTGGCTTTTTAAAATAATTTGACAAGTAGATTATAAATTTTATTCCTAGAATAGGCGAAATTACGTTGAAAATGAAGGCTCAGTTATAACAAGATTGTGAGGTGGTGGCATCGAGACAGACAAACAGATCAAAGGAACAGAATAGAGTCCAGAAATAGACCCCCACAAAATGTCCACAACTGATTTTCAACCAAGTTGCAACGCAATTCAGTAGAAACAGAATAATCTTTTCAATAAATGGTACTGGCAAGTTGGACATCAATATGCAAAAATCGTTTCCATTCATGCCTTGCATCATATACAAATATTAACCCAAATGTCTGCAAATAAACCCTAGAACCATAAACTACAAAAACCAAAACTATAAAAATTAAGGTAAAACCATAAAATGTCTTGAAGAAAACAAAGAAAATCTTTGTTACCAAAGATATTGCAAAGATATCTTAGAAATGACATCAAAGACAATCCATAGAAGATAAAAACGTTTAGTTGAATCTCATCAAAATTTGAAGCTTCTGCTCTTCAAAGGGCATTGATCATGAAAAAAAAAAAAAAAAAAAAAAAACAGGGCTGAGAGAATATTTGCCAAGCATGTACCTGACAAAGGACTTATATTCAGAATATGTAAAGAACGCTTATAACTCAATTTTTAAGAGATTTGAAGAGATACCTCAGCAAAGAACGTGTATGGATGGGGTGCTACACAGCATTTCTAAAATGGCCCCAAAGATAATCTACCCTACTCCCCACAACCTATGCATTTATATCACACAGCTGACCTTAAAATACAGAGATGAGTAGGGTGGGCCTGACCTAATCACATGAGAAAGCAGGTAGCTCTCTCCAGCTGGCAGTGGAAGAGATGTCAGAGGACGTGGGGTGTCAGAACCACATGCGCCACTGCTAAAGATGGAGGCGGCCACGTGAGAAGGAATGCAGTTAGCTGGCAGTCAGAAAGAAAGTGAGGACCTCAGACCTACAGCTGCAAGGAAATGGATTCCAAAAAGAACTTGACTAGGCCTGGAAGTGGATTTTTCCCAAGCCTCCAGATAAAAGCCCATTTTGACTTCAACTCTGTGAGCTCCTCAGTAGAGAACCATGCTGGGTCCACCCACACCTCCGACCTACACAACTGTGAGATAATAAGTGGGGTATTGTTTTAAGCTGTTAAGTTTGTGATAATTTGTTGCACAGCAATAGAAAATGAATCCAGATGCAAATAAACAAATAAACATGTGAAAATATGCTCAGCAGTCATTGGCAAAATGCAAAATAAAATGCAAAATGCAAAATAAAACCAATATGAGGGGCAGATATGGCTCAAGCGTTAAGCGCCTGCTTCCCACATGGGAGGTCCCAGGTTCAGTCCCCAGTGCCTCCTACAAACAAACAAACAAAATAAACAGCAAGCAAACAACAACAAAAAAAAACCAACTCAGGGGAGCTGGTGTGGCTCAGTGGTTGAGCACCAGCTTCCCACACACAAAGTCCAGGGTTTAATCCCCAGTCCCACGGTACCTAAAAAAAGAGAGAGAGAGAGAGAAAACCAACATGAGCTCCCACAATTCCCTGTTAGAATAGCTAAAATTAGAAAGATGGATCAGACTTCCTGGAAGACGGCGGACTAGTAAGACACGGGAATCTCTTCTCCAGAAAAATAGCTAGAGGACAAGCTGAAACAGCCCCAAAAAAGATCTTCTAGGGTTTAGGACAGCAGGTGAAGGCTGCACACCACCCAGAGGAGAGAGGGACAGAAGAGGGAAATCGCGACAACAGAACCGTGAGTTGGAACCAGCAGCGGCTGCTGCTGCCGGAACCCTCCCCCAACTCTTTAGAATTCTCGGGTCTCTGGGCCTGCGACCACAGACAAAGGGGGCTTCAGGGATCTGCCATTCCCAGAAAGGGGAGAGAGAGGGACACAGCCTTAGGCTGACTCAGGTTCTGACCCGCAAATTTGGGCTGTGGAGCCCCACGGACCCTTCCACACGGCGGTTTGCCCTGGGAGCATAGGAAGGACTGGAGAAATCAGACCCTTGCAACCTCCCTCTCTTCTAGCCTGGACTAATTGTTGAGGACTCCACAGGAGAGGGGAGAGCGAGGCTGGGGCTGACCCTGCTTTTGACTCCCAGGTTTGGTCTGCCCTGTCCCGAGAGCCCTTCCAGGCCGGGTGGGGATGCGCCATTGTTTGCCTTGGAGCCTGCAAGGGGCTAAAGATGTACAAACCTCCCAATCTCCTCCTCTACTAACAGGGACTGATTGTTGAGGATTCAGAGGGCAGTGGAAATATTTCCTAGCTGGGAAAAGGGAGGGAGCTACCAGAGAAGTCTGGAGAACTGTCTCAGAAAGTTTGAATTACAAGGCTCTTAGCCCCCAGATAGGAAGCTCCATCACATTGATCTGGTCTGTGTCACAACAAATACACTCTGACCAGGCATTGAATTGAGAGCTGCCAACGAGCGCCATCTCCTGGCATTCCAAGGAAGTGCACATAAGAAAATAAAAAATGAGTAGGAGAGGCTTTTCCTGGCCTCTATGGCCTCCCTGCCCAAGGCCCTAGGAAACGACTCTACAACCAATTACTGGGTCCACCGCCCAGTTTTGAGCAACCAGCAGGACAATCCTAACAATCAAGGTTGAGCTCAAAATCAAAGAGCTGTGGTAACTCTCAGCCTCCTGCCACTAAATCCCTATAAAAGAGAAAGAGATAGAGCATCTAAGTAAAATACAACCTAACCAGATGCCTAAACACCAGCAAAAAATTACGAGCCATACTAAGAAAATAGAAGACATGGCCCAAGAAAAGGAATACATCAAAGTCCCAGAAGAGATGCAGAATTTAAGAGAACTAATCAGTGAGATGAGCACAAATTTCCAAAATCAAATTAATGAGATGAAAGACAATATATTTAAAGAGATAAATGATATCAAGAAGACATTGAGAGAACACAAAGAAGAATTTGAAATCCTGAACAGAAAAGTAAAGGAGTTCATGGGAATAAAGACTTAATAGGTGAAGTCAAAAACACATTTGAGGCATACAATAGCAAATTCGAAATGACAGAAGAAAGTATAAGTGTTACTGAAGACAGAGCAGCTAAAATTGAAAAGAGAAAAGAACAGAGAGAGAAAAGAATGGAAAAAATTGAGCAGGGGCTCAGAGAGTTGAATGACAACACAAAACGCACAACATACATGTCATGGGACTTCCAGAAGGAGAAGAGAAAGGAAAAGGGGCAGAAAGAGTGTTTGAGGAAATAATAGCTGAAAATTTCCCAACTCTCACGAAAGAAATGAACTTACATGTCCAAGAATTACACCATACCCCAATGAGAATAAATCCTACTACAGCTACGCCAAGACACATACTATTGAGAATGTCAAATGTAAAAGATAAAGAGAAAATTCTCAGAGCAGCAAGAGAGAAGCAAACGATCACGTACAAAGGACGTCCAGTAAGACTTAGTGCAGATTTCTCTTCAGAAACCATGGAGGTGAGAAGACAGTGGTATGATACGATTAGGAAAGTGAAAGAAAAACTGCCAGCCGAGAATTCTTTATTCATCAAAACTGTCCTTCAAATATGAAGGAGTATAAAGTATTCACAAATAAACAGAAACTAAGAGAGTTTGCAAAAAAGAATCTACCTTTGCAGGAAATATTAAAAGAAGCTTTAGAACCTGAAAGAAAAAGGAGAGAGAGGCTTGGAGGAGAGTATAGAAGAAAGAAAAGCAGAAAGGATAACCAAAAGAGTAAAAAGACAGACAAAAAAAAGATGACATGAAAACCAAAGAATAAAATGGAGGAAATAAATAGTGCATTTTCAGTAATATCATTGAATGTGAACGGATTAAATTCCCCAATCAAAAGATACAGGCTGACAGAATGGATTAAAAAACATGAGCCATCCATATGCTGCTTACAAGAAACTCACCTCAGACCCAGGGATACAAACCGGCTGAAAGTGAAAGGTTGGAAAAAGATACTCCACGCGAATAGTGAACAGAAAAGAGCAGGGGTAGCTATACTAATATCAGACAAAACAGACTTTAAATGCAAAAAGGTGAAAAGAGATGCAGAAGGCCATTATATATTAATAAAAGGGATGATCCTCCAGGTAGATATAATAGTCATAAATATCTACGCACCTAACCAGGGTGCCCCAAAATATATGAGACAAACTCTGGCAAAACTGAAGGGAGAAATAGACATTTCTACAGTAATCATTGGAGACTTCAACACCCCTCTCACATCATTAGATAGAACAACTAGACAGAAGATCAACAAGGAAACAGAAACGTGAACAGTATGATAAACAAGTTAGACCTAACAGACATATACAGAACACTGCATCCAAACTCAGCGGGTTATACATTCTTCTCAAGTGCCCATGGACCTTTCTCCAGGATAGACCACATGTTAGGGCACAATACAGCTCTCAATAAATATAAAAATATTGAAATTATGCAAAGCACCTTCTCAGATCATAATGGAATGAAACTAGAAATCAATAACAGACAGGAAAAAAGGAAATTTACAAATGTGTGGAGACTGAACAACACACTCCTAAATATTTGGTGGGTCAAAGAAGAAATTGCAAGTGAAATCAGTAAATATATTGAGACAAATGAAAATGAGAACACAACGTATCAAAACTTATGGGATACAGCGAAGGCAGTCTTGGAAGAGGGAAATTTATAGCCCTAAATGCCTATATTAAAAAACAAGAAAGAGCTAAACTCAAAGATTTAACTGAACAACTAGAGAAACTAGAAAAAGAACAGCAAACCAATCCCAAAGCAAAAAGAAGGAAAGAAATAATAAAGATTAGAGCAGAAATAAATGAAAATGAGAACAGAAAAACAATAGAGAAAATCAACAAAACCAAAAGCTGGTTCTTTGAGAAGATCAATAAAATTGACAAACCCCTCGCTAGACTAACAAAGAAAAAAAGAGAGAAGATGCAAATAAATACAAGCAGAAATGAAAGGGAGGAAATTACAAATGACATCACAGAAATAAAAAGAATCATAAGAGGATATTATGAGAAACTATGTGCCAACAAACTAGACAACCTGGATGAAATGGACAAATTTCTAGAAACTCATAACCAACCTACACTGACACTACAAGAAATACAAGAACTTAACAAACCAATCACAATTAAGGAGATTGAATCCGTCATAAAAAATCTCCCAGCAAAGAAAAGTCCAGGACCAGATGGCTTCACAGGTGAATTCTACCAAGCATTTCAAAAAGAATTAACACTAATCCTGTTTAAACTCTTCCAAAAAAATTGAAGAGGAGGGAAAATTACCCAACACATTTTATGACGCGAACATCACCCTAATACCAAAGCCAGATAAAGATTCCACAAGAAAAGAAAATTACAGACCAATCTCTCTAATGAACATAGATGCAAAAATTCTCAACAAAATACTTGCAAATCGAATCCAACAGCATATCGAAAGACTTATACATCACGCCCAAGTGGGATTTATTCCTGGTATGCAAGGCTGGTTCAAATAAGAAAATCAATCAATGTAATACACCACATTAACAAATTGAAGGAAAAAAGACACATGATCATCTCAATAGATGCAGAAAAGGCATTTGACAAAATCCAACATCTTTTTTTGATAAAAAATACCTCAAAAGCTAGGAATAAAAGGAAAATTCTTCAATATGATAAAAGGCATATATGAAAAACCCACAGCCAAAATCATACTCAATGGGGAAAGGTTGAAAGCTTTCCCTCTAAGATCAAGAACAAGACAAGGATGCCCACTGTCACCATTGTTATTCAACATTATACTAGAAGTTCTAGCTAGGGCAATTAGACAAGACAAAAAAATTAAAGGCGTCCAAATAGGAAAAGAGGAAGTAAAACTCTCACTGTTTGCAGATGACATGATACTGTATTTAGAAAATCCTGAAGTATCCACAACAAAGCTACTTGAACTAATGAGTTCAGCAAAGTTGCAGGATTCAAGATCAACACGCAAAAATCAGTAATGTTTTTGTACACTAGTACTGAACAACCTGAGGAGGAAATCAGGAGGAAAATTCCATTTTCAATAGCAACAAAAAGACTTAAATACCTAGGAGTTAATTTAACCAAATAAGTACAGGACCTATATGCAGAAAACTATAAAACAATGCTAAAAGAAATTTTAAAAGACCTAAATAAATGGAAAGACATTCCGTGTTCATGGATTGGAAGAATAAATATCGTGAAGATGCCCAAACTGATTTATACATTCAATACAATACCAATCAAAATCCCAACAGCTTACTTTACAGAATTAGAGAAGGCATTTACCAAATTCATCTGGAAGAGTAAGTGCACCCGAATAGCCAAAAGCATTCTAAAAAAGAAGAGCAATGTGGAAGGAATTTCATTGCCTGACCTTGAAACATATTACAAAGCTACAGTGGTCAAAACAGCATGGTACTGTCATAAAGACAGACACATCGATCAGTGGAATAGAATTGAGAACCCATAAATATACCCTGACATATACAGGCAACTGGTTTTTGACAAATCTACCAAGCCCACACTAATGGGAAAAAACAGTCACTTCAACAAATGGTGTTGGGAGAACTGGATATCTATAACCAAAAGAATGAAAGAGGACCCATATCTCACACCCTATATAGGAATCAAGTCAAAATGGATCAAAGGTCTAAATATAAAAGCCGGGACCATAAAACTACTAGAAGAAAATATAGGGAAACATCGTCAAGACCTTGTAGTAGGTGGTGGTTGCTTGGACCTTACACCCAAAGCACGTGCAACAAAAGAAAAAATAGACAAATGGGACCTCCTCAAAGTTAAACACTTTGGCACCTCACAGGACTTTGTCAGAAGGGTGAAAAGGCAGCCAACTCAATGGGAAAAAAATATTTGGAAATCACATATCTGATAAGGGTTTAATATCCAGGATATATAAAGAGATGTTGCAACTCAACAATAAAAAGACAAACGACCCAATTTAAAAATGGGCAAAGACTTGAATAGACATTTCTCCAAAGGAGAAATACAAATGGCAAAAAAGCACATGAAGAAATGCTCAACATCACTCATGATTAGGGAAATGCAAATCAAAACTACAATGAGGTATCATTTCACACCTATCAGAATGGCCACTATTAAAAAGACAGAGAACTACAAGTGTTGGAGAGGATGTGGAGAGACAGGAACACTTCTTCACTGTTGGTGGGAATGCAGGATGGTACAACCACTATGGAGGACTGTTTGGCAGTTCCTAAAGAAGTTGAATATAGACTTGCCACGTGACCCTGCAATACCACTACTGGGTATATACCCAGAAGAACTGAGAGCAGTGACACGAAGAGACATCTGCACACCGATGTTCATAGCTACATTATTCACCATTGCCAAAAGTTGGAAACAACCCAGGTGTCCATCAACAGATGAATGGATAAACAAACTGTGGTCTATTCACACGATGGAATATTATGCAGCTGTAAGAAGAAATGAAGTCATAAAGCATATGACAACACGGATGAACTTGGAGGACATTATGTTGAGCGAAGCAAGCCAGACACAAAAGGACAAATACTGTATGAATGTGTTACTATGAACCAAATATATTGTGTAACATAGTGTTTAATTTAAAAAAAATTTTATATGTATCCATTACATTTAATTGAGAAATGTATATATTTATTCATCTGTGTTTACTTTTTAGTTTTTAATTGTTTATATTTTCAATTATTAAATGTACAAAATAAAGTTTAAAATTTTTGAAAAAAAAAAAAAAGATGGATCATATCAAGTGTTTACAAAGATGTGGAGCAACTGGAACTTCCATACACTGCTGATGGGAATGTAAAATATTACTGTGAAAGCAGTTGTGTATTTTCTTAAAAGCTAAACTTACACCTACCACAGGATCCAATCATTTCACTCCTAGGTATTTTACCCAAGAGACATGAACACATATCCCTACAAACGCTGTACATGGATGGGCAAAGCAGCTTTGTCTGTAATAGCCAGTCCTAGAAATAACACTGATGCCAACTACCAGGTAAACAGACAAACACATTGTGGCATAGCCATAAAATGGACTGATTTTAAAAAAAGAATGAACTACTGTTATTGGCAACAACATTGATGAATCTCAAAATATTAAGGTGAAACAGGCCAGGCAAAAAGTGTACATACTGTATGACTGCATTAACATAACACTCTGTGAAATGCAAACTAATCTACAGTGAGAGAAAACATAACAGTGGGTGCAGGGGTGGGATGGAGGGATTATTGAGGGGCACAAGGAAACGTTTTGGGATGGTGTGTCTCTTCATTATCTTGACAGTGAGGATGGTTTCATGTGTGGACTTAGGTCAAAACCTACAGGAACACCCTCTTCACATTGACTGCATGTCATTTTACATCTGAAAGATGTTTACAAAAAGAAAAAAAAAACAATATGTCTGGGGATTTCAAAAGTCAAATTAATTTCAAACATCATTTCATGATAATATTATCATGAAGTTATCAAATATAATATACAATTAAATTTAAATATAAATTCTATTATATATTTGATTATCAAATCATATGCAATTAAATATATTTTCTCTGCATATTTTGTCTTTCATATATATCTATTCTCAGAAAATTAGATTCTATAACTTGGAGCCGGGAAAAAGCCAAAACTGTCTTTATGTATAATGAAAGTAGTCCACGATTTATTAAACTATATTTTATAATGCAATCATTAATAAAGCACTAATAAAATAAGATTTTTTAAACTTAAAATTCCTTACCAATCACATACTTTGCAAAGATGACAAAACTATTTCTTTAAAATCTTTAAGTCAGTTAACAAGATTGTGTGATATAAGGATAAAGTACAGGAGTCAAAAACTTGCGAGGGACACTGCAGCTGGTACAAATCTGTTAAGAGACTTTTAAGCAGAAAAAGCTGCAGCTGGATTCACACTCCATGCATACATCTATGAGTGTTAGCTCGATTATTTTAAGAACACATGCTCCCCGCAGGGATGCATAAACTCAAGGAAAAGGGTGATCTGGAATTTCGCCTTTGTTTTCTTCATGCACGCTGTTCAGTAAGAACGTGATTTCATTGATAGTGGGGGGTAATTTATTTAGGCAATGTGCAGTCAGCACGTAGTGTCAGCAAAGACCCTGAAGGAGCCAGGAAATGAACAATATTACACAAGTGACTTAACTTGGGTTATGGGCTTCCTGAGTCACATGCTTCGGAAATATCAAATATTTAAGGAAATAATCTCAAATCTTAACAAAATAAGAAACAACTGAAAGTTAAAGCTGGGTTGTTGTGTTGACCTTGTACTCACTTGGTTTTATTAAAATTATTTAATCAGTACTAAAAGTTCAACATTTATCTATTTTTCGCAATACATTTTGCTTGGGTGAATACAAAGATTAACAGAACTCAGTTCCTATTCTTGAATAACTTATAATTAATGAAGATATATGCACATAATGACTAAAATTCAAAGGCAAAGTGAAAAAGATTATAACAAAATAAAAATAAAGTGCTTTATGAGCACAGCGCAGGGGAGAGAGCTTCAATCTTGGCAAGTTGGTGACAGATTCATGGAAAGGTGGCCTTTGGAGGTGGATGGCACTGGGGGTAGGGCGAAGCCACCTGGGCAGAGAGATGAGGACAGTGTGGGTGGAGAGGTGGGGACAGCACAGAGTGTGGGCTGCAGAGAGGAGGCTGGCCATGCCGCTGGGAGCCAGCCCCCTCCTTTCCCCTCCCTCCCTCCATCCCTCTCTTCCTTCTTCTCTTCCTCCCTTTCTTTTTCTTTTTCTTTCTTGTTTAGGTAAGAACATCCTAGCAATGAAATGATGTGTTAACTGCATTATATAGAGAGTCATTTGGATTTTTTTTTTTTTATTGTGGGTAAAAATCAAAATTTTCACAATACATACCAATATTTGTAAAATGATATATAAATAATATGCATTTATGTGCATTTGTTTACATAAATGTTATTTTATATATATATATATATATATTTTTTTTTTTAAAGGTGCTTAGATTACCTAGATATTACACAGAAATTACAGGGATTCCCATGTTCCCCACCTCCCACACCTCTCACAACATCCCACACAAATATCCTTCATCAATGTGGCACATCACCCGTAATGGATATACACATCCTGGGACCTTGCCACCAGGCATAGACCACAGTTCACATCGTAGACCACACTCTCTCCCACACAGTTCTGCATGGTGTATACTGATGTAAAATGGTCTACATCTGTTGCTGCAATGCCACTCAGGACAACCCCCAAGTCCCAAAAAAGCCCGTTTTTCAACTGCCCTTCCCCTCCCTGCCCCGAAAGTGTCCAATGGCCACCAGCTCCACCTCACTGTTATAATTTCTTCCATTGCTTGAATCACAATATGTCTACAACAGAATACCATTAAGTCCACTCTAGTCCATAGCTCTTCCCTCAATCCTAAGGGGACTGGGATGGTTACGTCCACTCCACAGAAGGGTTACAATGGGGTCTGCAGAGGAGCATTGGTGGGGGGTGTCTGGGATGGAGGATTCATGGGAGTAAGTTCATCTGAATATACATGAAAGATATATAAAATTGTCCAAAGGATCAAGGGATGTGGCATGGTCACAGTGGGTAGACAATCACTCAATAAATGAGGGAATCTTAATTCCCAGCCTGGAGAGCTCTGCCACATTCTCCAAGGGAGCAGCAACAGTCCCCTATATGCAGGGGCAGTGTCTGGCAGAAGAGGATGGCCCACTGATGGGTTCTTGTTATTGATGACTAGCCTTATGAGTCTTTGCTCTTATAATTGAAACTTGGCCTACTGTTATGGGGTGCCTAAGGGTTGCTACCTGACAGCCTCCTTGTTGCTCAAATGTGGCCTCTCTCTAAGCCAAACTCAGCATATGAATGCATTACCTTCCCCCCAACGTGGGACATGACTCCCAGGGATGAGCCTCCCTGGCAACGAGGGATTAATATCAAGTGCCAACTGGCAACACAACTGGAAAAAGACCTTGAATTAAAGGGGGAAAAGGTAAAGACAAATGAGTTCATGTGGCCAAGAGACTTCAAAGAGAGTTGGGAGGTCATCCCAGAGGTAACACTTACGCACACCTCAGTAGGATCTCATAGAACACCAAAGTGGATATCACCCCACACAGAGGGGCTCCTGAGGGCTCTGGAGACACCCAGGTCTGGGATAGTCCCAGAGATTGACGCCTTATTAGTGGGCTCTACTTTAGAATCTGTGCTCCTGAGAGTGACAGAGTTGGGCTCAAATAAGTCCTCCCTGCACATGGTCCAACAGTCCCTTCTATTCAAACCTATATGCGATGCTGGAGTTTGTAGGTATACTTCCAGAGACTGGAGCCTCTGGCCTACCCATGTGCCAGTTGTGCCTGGAATCTCGGTGGAGCTGCAACTCCTACCCTACAGCTCAATGGACTCATCCAAGTCACCTGGCGAGGAGATAACAATGGGCAACGGCCATCCCAGGGAATGGAGAGAGCCTGAAGCTGCAGGCAGGAGAATCCCATCCACCGTATCCATGGGATATAAGCCCCCTCTCACTTGGAGGTGGAGTGGACATTACCATCCCAGTAATTTGGATTTAAAAACCTTGATTGAAGGCAAGGAAATTAGAATATTTTCTCAATGGCTCCACCTCGAGTTAAATGACTGGAGTTAAAAATGGCCCAAACTAGAGGTTGACAGGGATGACAATGAATGTGTCTCCACCTGGAGGGAGCATCAAAAGAACCTGGAAGCAAGTGACACAACGGGCCAAGGAAGGGGAGAGACGGGGGACACCTGCGAAGGTGGCAACACCATTCTCTAAAAGGGTAGACCAGGAAAGCTGCCCATTTGGAAAAGAAAACCATGGCCTGCCCTGGGGCGGGAGGGCATATCCAAGTCGGTTTGTCCAGAATGGACTCGAGCTCAATAGAGCGAAGCAAATGCAGCAGTTTTAGATCAGGGCTGATTGTTTTAGATGATCAAAGGGGAAAGTTTTCAAAGAAGAGAGGAGAGAGCCAAGTGACATCTTCAAAGGATGTCTTAACTTGGGGGGTAGAAGGAAAAACCAAGACAAGGGGCAGGTCAGAGCGCAGGGGCACTCCAGAAAAGAGTTTGTGGCATCGAGAGGCAAGTGTGCGGGAGCACGTTCCCCACGGGCAGCTGGGCCCTCCTGGCCGGTGGGCAGGGCTGGGCAGTGGTCTGGGCCCCAGGCTGGGGCCACTGGGACCTGAGCTTCGGCCTTTCCCAGAGGGAAGACCTTCAGGTGGCAAAGCTGAGATGTGTAAAGAGCAGGGGTGAAACACGGTGTGCAAATGCGTGGCAGGATCCATGGTGACTGTCCCCGAAATCCACAGAGCGGCCCTCCCACACCACGCAGCCATTTTCCGCACGGCGTGGGCCCTGCCCGTGCTGCGAGCCCGCCTGAATCCCTGCAGGCACTTGTCCCAAGGTGGGGCTCCACCTGGGACGTGGGGGGCCTGCTGCCAGTTAACCCTCGACCTTAGCCTCACTTTGGCCAAGTGATCACGGAGCTCCTGGCTCACCTCTCTCCTGGGGCAAAAGCACAAACCATCTACAGTTCTTCCTTTCACCTGATGTGGAGTTTGAGATGATTTTTGTTTTTAGAGTGATCTACTCCTGTGGCTGTGGTAGCCCTTGATTGCATTAACTTCCACGGGGGGTCCTTTGATTAGATTACTTGGTAAGATCTCTTTAGGGCTCAGCTTGAGCCCCTGCTCCTAGCTGGGTCTGATATAAACCCAGAGGCACAGAGACAGACACGGGAAAAGGAAGCTGCCGTACTCGACCCTGCCGTGTGAGAGAAGGCTAGAGGACCGTTCAGCACGAAGCCCCCGAGAGGCTGGGCCCACAGAAGCTCCAGAGCAGAGCAGCCCTTTGCCCCATAGCTCCCAGCGGAGCTCTGGGAGCCAGGAGCCGGGAGCCGGTAGATTCCGTAGGGGAAGGAGCAGCCTCAGCAGAGCTCGGCCGCCATCTTCGCCATGTGGCAGTTGACTTTGGCGAGAAAGCATCTCTGATGGTGTCTTGGTTTGGACTTTTCACGGCCTTGGAGCTATGAGCTTTTACCCCAAATAAAATGCCTTTATAAAAGCCAGCACATTTCCGGTACTTTGCATCAGCAGCCCTGTCGCAGACTAGAACACCTGATGAACTTGTAGGCTCTCCCATTCCTTTAATAGCTGCTGCCTCGGATTTGGCGACTGCCTCTCCGGGACTCTGCTAAGCCAGACCCCTGTGCCACAAACGGTGCAGGACCTGAAGATGGCGAGGACCACGAGGCGACTTGGGGAGAGCCTTGAAGAGGCATGAGTGGAAACCAGCACAGCTGGAATCAAAGATTGAGATAGAGAGTATAATACGCTCATCAGGGCAGAGGGTGGGCTAAAAATAATCGCAGTATTGTTGACTATGGTATTGATTTCGACATCAGCAAAAATTTGAAAGTGAAAAAAGGTATTTTGGTTTAAAATGTACCATATCATATTTTGGGCACACAAATTAGCATGGTTATAAGCCCAGAGACAGGAATTGACCGGCTTGGACCCAGGAAAGGAATGTTAGCGATGAAATTTCAAAGGCCTAGCTGGGTTCTTCGCTATGATAATGTGACAACATAGATCTTCTCTATCAAGAGTGAAAGTGAGAACGACTAGCCCTCTGCAGCCACCTATCTTTCCTATCACACAAATTTATCAAAGGTATATTTTTAATGTCTTGGATACAATTTTTAATAATTTTATCTCATATTGAGTGGCAAAATCAGTTCATAGATTTAAACTAATCCTTGATTTAAATAATCTATGACCTAGAAATGCCAAAGTAATATTCAAGTCAATTAAAATACTTTTAAAATGATCACTTTAGGGGGGGGGATGTGGCTCAAATGGTTGGGTGTCCGTCTCCCATATGGAGGGACCTGGGGTCGATCCCTGGGACCTCCTGGTAAAACAAAATAAAATAAAATGATCACTTAAGATTGAGCCAGTATCAGTTTGCTAACCCAGAAGCAACGCTTTGGGGCTGAGATTTTTATATTCAAACACGTGGAACAGACCTTCATCGGTGGCCCACTCAGTGCCACGTGTGGAGCAGGGGTGGCCTCGTGTCTGGTGTCCCCTTCCCTCAGGGAATGGCTGCAGCTGGGCCTCTTTCCCACAGCCCTCGGGTCTCTCTCAAGGACACCCTCCCTGATCCCGAGTCAGTGGCTTTATGGCGGCCACGCCAGGCTCACCTCAATTACATCACAGTCACGGGACGCCCAGGTGCCCGGCCCTGCAGAGAACGCAAAAGCAAGACAGCGGGCATCCAGGTCCCGCCACCGAGCCCCCTCCCTGCTCAGACTCGGGGGTGCCACAGCTGGACATGCTCCCACATATCACCGCCGCACCTGGCGCTCGGGGCCGTGGACTGTGCCGCAGAGCCCTCTGCAGCCGCCTCCCCCATTCAAGCCGCTCCTCACTGGCAGCAGAATCGCCGAGTTAGCTGTCAGGGTCCTTCAGAGAAGCAGAACCGAAGGCTGGATGCGCAAGGGAGGATGAGAGTCACTGTGAGAATCGGCTCATGCGGCCACGGGGGTGGGCAGGCCCAGGTTCTGTAGGGCAGGCTGCAAGCCGGAAACTTTGGTGGTTTCGATGAGTTCCCCAGGAGGAGCTGGCCGGCTGGAGTGGAGATGGGAATCATCACTTCTCCTTGGACGTCCGTCTGAAGGGAAGAGTCGTCTCTCATTGTTGAAGGCAGTCTCCTCAGTGCATGGCTGCTGTAATCAGCTCTAGGTGCAATCAACTTACTGATGATTTAGTCCACAGAATGTCCTCACGGGAACAATTAGGCCAGGGCTTGCTGGGCCAAGCAACTGGGCATCATGACCTGGCCGAGGTGACACGAGCCCAGCCATGCCAGCCAGGGTGAGGCACCCCCCACTCCCTCAGAGCACAGCCCCATTTCCCACTGTCCTGATTCTAAATGCACCATGAATTCCCGTGCAATTCCTCAGCCGTCACTTTGATATTTAAAGCCTTCCGTGTTTTCTCACTACCTAATGTAAGTCTCTATCCCTCTCATTCTGCGGCGTGTCCAGGCACCTCGCAAGGCTTAGGCATCCTATGTCCAAGCACAGATCCTGACGCCAGCCAACTGGGTGACCTCCTGAGCCCCAGCATCCTCCTGCCCGCACTGACCTCCTCGCTGACCTGCACCTGTCGAAACCGGGGAGGGTCTGCCAGGAGGGACGCGGCCCCACTGGGGAACGTCACAGCTCTGGTGCGGCCCGTGCCGGCGCTTGAGTCCTTCTGTCCTCCCCAAGCGCGGCCCTGTCACAGGTCCCTGTGGCACTCCTGCAAGGGCCCATCTCTTTCCAGGTTATCAATGCCCCACGAATGGTCTTGTGCTTCCCCATCCATTGTTTTCATTTCCTGGGCTGCTCAAGGAAATACCATGGAACGGATGGGATTAAACAACGGGAATTTATTCGCTCATGGCTTTGAGGCTAGGAAGAAGTCCCGTTTGAGGCGTCATCACGGTGATGCTTTCTCCCCAGACTGCGGCCTTCTGGTGGTCCTTGGTCCTTAACTTGTCACATGACAAGGCACAAGGCAGCATCTCCTGGAATCTCCCTTCTCTTCCAGGCTCTGTCTGGCCGCTCCCTCTGGCTTTCCCTCCCCACGTATGAATCCATTCTGCTCACAAAGGATTCCCGTAACAGGCTCAAAGCCCCTCCTGACCGAGGCGGGCCACAGCTTAACTGGGGTAACCTCGCCCAAATGTCCTACTGAAAGGTCCCTCACCCCCAGGAGCGGGTTAGCTTAAGAGCGCGCTTCTCGGGGTTCACGCAGCTTCCAGCCAGCACACCCCTGCCCCGGGCGCCGGATGGCTTGGGAGGGGCCGTGAAGAGCGGGCCACCTGCTGGGGAGGGCTTCTGTCACCACCCCACACGCCACGTTTAGTCATTGACCTTAGTTGTCTGCTGCCTTTGGAAACCCCAACGCTCAGCGTGACCCCATGTGTTTCCTCTGCTCCCCCCTCACCTCTGCTCTTGGTGGTAGAGCTGGGAGGATCCCCTCTTGCTGTGTCTCCCCCTCTTTTGGGGGCTTTTTCCAGACCTCCAAAGGTAGAGGAGCATATTATCTACCAACCCCTGCAGCACGAGTCCATCGGCACAGTTTTCTCTCAGACCTCAGATCAACAAGAAGTCATGTGATGTAAGGCTCAGGAAGATGACGAATGCCTCTGCTTTGTGTTACCTTTACATTTCCAGCCGTGACTGGGCTTTGGGCTAGCCCTATTTTAAAACTTCAAATAAACAAATATGCATTCATCTTTTTTTGAGGTTTCTAGAAATTTAGAAGTGCATTTTACTAGGAAATAGATTTCATTCTGTGTTTTGAAGAGGTTTAAGGATATTTCATCACCATGAAAAGTGCAGAAGGTTGCATCGTTGTTCCCAGTTTTGCAAATTACCTGGTTATTCAGTGTGGGTTTGAGTGTGCTATTGTAGGAGGAATAGACTTTTGTGATGATAAATGCCAAGTTGTGTTCCTATATCAAAGGTCCATCAAAGGCTCAAATATTTTAGTCTTTACAGAATATGCATTAATGGTTCCAAAAACTTAATATGTAAAACTGCATCTCTTTTTTGTCTTTTGTGTTTTGTATGATATTCACAAACTGATAGTTTGTACTTTTGAGAAGATCAAATTTTTGTCTTGATATCACTACAAATCTTCTAGTGGCATGTAAATAGTGAAAGAATCTTCAAACTGCCAATTAATTTTCAAATTGATTAAATTAAATCAGTTTATAACTTCTAATTATTATTTGGTAGCAATGAGAGTTATCATTTGTAACAGCTGTAATGTCAATAAAACAAATATAATTCCCAAAGATGAAATTAAAACAAGAGGATAACTTCATTTGGAAAAATTAATTAAATCACGATTTTAAACACTTTACTGCACCAAAATTTCCCCACTTATTATGGACCAAGTGGAGTTAATGTATCTGATAAAAATCATGGATGTTTAGAGCTGGAGGGAAAACAAAGCAGGGAAGGATGGGAGTGCTGGGTGGGAACAGTTTTAATTAGATGGTCCTTCATTTCAAGAAGAGAAACCAAATGTCAGAATAGAAACCTGACGTATCCCAGGTCACAGAGGAGTGGGTAGGAATGGGGGGCAGTGTGAACCCTGGGGTAGATTGTTCACCCTGGCTGAGGCAGAGAACTGGGGAATAGATGGCGCAGAACGTGTACCGCACGTGAAAACCGATGGCTTGGTTACGGGCATAATTACACGCATAATTACAACAGCAGATGGGACTGGAAGGGACCGAGACCAGGTCACTGCGCGGCCAGCCCGCTTCTGACACTCAGGTATAGGGCCCAGGAGAGGAGGGCTCTATGGGGCCCCCTTCCTGAGCTCTGAGGACCTTTTCTCTTAGTCCCATGCCAGGACGATGTAAGAATTGTTTGCATGTATTGGATGTGCAGCCGCAAGGCATGGTAAAATGGAATATAGAAACCTACTCTGAATCTCCCCAGCCTGTACGGTGACGCCATGCTTTTCCTCTATCTGTGAAATGTTTGCCCCTCCTCTTCTTTTCATAATTATATGCACATCTTATGGATAAATGTCTATTATAATGCAAATCAGATCTCTTCTGTGAAAAAAAGGAATGTGACAGAAATGACATTATTTTGTCAAAAAGAAATGAGAAGCCCTGGCTAGGGGATGTGCTTTATGGAATCTGGTCAGATCAGTTTCTTTAGGGGATTTAAAAATCTCTCCTTTTTCAGGATACAAACTTCTTAAAGGGAGAGCTGTGAGCCTTCAATGTGCATTAGTTGTAACCATCACTGACAAAATTATTTTCTGGTGTATTCAAAAATTATTTTGCAACTGTTATAATCACTGTCACTCATTAATTTACTCACTCATTCATTAATTCATTCAGTAAATAGTTTTGAGTGCCTGCTATGAGCCAAGAACCATTCTAGGTGCTAAGGATACAACAGTGTATAAAATAGAAAAAAAAATCCTGCGCACATGGAACTTACATTCCATCAAGGAGAAAAGTACCAAACACGATTTTACACTTGCTCTTGGTCAAAAGGCTGAGAAATGAAAAAACATGACTTTTAAAATGAGTAAAATTGGGAAGCGGCGGTGGCTCAATTGGTAGGGCCCCGTTCACCATATGGGAGGCCCTGGGTTCGATTCTGGGGCCTCCTGGTGAGGGCGAGCCGGCCTGGCCCATGGAGAGCTGACGCCCGGCTCAGTGAGCTGACGCAACAAAGGCAGACAAGCAGACACAGAAAAACGCATAAGCAAAATGGATACAGTGAGCACAAGCAGCAAAGGGGGAGGGTAAATAAAAAATAAATCTTAAAAAAAAAGAGTAAAATTTACATTATGTTAGGTAAGCAGATGCATCAGTGAAGAAAGTAAAGCAACAAAGGAAAATCGCATTTTTTTTTGGCAGGAAAAGGGGGTGGTTTGCAGTTTCAAGTCAGGAAAAAATGACATTCGGGTAAAGTCTGAAGGAGGTGAGGCAGCCAACCCTGCTGGGACCTGGGGAGGAGCTTCCCCAGGAGGAGGCGGACTCTGCAAAGGCCTGGGGGCCCTGGGGTGGGGGAGGAGGCCAGGGGCCTGCAGCCAGGGGGCCAGGGGGAGGTGGGGTCAGAGAAGCAGGGGCTCTGACCACGCCGGGGAATGCAGGCGTCATCCAGCGTGGTGAGCCCGGCCCACCCGGGGCCCAGCAGCAGTGGTTCTGGTCAAGCACCTGTGCGGGAGAAGTTTCCGAAATGCAGGCTAATTAGGGTAAGCTGAAGGGTTACACACCAGGTAGCCGGAAGCCTGCTTAGAAGGGAATCCACCGGCAGGTGTGGGAGCAGAGCTCACGGGGGTGGGGGGGGGCGGCTGGGGGGTGGTTAAGTACCCCTCGGGTCCTGAACAGAGGCTCGCAGTGGGAGGAGGGGGCAGCAAGGAGCTGGAGCAGCCGACATGAAAGGTGCCAGACCCCAAAGAAAAGCAGGCCTCCCCCCACGGACACACACAGCAGCGCGCACCGGGGGCCCCCTGGGGTGCAGCTTGGCAGCTGGCACCTCTCACAGCTGGAATACATTTCAGAGATTTTCCCAGGTCAAACGACGGCCCAAGTCCTGTACTGTTAGAACTCGTGAAGACAGGCGCACCGCGCCCCCATGAGAAAGCCCCAGACCCAGAGGCACTTACGGGACCCCACCCCACCCCTGCGCCCCCACCAGAGAAGAATCATAAAATTGCCTTGAGCCAGGGGTCCGGCGTTTGTGTACTTCTTTGGAGAAAAAGTTAGTAACAGGAACCACACATCTCTGCTGTAGCTGTTTACAGCCATTCCACGCGCGGTTTCATTTGGGTCTTGGACTGGGCAGGTACAAGCTGCGCATCGGCCTCGGGGTGAAGGGCTGTGGACCACCTGGGCCGGGCCAGGGCCGGACGCTGCAGGGCC
>JAKSZT010020074.1:6314197-6363495 GCA_026826555.1 Tolypeutes matacus | reverse complement strand
GGGGGGGGGCGGGAGTGGGGGGACTGGGAGTGGAGCCTGGGCGGGCCGGGAGGGGGCTGGGAGTGAGGGGGCTGGGAGTGGAGCCTGGGCGGGCCGGGAGGGACGGGAGTGGGGGGACTGGGAGTGGAGCCTGGGCGGGCCAGGGGTGGGCGGGAGGAGGGAGGCCTGGGCGGGCCAGGGGTGGGCGGCGGGAGTGGGGTCTGGGCGGGCTGGGTGCGGCGGGAGTGGGGTCTGGGCGGGCCGGGGGGGCGGGGGCGCCCTTACTCCTTGGACTTGTCTGACCCGTGCGCGGAGTTGATGCGGTGCACCTCCTTCTTCTTGGTCTGCTTGGAGGCCATGGCCCCGCAGGCCCCAGACCCAGCGGCAGCCGGCTGCGTCCCGGGTCAGCGTCCCCGTTGCCTGGAGACGGCGGCGGACGCTGCCGCGGGCGGGGCGGGCCCGGGGGAGGATGGGGCGGAGCGAGGGCGGGGCCCAGGGGCGGGTGCCTGGGGGGGCGGCCCCTGAGGGGACGAGCTCTTGAGGGGGTTCAGCTCCTGGGGGCGGGCGAGCTCCTGAGGGGGGAGGTTCCTGAGGGAGGGCGAGTTCCAGAGGGATAAGCTCTTGGAGGGGGGCGGGCTTCTGGGGGACGGTACGAGCTCGGGGGGGGGGCAAGTTGCTGAGGGGGGATTCCGGGGAGGTTGGGGGCGGGCTCAGGGGGAGGGCGAATTGTAGGGGGCGAAGCGCAGGGGTTTCGAGTACCCCCGCCCGGGTGGGCAAGGCGCCGGGTGAGTGGGGGGCTGACTGGGGTCCCGCGGGGTCGATGGCGCCCGGCGGGGAGGCCCAGCCCGGGGAACGCGGTCGATGCCCCCTGGGAGCCCCAGCGGTCCGAGGTGGGGTGTCTGCAGCCCACCCCAGGCCTGCCCTGGCCGAGCCTCACGTGCTCCTGCAGTGCTTGCTCAGGGGCCCTTTGGGAACCCCAGCCTAGGGCGGTCTGGAAACGGGTCCAGGTGAACTGGAAGGGTGGGGTCCCTGCAGGGAAGGCTGTGTCCTGAGGGTCCGCTGAGCTTAGGCAGCCACGTGCCGGGGGGGCGGGCACGCCAGCCCACCCCACCAGGCCCACGCCCGCCAGGCCACCGCCGTCTTCCCTCGGGCAGGCCCTCCGTGTGGGCGGCAGATGACTCATCTGCAGGGGCGGCGCGGGCGCCCCGCGCACGGCTGTCCTGGGTGTTTGGCACGTGGTGAAACCAGAGCAGGAGATGGCGGCTCAGCACCCTCCAGGATCCAGGATCGGACTAGAGGAGGACCCAGGCAGAAGCCTCAGCACAGCGGCGCGGGGGTCCCACTTGTGCTCAGACCAGCAACTCCCGAATGAAGGGGGCAGCAGAGAGCATGGCAGGGGCCAGGCCTGCCCACTCCAGGCAGCCCTGAGGCCGCCTGAAGTTCGGACCCACCACTAGCCAGCCTCGGGGTGAGCGGAGGAGTAGGCAACTGCGAGCACAGGCTAGAGCCCCACCTGCCCCACCTGCACAGGTGAGAAGCCGCGGGCAGCTGGGTGCAGCCTCCCGGCTCAGAGCCTGTGCTGAGAGCCCACGCCGTCTGACTAGTTAAGGTGAGGCCATGCTAGACGGGGCAGGTCCTTGATCCCATGTGGCAGGAGGCAGGAAAGTCGGGCAGAGAGAGGAGAATTCCGCGTGTGGACGGAGGTCGAGGGGTGCCAGGGCTGGCCAGTAGCTGCCAGAACCTGGGAGGTGAGGCAGGCTCCTTCCCCGCAGGTTTCAGAGCGACACAGCCCTGCGCGGCCTCCAGAGCCGCGAGAGAACCGGCGCCTGTTGTTTGAAGCCACCATTTGTGGAACTTTCTATCGGCAGGCCCCAGGGCCTCCAGCCCCACGCAGAGGCTGGGAGCTTCCTCTCAGCGCTGCCCTGGCCTCTGCAGGGGCACGTGGGCTTTGGGGAGGAGCTGTTTGGCTGCAGGCAGCATCAGCTCTGCTCCTGCTCCATAGGGAAGTAGCTGGAAATACTTCCCTAGTCAGCAGGACAGCAGCGAGGGCCTCTCTGGGCTCCTTGGGGACGGGTTGAAATGGGGAAGTGAGCTTTGAAACCACCGCCCCAGCCACACTGGTCCCAGAGGAGGTGGGAGCTGGGCACAGGACACTCCTTAGAGCACAGCCGGGGGCCCGGGGACCCACGGCCTCAGCAGTTACGGGCCAGCGCTGCTCAGAAACTAGAGTCCAGCTTCCTTTTCCCAGAGCTTTGCTGGCCGTCTCCCTGAGCTTTACACCATTCTGCTTCCTCTCCCCACTGTCTCTGCAGCCCCTTCCCCTTTCTGGGGTGGTGAGTCCCTGCCAGCGGAACCGGCTACTTTCTTTACCAAATGCAGTTGGGGCGCTGGGTCCCCTCCAGCGCCTGTTCCCAAGCCCCAGTGGAGCCCCAGCCCTGCGTCCCCACTCAGGCCTACAAACACACAGGCCCAGGGCAGGGGTCTTAGCAGAAAGGCAGCAGGCAGAGGAAGGCTGGGTGGGATCTGGGTCGGTGGGCAGTCAGGACGCAGGCCCTGCTCTTCCAACCACTTCGCCTGCCCCTGGCACCCGAAGCCCACCCTGCTCTTCAAACCACAGCTCATACTCGGTTTTGTCCCCTTGATGTTCAGGCTTTACTCAGCCCGCTTGTTCCAGAGGACTGGGACCCTCCAGGCAGGAAACAAGGCGCCCGTGCCGCAGAAAGCCTCGCGATTCCAGAGGGACCTTAATCACTGTTCACGTTGTCTTTGAAGGGAAATTCTGAATAAAGAGTCTTAAAAATGGGAGAAAAAGGAAACAAGATTTTAAAAATAGTTCTGTTTTTTTTGTTACCGGGAGGTCCCGGGGATCGAACCCCGGTCCCTCCATATGGGAGACGGACGCCCAACCAGTTGAGCCACATCCGACCCCCGATTTGACCAGCTATTAGAGAAGCAGCACCTGTCTTCCTAACAGACACGGCACAGGACGCAGACTCACCTGCTTTCTGAGATGCTGCAGTCACCTGTGCCAGGCAGGTATGTGCCCCCCTGCCGTGGGAAGCAGCCTCACCCTGCACAGAGGCTCTGCGCTGAGGTTGACACTCCTCTGCCCAGCCTCCTCACTGCCCACGGATGCCATTGATGAGACCCCGCCCCAGTAAGCATCCTGCAGGCGTGTCTGTGCCAGCCCTGTTTCCTGGGAACCTGTCCTGGGACAGTGGGCATCAGGTGTGCTCCTAGGAAGCACATACTAAAATGGGACTTGGGAAAACTTCTGTTTCTGAGCAAGGCGGAGTGACAGGGACTGGGCTTCCCCCCCACCTGAAACGAGGAATAAACCAGATAAACTACATGAAGACCCTGGCTCAAGAGAGGCCAGCCTTATGCTCTTCCAGCTCCTGCATGGCCAAGGCCCAGGGAGGGAACCAGGCAGGCAGAGGGGCCTCTGACTTGGGGTGCAGTGTGGGGCCCAGGGGGCTGCTGGGGAGAGAAGACTTTCCCAGGGCCCTCAGTTCCACTGAGTACTGACCCTCACACGCCCGCCAAGAGACTCAGAGGCCAGACACCGCAGGAGCCATGCCTGCAGGCTGCCGCCAGCCTGACTGCAATCACTTCACTCCCGGGTTTGGGCCAGAAAGTTTGGACAGGGGGCACGTCCACCCAGACGACATGCTTCTCTGGTCCCACTGAACAAACCTTAAAAGCAGGACATGAAATGTTCAAAGCATTTCCCAGTAACTTATAGCATCCCTAAACAAATCTCAAGAATATTTATGGAGATACAAGAATATCCAGTACCCAACAAAGTAAAATTCATAGTGTCTGGTATTCAATAAAAAATAATCAGGCATGCGAAGAAGCAGGAAAATACATCCCATTAGAAGGAGAAAAATATCAGTGAATTGAAACAAATGACATAGATGATAGAATTAGTAGATAAGGACATTAAAATAGTTAATATACTTGCATTCTATATGTTAAAGAAGCTAAAAGAACAATTGAACATGTCCACACGTGGAAGATATAAAAAACAGCCAAATAGAAACTTCTAAAAAAGCAAAATGCAATGTCTGTGTTGAAATCTAGATGAGATGAGATGAAGGGCAGATGAGACATTAAAAAGGAAAGATGAGTGAACTTAAACACAGATCACAGAAGCTATCCAAAATAAAACACACAGAGGAAAAATACGGAAAAAAATTTAAGAAGGAACAGAGCTGGAGAGGAAGAAGAGATTCGTCCGTTCTTTGATTTAACAAATGTTGAGTGAGTGCCTGCCGTGTCCCAAGCCCAGTTCCAGGGGATGGAGGGCTACGGGCAGGCACACATCAGACCAAGCCCCGGCCCTCATGAGCATGTTCAAGGGCATCCTCTTGTTGCAGAAGGTCAGATGTAGACAACTGCTAAGCAGGAAGAAGGAAGTAGGGTGAGGCGATAGGAATGGGAACCCCTACTTGACCTTGATAATGTGACCTCCTGAGAGAGCAGGAGCCCTAGGAGGTGGAGCCTGTGGGCCTCTGGGGGAGCAAGCTTCCCAGATGACGTCCAGGACAAGGACAGCTGTGGCAGTTTGAGATTATTTATCAAACTCCTTAGACACAGCAGAGGCCCCAGGAGAGAGAGCCTGAGAGTCCACAGCTGGCCTTGTGGAGACAGCTGAGCAGCTGAGCCCAGAGAGAAGTGAGCCCCGGGAGAGAGATGAGCCTCATGCCAGCCGGCAGCTGAGATCGGAAGAAGCTGGGACCACAGAGCCTTAAGAGGAAGGAAGAAGACTGAACCCTTGCAGACATCGCCCGCCATCTTGTTCAACACGTGGCAAATGACTTTGGGTAAGAAAGTACCTTGAGTTGGACTCTTATGGCCTTGGGACTATAAGCTTCTACCCCAAATAAATAACCCTTTACGAAAGCCAGCAGAGTTCTGGTACTTTGAGGTGGTGGGTGGTGGGCGAGGACCACATCGCTGCCAGTAGAAGGCGGCAGCCCCAGGTGGGGGAGATGGTACCACTGGGATATTTGGGACAGAGCAGTGGTGTGACCTGACTTGGGCATTCAAATGCTCTTGCTGGCTGCTTTGTTGGAAATGGACACTGTGGGTGTTGCAGCGTGAGGCGGCGAAGCTGGGGAAGCGAGTTAAAATGCCATGGCAGTGACGTGGAGCGACGCAGAGCACGGGGTGGGAAGGCGAGTGGTTCTGGCCCTGGGCACGCGGATTTGCTGGTGCACGTGGGGCCTGAAGGGCGAGAGGCTTCAGGGTGCCAGAAGAGTCTGGCCGGACCAGCGCGAGGAATGCAGTTGCCAGCCACCGAGAGGACAAGGACTTGGGGAGAACAGCAGGAGTTCATTAGGTCTGGGATACCCCAGCAGAGATCTCCCGGAGCCAGGCGGGCATATGTGTCTGCAGTTTGGGGGTGAGGTCTGGTTGGAGACAGAAATTTCCTAAATGACAAGATGGATTTCCTAAGCAACATTATGCACCCCATAAAATAGTTTTAATATTGCCAGAATATGTGAAAACAACTCAATTAGGTCAGAAAACCATTAGTTCTTCCTGGAAGGAAAGCCATCCTGGTTGCTATTTCAAAATCTGTCCCCGAAACTCCGAGGGAACTCCACTTTGGAGCCTGCATACTGCTTATTAAGGACATCACTCTAGTGTATCCCTCTACACGGAACAACCGTACACTTACATGAAACATGTGTTCGAAAGGAAGGAACTTTCACAGCATCCCCTGGATTTCAGAACTGGAAGGATGTATGAGCTCGTTCAGTCCAAGCCCTTATAAAGGGAAAGAGCCCAAAGGGTAAAGAGACTTTCCCAAAGTCATGCAACCAGTCTGCTCATTACTTACCTACTTTTTTGCTGAGGGTCGTGTGCTGGGTGATGTTCTAGGGGCTGGAGATGAGGAATAAAAGCAGTGGCCTGGCCACAGGGGCTAAAAACCAGAAAATAAACAATCATACAAACATAAATATCACAGATTATTGATTGGTGCCATGAAGAAAGATGAATCAGGCTGAGGGCGGGTGACAGGCAATTTATTGTCCAAAATGAGGCACATTTTAAAAGGGGCCATAAGCTGGGGTATCCCAGCCCCCCTGCCCCCACCTGAGCTGGGTAGGGGGTGTGTGGGGTGGGCCAGGCTGACTTTATGTACGGGGCCAGGAGCAGGTCATAGGGTGGCAGCTGAAGAGAGACTTCAAGAAAGCAAAGGCAGGAGATGTGTGTGCTTGAGGTGGACACGTCCAGGCACAGAAACAACCACAAGTGTCTGCAGCAGGCAGGGGGGACGTGTGGAGAGCAGCCAGCACCAGTGCTCCAGAGGCCCCGTGGAAGGAGGGAGGGAGATGGGGCAGGACGCCAAGCAATTGATTCGGGTTTGTTGTGAATAATGGCAGTGATTATAAGCCAGGAGCAACAGGATCTAACCTTCCGTCTACAATGACAGCCTGGCTGCCACAATCACAATGGATTGCCAGGAGGGTTAAAAGACAATACCATGTAACTGTACCAGCAACAAGCAAACAGAATGCAAGGACACATTTAACAGAAGACGTATGTGATGGTGGATTTTTTGTCAGCTTGGTTAGGTTATGGTGCCCCATTGTTTGGCCAGACGCGGCCTAGATGTTGCTGTGGAGTTATTTTGTGGATGGGATGAACACCTGCAATCACCTGAGTTTAGGTACTGGAATTTTACCTGGGTACTGCCGAGGCCATAAGAGCAAAGAACTGATGATTCCAGAGAGAGAAGAAATTTGCCTCCAGACTACGTGAACTCCTCTCTCAGTTTCTAGCCTGCCAGCCTTCGCTACAGATTTTGGACTCAAGAATACAACATCGAGTCTTACTGGAATTTCCAGTCTATTCTGCAAATCTTGGGCTTGCCAGCCCCACAATCACATGCGCTGATCCCTTAAAATAAATCGTGCACGTATGTGTGTATACATAGGCATACATACATCCCGTTGGTTCTGTTTCTATAAAGACTTAGAGAGATTGGAATGTTAGAGTGGGCTTATGGTGTAAGACCTGCCCACCCACCCCAGGAATGTCCAGAGGACACACCTTTCCCAGGCCTGTGAGGAATAAATTTGTGGTACTAAGTCCATCTTCCCTGAAGAGCTCTGTGGCCGCTCTCCTCTGTAGGTCAGATATTACCTTGGGAACTGCTGTCACTGAACTAGGATCCTAAACACTATGAGGATGATTGGATCCCAGGGTGGCAGAAGCCAAGTAGCAGCACTTAATTTCCAAAGGCAAGGTGGGCGTGGCTACCATGATGAAAGACTAAAAGCAGCAATCAGAAAAGTCTGGGTTGCACAGACCTGTGACATTGGCTAATTAATAGATCATGGGTACCTAGAAGTCAAACAGATGGGCAGGCTACTAAATTCCTACTGGATCTGTGTAAGCAGAAGAGTTCTAGGGCAAGTGAACAAAATCCTAACCCAAATTACAGACTCAGAGAAGCATGGCCCCTTAATCAATTCCCAGACTTGAGACAGTTTACAGACCCAGAGCCCCTTGAATGAGGAGAAGCCCGGGTCCCCTGGGGAAGGAGCCTGTTAAACTGCCAAAAATGTATACTGTTAACCTTCCTCCCACCTTTCCCCAGGAAGACCTACGGCCTTTTACCAGGTAACTGGGCATTGGAGAAAAGGAAATGATCAGACATTTCAGGGATTATTAGACACTGGCTCAGAAGTGGCATTAATTCCAGGAGACCCAAAACGTCACTGTGGTCCCCCAGTCAGAGCAGGGGCTTATGGAGGTCAGGTGACTGATGGAGTTTTAGCTCAGGTCCGTCTCACAGTGGGTCCAGTGGGTCCCCGAACCCATTCTGTGGTTATTTCTCCAGTTCCAGATGCATCATTGGAACAGACGTACTCAGCAACGGCAGAACCCCGCATTGGGTCCCTCACCTAAGGAGTGAGGGCTGTCTTGGTATAATGTAAAAGAAGAATGTCTGCCTCAGCTTCAGCACTGGGTGCTAGAATTTCCAGCCAGCCAGCTTCCCCTGGGAAATTCATTCTAAGGACTCCCTCATCCTTTACTGGAGTCTCCAGTCCATCGCCTGCCGTGCGGAGTTTGGACTCAGCAGCCCCCATGACTGGGGGAGCCTATTCTTCATAATAAATCTCTTAATTGTATATCACACACACACATATATTCTCTTAGTTCTGTCTCTCCGGAGAACCCTGACTCACACAGATTTTGTCTAATACAATGTGTAAGGCCTCTGCATGAAAATGTCATTGCTGAAATTAAAGAAGACCTAAATAAACGGAGAGATATAGTCACAGGCTAGAAGGCTCAGTATTGTAAAGATGTCAATTTGCCGCAAATTGATCTCTATATTCAATGCAATTCCAATCAAAATCCAAACAGGATTTTTTGATAGAAATTGATAATCTGGTGCTAAATTTATACAGAAATGTCAATGACTTAGGCTAGTTTTTAAAAAATTAAGACTAGAATGAACCTGGAATATTTATATTGCTTTAAGAATTACTATGAAGTAACAATAATTACTGTTACAAGAATAGACAAATAGATCGATTAATCAAAATAGGAAGTCCAGAAATAGATACTGTAGCTGTTTGGCAATTTGATGTAATTATGAATTCCAAAAATATAATTGGATCATGTTTGTAAACTGGTCTGTTAATCTGGGCATGATTAGGTTAGGATTGGGACATTGACTGGGCCATGTCAGTAGGGCATTGAGCCCCACCCCTTGGTGGGTGGGGAATCTAATATAAAAGGCAAGGCAAAGGACAGAGGGAGCAGTTTTTGAGTTGCAGTTCTGAAGTTGGGGTTTTGATGTTGGAGTTTTGATGTTGGAGAGAAGGCCCTGGGATAGAGACGAGCCGTTCACCTGATAGTCTACAGCTGACCTTGTGGAGGAAACAGGAGCTGAGCCCGGAGAGAAATGCAGCCCTGGGAAGAGAGGAACCCCAGAAGCCTGAACCCTGGCAAACGTCAGCAGCTGTCTTGCTCTAGCACGGGGCAATGGACTTTGGTGAGGGAAGAAACTTACGCTTTATGGCCTGGTAACTGTGGACTTCTTCCCCAAATAAATACCCTTTATAAAGACCAACCCATTTTTGGTATTTTGCATCAGCTCCCCTTTGGCTGACTAAGACAGATACACACATAGATGATGAGTGTATTTTTTTCAAAAGCACCAATGGCCTTTAATGTGGACAGAGAAGACTATATGTTTTCAACATACAGTGCTGAAAGAACTGGATATTTGTATGGAAAAATGTAAGTTATCCAATATCTCACTCCATATACAAAAATTAACTCAATATGAATTGTAGATTTAAACAGAAAAAGTCAATCTAAAAGGTGCCTAGCAGAAAATATGAAAGAAATCCTTGCAACTTTGGGACTATACAAAGATTTCTTAGAACACAAAAATCACTAACCATTACAGAAAATATTATCAACTGAACTTCATTAAAATTTAAAACTTCTGCTCACCAGAGCAATCAATGCAAGCCACAATGGAATGAAATCATGGCACATATTTATCCAGGAAAGGATTTGTAATTAGAATATTTAAAGATATATATACACATAAAAAAATCCTATTGAATATAAATAATTCAATAATAAAAAGAAAAACAACCTAATAAAAATTGGCACAAAACTTGGACATTCACAAATCAGATATATGCATCATGAATAGGACATTGAAAGATGCTCCAGATCCCCGTCAAGATGGCGGATTGAGACACTTCAGAGTTCCGTCACCCAACAGAAGCCTTGAGCAACTAGCAGGAACTGGCAGAAACATCTTCCCCAAAGCTCCAGAAAAGGACTGCAGAAACAGGGCAGTGAAGAATGAAGGAAAAGGCTACTTAAAAGCATCCCATAGGATGCTGGGATGGATGGAGGGATAGATATTGCAAATAAGGTAAAATGTTAAAATTGGTGGATCTGGGTATCTGAGGAGGGGTAATGTTGGAATTCTCTGTATGGGGTTTATATTATTTTTCTAACTGATGTGTAAGTTTGAAAACATTTCAGAATGAAAGGTAATAGTAAAAAGATGCTCAACAATCTCAGGCATCAGGGTTATGTCGATTAGAACCCAGTGAGCTACACAGCAGACCTGCACAAGGCTGAGATCAACAATAAAACTCACAACAACACGCTGCATCATTCTGTGCCAACCTGGATCAGCTGAGAGCTACAAGCCCCAGAATTCCCTTTCCTGTGTGGCTTTGTTTTAGGTTTGGCTGAAAGAGGGCCCTGTGCGTGACCTAAAGCACCTGAGGGAAACCTGTCCGCCTCTGATTGGGTGGTAGTTTGAAGCTTTTATGTACCCAGGAAAGCCATGTCCTTAGAGCTGATCCATTCCTGTGGGTGTGAAATATTGTAGGTGGGACCTTTTGATGAGGGTACTTCAGTTAAGGTGTGGCCCAAGGTGGGTCTTAATCCTCTTACTGGAATCCTTTATAAATGGTAAGAATACAGAGATACAGGTGGAGGGAAAGCCACAGGAGCAGAGAGGAAAACCAGAAGCAAAAAGCTGAAGCAGAGAACCCTGGGAGAGACCAGCAAACACTGCCCTGTGCCTTGCCATGGGACAGAGGAGCCCAGGATCACTGGCAGCTGGTCTTTAGGGAGAAAGCAGCACCTGATGATGCCTCGAATTGGACATTTTTCTCAGTCTCGGAATTGTAAGCTTTTGGACTAAGAAATGCCCATTGTAAAATCCAACCCATTTCTGGTCAATTGCATTTCGGCAGCTTGGCAGAGTGAAGCAGGTGTGGTGCCAGACGTTTGCGTCAGGTCACAGCATCTTCTCACTTTGCCATCTGTCCAGACCACCCTGCAGTTTGGTGGTCCACCTGACCAGTACCTGCCTCAGTTCCACCAGAGCTGCCCAGCTGGGACACGCAAAGGTGGCAGCTACAGAGCCAACAGCTTCCCACAGGGTCCCTGCTTCCTCTTCTCAGCCTCTGCCATGGACGGGTGTGCTGGCTTCTCAGATTTCCCCACAAGCTCCGACCTGTCCAGGTGCACCAGTGCCTCAGGTGCACTCACTGGTGTTCCCATCACCAACAGTCCAGTTAATCCATCTTCTCCCACTACTGCGAAGGTTCAAATCCTACCATAAAGCCCTTTTTCCAGTGGTACTTATAGTAGCTCTGCTTCCCTGCTTAATTCCTGATTTCTATAGGTATTGGCACCTAATTCGCATTTGGACCTGATTGACATAACTAGATCTTGGGCTTTAAGCCTGATGCCATCACTGATAGGAAACTTTTAGGGGTCCTGGAATGAGGGTAAGTATATTCTACATGTGAGAGAAATATTAAAAAATGTGTAACCAAAGGATGGACTGTGAAATGGCCACAGATACACCCTACCCATGAAGGCATTTTTCCTTCCAACATGATGCTTACCTCCTCCCATTTCTCCACCCCTTGAATCTGTTCTTGGCCATATGACATGCTTTGGCCACCGGGACATTAGCAAATATGAGGTTTAAAAGTGAAAGTTATTGGAGCTTGCTCTCTCATGGTGATTTTTTTAATATTGTTTTTTATTTTTTAAGAGATACTTAGATTACATAAATGTTACACAAAAAAATATAGGGATTCCCATATGCTCCACTCCCCATACCTCCCACATGCTCCCACATAAACCACATCCTTCATCAGTGTGGCACATTCATCGCAATTGATAAACACATTCTGGGGCTTTGCCACTGAGCATGGACCATAGTTCACATTGTAGTCTACACTCTCTCCCACACAATTCTGCAGGCTATGGGAAGACATACAATGGCATATATCTGTCATTGTAATGTCACTCAGGATGATTCCCAAGTCCCCCAAAATCCCCTGTATTATACCTGATTTTCCCTCTCCCTGCCCCTAGAGCCTCCATTGGCCACTGGCTCCACATCAATGTTGTAATTTCTTCCATTGCTAGAATCACAATAAGCCTATAACAGAATAGCAGTGAGTCCACTCTAGTCCATAGTTCATTCTCCAATCCTGAGGATTCTGGGATGGTGCTGTCCACTCCACCTCTAATTGAGGGGGCTTCGATCCCATACAGCCGATGGGGGAGACTCTCTTGCTTGCAGTTGTAGGCTCTCATTTCCTTGGTAAGGTGCTTGTCAATCCTCACCCCCTCGTTAGTTGTCCTGGGTGAGTCCAACTCAGGGCCCAGCTGGCACATGAACAGTCTAAAGATTCAAGTCTCTTGCACGTACACCTACCAACTCCAGCATTAAGTATAGGTTCAAATAGAAGGGACAGATGAGCCATGTGTAGGGAAGCCATAACTGAGTCCACTCAGCTGCCATGTGAAAGCATCCCCACTAGCTTCTGAAACATACATGGCTTAGTTGTTCCCTCATCCAAGCTGCCAATGAACGAATCACCATATATAAAAATGAAGGTATCCCAGGCCACCCCACTCCAATAAACTGGCCCATATCCCCATTATTTTATGGCATTAAGTCATGGGGAGGTTTGTTATGCAGCATAAACTAATCCATACAAATACCAAATGTTGAATAGGATACAGAGCAACTCCAACTCTTGGTCATTGTTGATGGGAATGTAAAATGCTACCACCACTGTGGAAAACTGTTTGGCAGTTTCTTATAAATTTCAATACACAACTACTTTATGATTTGGCAATTTCAGATATTTTCCTAAGGGAAATTAAAACCTATCTTGACACAAAGCCTTGTTCAAGAAAGTCCATAGCATCTTCACTCATGATAGAAAAAAAACAGATATAACCCAAATTTCCATCAACAAGAGAATGAATAAACCATGATATATTCTGTAATAATATTCATTAATTGAAAGGAATGGACTACAGGTACCACATGGAAAATTTCAAAAACATCAGATTGAGTGAATGAAGAAAGGCTCAAAAGAGTATTTACTAAAGATTACATTGATATGAAGTTCAAGAAGAGGTAAAACTAAGGTTCTGGTTTTTCCTGGAGAAATGTATAAGAAAGGCAGGTAGGAGAGTCCTGCCATGTGCAAGGGATGATAGAAATAATCCGTGGTGTGGGGTGAGACTAGGACATGGGGGCTGGTGAACAGCGAGCTGGAGGCAGAGTCTATAAATTATAGGTCCCAGGTGGGGTGAAAACACTGCAATCAGCGAGAAAGATATGAGGCTTTGTTACAGGGTTGAATGCTTGGAATTGCCTTATTTTTTATTTTCTATCTATCTGATTACTTTTTTTCCTCATCTCTCCCCAATAGTCCTGTCATGGTTTATGTCCCAACAAAGTATCAGTTAATTTCAGGGGTCTTAATGAGAAAAGCCGGCAAAGACACCATAATATAAAATATGATCAGCTTTGTAAGAAAATAGTTTCCAGAATTGACAGAAAAAATAAAAATTAGAAGAAAAATTATCAAGAAAAACAACAAAAGTATTTTAGCTTTAAGAATGAAAGCCTTCCACGCCGTACTTGGGCTCACACACAAACGATCACTTGATTCTGAAGAACAATCCTTCCAGGTAAACTGGGCCAGGAGGCATCTTCCCTCGTGATGCCATGATCCTGGTACTGAGGGCACATCTGTTGGCAACTGGCTCGGAACCACAGAGCTGCCCCCAGAAGGCGGGTCTCCTACCTCCAGGTGAGAACGCTGTCACTCCACCAAGCCCCACCCCTTCCCGGCACCACGCTGGGCAGCAGGTCACAGGGCCGCCCTAGATCTTCTGTCAACACTGACCAGCCCCTCTGTCTCTAATTACTTCCCCAGCTACTTTCTTCCTTCTCATCCAGTCTTCTTCAGCGTCTTCATTGCTTTACTCACTTGTACTTTATCTTCTCCTGTGGTGAGATAGAAAGAATGAGCTAAAATCTAAAATGGAAAAAAAACTAATCCCTTTATAGGAGTTAAGAGAAAAACAAATGGACAACAGGAAAAGGATAAATACTAAGTATGAATAAAATCAATATCATCAGAATAATGAAAGATGGGTAAGAGAAATTAAAATAACATACACACATTCAAACACACACAAATTGTGACATAGATACAGAGAAATTCTAAAATCTTCCAGAAAGGATGAAAAGGCAATGGAGCAATATCTTTAAGGCTCTGGGGGAAGATTATTTTTGGATTCAGAATTCTATGCCGTTAAGTGTAAAGTCAAAAATATCTTCAGACATTCAGAAATGTATCAAAATGAGCCTTATCTTAAAAATATAGACTAAATATGATTTCCAAAAGTTGGGAAGTGAATCTAAGCAGAAAATGTGGGGCAGAGGTGCTGTGATCAGCAGAGAAATCAGTGACATTTGTTGCCATCTAAATAAGCGGTGACTGTGAATAAATTATCAGAAACGTTGGACAATTGTTGATTGTTGGATGCTGATTCTGGATGATATCAACATGAGATCCTGCAAGAACAGAGGGGATTAAAAAAAAATTTAATGTTCTCATCTTCCTTGGAGAGACTACAGAAACGAATTCAATCCACATAAAGATTTAAAAGTATACAAATATGAATGTTAGGTCGATATGGTGGGGCAGAGGAGTGGAACTGCTTTGCTTGCAGGTGAAGACCCCCCTTGCTTTTGGGATGGGGCTGGCCCAGCACCGTCGTTTTGTCGGTTGTCCAGGGCAGACCTGAAGAACTGGAGAGGAGGAGCTGGCCGCATACCTGCTGGGTTTCAGGGCTCCACCAGCATGGGAACAATCCCAAGAGTTAAGTCTCTGAGAAATAGACTTCACAGGTAAACTGAAAACTATAGGCTCAGATAAGAGGAGAAGAAGAATCACAAAAGACACGTGCGCGTCTTGCTCCACGTTCCCGTGGTCTGATCCCACTGGGAACAGGGCTTTGGAAGATCATGTTCAGAAGAGGCCAGAGTGAATCGGAGGTGCCTGACACAGGCCTGGAACCTGACCAAACAGCGGGAATCGGACAGCAGGAGTCAGCAGAAATCAGAGGTCAGCAGGCGCGCCACGCGGCTGTGATGCAGGACGGCCACCTCCAGGGTGCGACAGACTTGGGCCTCGCCGACACCTGGATGCTGGACTTCTCCTCTCCCAATCCGCGAGCCAATCAATTCCAGTTGTCTAAGCCCCCGTGTGTGGTGCTGGCCACGGCAGGAGGCTGACGTCGTACTCCTCAAAAAAAAGTTCACCAGCAGGACAACGCAGACGGAATTCAGCAGCTGATCTGTCTTATACCAATAGCAGGCTCTTCGTGACAATCTGTATCACACTGGAAATCTTGTTTTGTCAATCCACAGAAAAACACATTTACACTTAACTCAAACCTAGGATATGAGATAAAATTCAACAGTCTAAAAAGGACAATCAGTGCGATTTTATACCACTGATTCATTCTGACCAAATATAACACTCAGAAACCAGATTCAAAATTTACTCAACACGGGGATTTCTAGTCATAGTTTCCTGCATTTGAAGGTTTTATTTTAGGGTGACCGGGTTTATTGGCTTTGGGGGTTGTTTGCTTGTTTTGTTTTCTTTTCATCTATTTTAAAAACATCAATTCCAACATAAAACCTCAAAGTAAAAACTATCTTCTTGGCCTTCTTCTGTTGTCATCTTATTTTTACAAAAGCAGAAACAAACCAATTTCATTTTATTGAGGTGAAGTTCTAATATTTAAGTGCCTTGCAGTTTAGGGGAGAGAGAGCATTTTTGATGTGTTAATTTGGAGGTACTTGTGGATCTCATGTGCTTTTTGTCCAGGACCCAGTGGAATATAAATTTGGTTTTGGGAAAACATCAGGTCTGAAGGAAGTCTTCTGAACTGCTAAAACTCCTTCGATCCCTTGAGGAAGTTCTGGAAGACTATTAGATTGCAAACTCAAATATTAATATAGGTCAAATTTACTAATTTTCCACTCACTCTGCCACCTGCAACACTTAGCATTTAACACAACCTAGGAAGGGTCTTTATGCAAGACCACTGCTTTGATTTTCTACACACACAACTTAACCATGTAAAGCAATCCCTTTACAGCTCCTCACTGCTCCGTGTCCCACGTGGGCTGACCCAGGCTCACCTGGGCAGGGGGAGCCCTGTGATGCCACATGGGAGCGCTCAAGGCTGGCCTGTGGCCCGGCTTCTCTCAGCAGGGCAGCTCGGTTCTGGAGGAGAGAACTAGGCGTGGACGTTCCCAGAAGAGGGACGCGAAAGAGGTCTGCCCCTGCCTCATGGTCCATGGCTCACGCAGGCACACGCCAGACTAGATTCAGCCTGCGGGAAGCAAGCCCACGGCGCCACGGAGAGTTACTAAGCAGTGGTGGCCTTCTCCAAGCCACCAAATCTCTCATCAATAAGCACGGTTTGGGGTTGCACGTAAAGTTGTTTTGGGGGAAAAACATTTTCTATGCCCTTCATCTCTCCAGTTTTTAATGATGTCAATGAGACACCAGTCATAAGGCAAATGATAATGCCATATACGTTCTCAAATGTAGCACATCCAGATTCTATGCTTTTCCTGATTGTTTTGCTCTTTCTGAAGGGCACAAATTTAAAGGTGAAAATTTAACAGCCGTCTTTGTTCCTGCACGAGCGCCTCTTTTTGCTCTTGAGGCGAGCTCTCCCAGCCCTGGGTCATATTCTCCTCCAGTCACCAGCTACATCCCACCAGAGCTTTGAACGTGAGCCGGAATGGCCTTTCATTATTTATTCCCAATTTCTCGCCTCTGTATGGTAAAATTGTAACTGAGTGGGAAGCAATTTCTGTTCAGTTCAGGAATCTGTTCAAGTCATTCAAGTAACTTGTCCATAGCAACAGATAGAAGCCACAATTTAATGCTGAGCTCTGACAACGGGACAAACTGAACTTCTTTTTCTGTTTCTTGAAGAGTGGTTCTTGCAGATATGGTCCTTTGCAAGCAAACCCACTATGCGAAATCATCAATGGCACTGCTAAATATGCTGCTTGTGGCTTCTGAATCTACGCTGAGAGGTCAGGCTTCTTTCTTGTAATGTTATTGTCAGGCTTGGCTTTAGGCTCCTCCTGGCCTCACCACAGGAATTCGGGATTTTCCTTTCTCTGTATTCTGAAAACGTTTCATTTCCTCCTTAAGGGTCTGGTGGGATTTACCAGCACCCACCACTTCCAATCGCATCCACCT
The DNA here is from genome assembly GCA_026826555.1 of Tolypeutes matacus. Lineage (NCBI taxonomy): Eukaryota > Metazoa > Chordata > Mammalia > Cingulata > Chlamyphoridae > Tolypeutes > Tolypeutes matacus. The sequence goes on along the minus strand of JAKSZT010020074.1, from coordinate 6,346,378 downwards.
CTGTGCACCAAGGACACTTGAAAGTGGTGAGCCAGGGTGGCCCAGGGCTCACTGCCGAGGCAGCCGCAGCCCGTTACACTGGATCTGACATTCAGGGAGCTTCAGGGCGATGTGCCCGTACCCAGCGATAGCCAGAGGGAAGGCCAAACTGCACCGTGCGTCTGGGGCAGACGGAAGCAGTTTTCGGGGATCCCCTGCGGCCCCACTGCCACTCGGCGGGGCAGCGCCTCGAGAAGGGACGGCGAGGGAGAGTACATCCGCTGCTGAAACTGCCACAGCCCCTTCTCCCTTTCTGCTCCTATAATCCTCATTGTTCTCTAAGTTAAATACCAACGCAAATTATACAGCGATAATGTGAAAACAAAGGGAAATACATGTGTGTGTCTGTATGTTTTTGTAGGATGGGTGAGTCAGGGTTCTCCAGGGAACCAGAACCGATACGGTTGGGTGGGGAAGAGAGAGAGAGAGAAAGGGAGAGAGAATCTAGAAGGCAGGGGAGAGATTTATTTTAAGGAACTCGTTCACAAGACTGTGGGGCTGGCAGGCCCGAAATCCACGGGACGTGTGCAGGCTGGAAACCCAGACTTGGCTGTCTTGAGGCAGCCTTCCTTCTTCGGGAACCCGCAAGCTTTCCCCTGAAGGCCTCCTACTGATTGGAAGAGCACCCGGCCCCCATTACCGAGGGTCCTTCCTTTATTAAAGTCAGCTGACCCCACCCACGAACCCCCTGCACCGCACAAGGCCAGGGCTGGCGCGGCAAGGAGACACTGAGCCCCCTGGCGACAGAAGAGACAACAGAACCGTGTCAGCGTGCTGGGAGCCCACTACTCAGACAGCAGTAAATGGAATCGGCTCTGCGGAGAGCTGGATCCCTGAGGCAAAACCACCCTCGAGAGCTGTCCCAGAGCACAGAGCAGGCCGGGTGGAGATGCTAGAGCCACAAAACGACAGAGAGCGCCCGCACGCCGGCCTCCCGAGGCTCTCCAAGCGGGCAGCACGCTGAGAAAACGGGGGATTCCAACGTCTGTGTAGCTGTCACAGGCCAAGCGTACAAACGACGTCACGTAAGCATCACAATTGCCTGTAAAACAGCTCTCGCCCCATCCTGCCGGTTAAAGAAAGAGGAGCCAGAGCGGTGACTGATGTAATTGTGTTCACACAGCAGCTCCACGCAGGGCAGGGGCCTAGCCTGCTCCGGCCGCCCCACACCTTGGGTTTGGGATTTACTGTAAGACGGAAACCCACCCGAGTGAGCCAGAATCATCATGGGTTCCCCTCGCTCATCCTCACTAATAATGCCCCCGGGCAGCCGTACGTTCTCTTGAGCTCTGCTTCCCGTAATGGAAAGTTCACCAGTCTGTTCGGCTTTAATTCACAAACGTGAGGACAGGATTGAGGAATCCCAAGTTCTCCGCATGCAGAGCATTGCGTGGTTTTGATGTGCGTTTCTGCAGTGACTAAAGCTGACAGCTCGTTTACACGGCCCTCAGTACACCTTCTGTGGAGAAATGTCTACTCAAATACTTTACCCATTTATTAATTGGTTGTTTGTTGTATTATTATTGAGTTGTAAGAGTTCTTTATATGGTGTGGATACCAGACTCTTATTTGCAAAATATTTGCAAATATTTTCTTTCATTCTGTGCATTGCCTTTTCACTTTCTTGATAATGTCTTTTGATATACAAACTGTTTTAATTTTGATGAAATCCAATTAATCTAATATTCTTTTGTTGCTTGTGCTTTGGGTATCATAGCTAAGAAACCCTTGCCTAATCCAAGGTCACGAAAATTCACTCCTATGTTTTTTCTAAGAGTTGTATAGTTTTAGCTCTTATATTTAGGCCTGTGATCCATTTTGAGTTAGTTTTGTATGGAGCACGTGGTAAGGGTTCAAATTCCTTCTTTTTATGTGGATATTCAGTTGTCCCAGCGTTGTCTTTATATTTTACTTCTTCCTTTCCATACTGCATGCCTTTTATTCTGTTCTTGCCTAATTGTCTTGGCCAGAACCTCCATAAAATGTTGAAGAGGCGGGAGAGTGCATCCTGCCTGGTGGTGCTTCTGATCCTGGCGTGATGTCAGGGTGGTGTTGGCGAGGGTTTCCATGGGTTCCCTTTATCTGTAACAAAGTACCAGAGACGTTTCTGGAGGTCACAAGTCAGAATCAAGGTGCCAGCAGGGCTGCGCTCCCTCGTAAAGGGGAGAATCTGCCCAAGCCTTCCCCTGGGTCCTGGTGGGCGACTGCAAATCATGGCATCCCATGGCTGCTGGTGGGAGCCTGGAAATCACAGCATCCCCTGGGTCCTTCCTGGTGGGCGACTAGAAATCATGGCATCCGGTGGCTGCTGGTGGGAGCCTGGAAATCACGGCAGCCCGTGGCTGCTGGTGGGAGCCTGGAAATCACAGCATCCCCTGGGTCCTTCCTGGTGGGAGCCTAGAAATCACGGCAGCCCGTGGCTGCTGGTGGCATGACTCAGTGTCTGCCTCCACCAATGGCCGCCTCTTGCTCTGTGTCCAAATGGGATTATGGTGTTGGATTATGGCCCACTCTGACCCAGTTTGGCCTTATCCTAACTAATATAATCTTCAAAGATCCTATTTACAAAGAAATTCATATTTCCAGTACCAGAGTTTAGGGCTTGAACATGTCATTTTGGAGGACTCAATTCAATCCATAACCCCATCTATTCCTAGTTTGTTTTTTGTTTTCTTTTCCTCATGAAAGGTACTGGATTTATCAAAAGCGTTTCCTTCGTTTATTGAGATAATCATGTTTTCCCCCTTTATTCTACTGATATGGTGTATTACATAGATTAATTTTTACATGTTGAACCAATTTTGATAAACTCACTTGATCATGGTGTAATTTTTTTATATGCTTCCGGATTTAGTTTGCTAGTATTTTGTTTAGGATTATTGCACCTACATTTATAAAGGATATTCATCTATTGCTTTTTTTCCTGTGATTTTATTTTCTACCTTTAAAATCAGGGTAATACTGACATCATAGAATGTGTTATGTAGTGTTCTGTCCTCTTTTGTTTTTTGGAAGAATTAAGAAGGATTAGTGTTAATTCTTTAAATGTTTGGTAGAATTCACTAGTGAAGACTTCTGGTCCTGTGCTTTCCTTTTTTGGAAGATTGTGTGTTCTATTTTTTATTATTAACTCAACCTTTTTACTTGTTATAGGCCTATCAGGATTTTCTATTTTTTCTCATCAATTTTGGAAGTTTGTGCTGTTCTAGAATATGTCCATTACATCTAGGTTACCGAATTTGTTGGTATCTAGTTGATCATAATATTCCCTTATAATCCTTTCTATTTCTATAAATTCATTAATACTGACCTCTCTTTCCATTCCTGATTTTAGTAACTTCAGCTTTCTCTCTTTTTGCACTTGGTCAGTCTATCCAAAGGTTTGCTAATGTTGTTAATCTTTTCCAATAGCCAACTTTTGGTTTCATTGATTTTTCTCTATTGTTTTTCTATTCTTTATATTTTTATTTCTCCTATAATCTTCATTATTTCCTTCCTTTTGCTTACTTTGGATTTATTTTCTCTTCTTTTCTATTAAGATAGAAGCTTAGGTTATTTTGTAGATATTTCATCTTTCTAATGTAGGCTTTTAGAATTATAAATTTCCCTTTGAATAGTGCTTTCTCTGCATCCCATAAGTTTTGGTGTACTGTGTGTGTGTGTGTGTGTGTGTGTTTTCATTCAAAGTACTCCAAATTCCCCTTGTTATTTATTCTTTGACCCTTTGGTTATTTAGGAGTGTTATCAAATTTCCACATATTTGTGCATTTTAAAATTTCCTTTTGCTATGAATTTCTAATTTCACTCCATTGGGGTCAGAGAATATATTTTGTATGATTTCAGTCATTTAAAATGCATTGAGACTTGTTTTATGACCTGATGGTCTATCCTGGAGAATGTTCCACATGCACTTGAGAGAAGGTGTGTTCTGGTTTTGTGGGGTGGGGCATTCTCTGCCTGTGCAGTCCACCTGGCATACAGTACTGTTCACGCCTCTCGTTTCACTCATCTTCTGTCTAGTTGTGCTACTCATTATTGAAACTAAGGTATCGAAGCTCCCAATTGTTTAATTATCTATTTCCCCCTTTAATTATGTTAGTTTTGCTTTATGAATGTGGTTGGGCCCATATAGGTCTGCGCTTTTTATAAAGTGTCCTTATTTAGCTGCAATAGGAATTGTCGTTTTAAATTCTAGCTTATCTGATATTAGTATAGGCATTAAAACTCTCTTTTTGGTTACTGTGCATGGGATATCTTTTTTCACTCTTGATTTTCAACTTCCTGTGTCTTTGAGTTTCTTGTAGACAGCAAATAGTTGAACAATTTTTAATCCAGTCTTCCAATCTTTGTCTTTTAATTGAAGAGTTCAAGCCACATAAATTCAATTGTAATTACTGATAAGAAAGTGTATAATTTTGCTGTTTTGCTTTTTGTTTTCTATGTCTTAGGGTTTTTTTTTTTTTTTTTTTTTTTTTTTTTTACCTTCATTCCTCCATTACTGCCTTCTTTTGTGTTAGATATTTTCTAGTGCATAATTTTAATTTCCCATGTATTCTTCCACTATATATTCTTTAAGTCATTTTCTTAATGGTTGCCCTGGGAATTAAAAATCAGCATCTTAATTATAAAAATCTAGTTTGTATTAATGTCAACTTAATTTTAATTATATACAAAATCTTTATGCTATTATTATCACAATTTATATATTTATACATTGTGTGCCCATCAACATAGATTTATCATTATTGCTTTTTGCAGTTGTCTTTTAAATCAGATGGGAAAACATGAGTTACAAACAAAAACTATTTATACCATCTTTTATATTTACCTATGTAGCTAACTTTACTGCTGTTCTTTTTGTCTTCATCTGGATTTGTGTTACTGTCTGAAGGACTCCTTTCAGCATTGGTTGGGGGGAAGGTCTGCTAGTGACAAACTTTCTCAGTTTATCTTTTTTTCATCTGGAAATTTTTGGTCATCTCAAAATGTCTTAATTTCTCCTTCACTTTTTGGAGGATAGTTTTGCTGGACATAGATTTTTTTGGTTGACAGTTTTCATTCTTCAGCACTTTGAACATGTAGTCCAACTGCCTTCTGCTTTCCATGGTTTCTGATGAGAAATAAGGTGTTAATATTATTGAGAATTCCATGTATGTCATGAGTTGCTTCTTGTCATTTTCAAGATTCTCTCTTTGGAATTTGGCAGTTTTATCACGATATAGCTAGTTGTGGATCTTTATAAATTCTTCTTGGAGTTCAATATTTTTTATCTTCTTGGAGTTTGTTGAGCTTCTGGGATGTGTAGATTCATAACATTTTGGAAGTTTGGGGCCATTATTTCTTCAAATATTACTTCTGCTCCTTTCTTCACTTCTTCCCTTTCTGGGAACCCATTACGCTTATATTTCTACGCTTTATGCTGTCCCACAGGTCTCTGGAGTTTCACTTTTTTTCATTCGTTTTTCTTTCTGTTTCTCAGCCTGGATAATATCAATAGACTGACCTTCAAGTTTGCTGATTCTTTATCCTGCCAGCTCAGCTCTGCTGTTGAGAGGTTTTTTTTGGGGGGGAGGGGGAGGGTGTCATTTCTCTTGCTGCATTTTTCAACTCCACAATTTCTATTTGGCTCCTTTCTATAACTTTTATCTCTTGATATTCTCTAAATGGCAATCCACTGCTTTCATGCTTTCCTTTAGTTCTTTGTACATGAATTCCTTTAGCTCTTTGAACATATTTAAACTCGCTGATTTAAAGTCTTTATCTATATAGTCTAATGTCTGTACTCCCTCAAAGACAGTTTCTATTGATTGCTTTTTTTCCCTTATTATTTCCATACTTTCTTATTTCTTTGCAGGTCTCATAATGTTTTGTTGAAAACTGGACATTTTAAATATTATATTCTAGCAGTTCTGAAAATCAGACTCTCTCCCCTCCCAATCTAATAGAAGAAAAGTGGCATTTCAGTGTAGTTTTGAATCTGCATTTTTGTGAGTGAACTTGAGCATCTTTTCTTATGTTTATAGCCCCTTCTGCGAACTGTTTTCTTTCTTTGCACATTTTTCTGTTAGGCTGCTGGACTTGATGACTTGTAGGAATTCTTTAAAAATTAAGTAAATTGGCAGTTTTCCTCTGACACTGAGTATTTTCCAGGATTATCTCCTGTTTGTTTGTGGTGATTTTTGGCAATGTATTTATTTCTGTGTAATTGAATGTATCAGTTTTATGGACTTTCTGCCATACTTAGGAAGGCCTTCCTAACTTCAATGTTTTCATGTTTTAATAATTTTATTTTCATTTTTCTCTTTTGAATTACTAATATATCTGATATTAATTTGTATCTATAAGGGAGGTAGGGACCCAGCATTTTTACTCAGATGGCTTCCCAGTTGTCCCAACACATTTTATTATATTATCAACTTTTCTTCACTGATTTGCAATAATACCCTTTCACACTCAAAATTTGCAAATGCATTCATATATCTTCTGGATTTTCCAACATTTTGATGTGCCTGGCTATTCTTGTGTAAAACTTTTAGAAGTATACAGAGTATTCATTTCAGCAGAATGTTGATAGGCTCAATCCTATATCATCAGAGAAGGAACTTTTGGTATACAAATAAAAAGATAGAATTGCATCAAAAATTTGATGGTCACAATATTATTGTTAAAAAAGACATTTTAGTATTCAAATTTTAGTAGTTTAACATTTTACTGCAGGAAAGTCATTTCTCAGCAACATCAGCAGCTCAATCACTCTTGACCACTGCTGCAATCTGTGATGTGAGGTTGTCGTTCATTCCAACGAGGGCTAGTGGAAACTGAGATTTAGTTTCCTTTCTAGCTAGTTCTGCCACTATAGGTTACCTACGATGGTGGTGGTGTTACCAAGTTAAGTTCTCCTTCCTTTCAAATAATAACTAAGATATGAATTTATTTCCCCTACAATTGCTGGACTTAAAGACTTGGCTTGTGGTGATGATGCCATTTCATTGAAACTTACCATGAACTGACACTTCAGGTACTTGCTTGATGAAGAAGCTTTCCAATATTTTCAGACTCAGACATAGATGGTGGCCCTTAATTTTTAACATTTATTTTCCATACTTTTCTTGCATTGTCATTTGATTTTATTACTTGAGAAAAAAATATCATCCTTAAACTGGATCTGGGAATGGAGAAAAGCTATTCAAGAAAACGAAATTTTCTCAATTTGTACCTGCAACTCAGGTACATTGGACCCTCATCAATGTCAGATTCCCTGGAGTTGTTAAGTTAGTATCACATGCAAAATATATGCTACTCACAGGCATATTGGTTCATTTACATTCTCTGCAAGAAACAACTGATTACTAACAGAACTTACAGTACTTAATATTTAAGATTTTCTGTGGCTTTCATTCAGCTTCCTTTTATAGCATGTAATTAGCTTCTATTCTACCATATTTAAACATCTCATAACTAATTACTGTGAAAACAATTTTACGTGCAAAGCAATTATTAATAAATGTCCTTTAGTGAAATAAGTAGATGGGCAGTTAATACTAAAATTAATAAGGTATATTTAGATATTCCTTCCTAATGTAACAAATATTTATCAAACTTTAGTAAAAGACAGAATCAATTATTAGCCCCTGGTTCTTTGGTATTTTGTCTAGCCTTGGTGACACCTGAGGCTCTAACCATTGCTCAGATCTTGCTAGCACCACTAAGCTGAGGAATGGATAAGAGTTTGCTGCACCTGGACTTTAGATCAGAATCAGACTGACCATGATGCACCAAACCAAGCACCTGCACTTCACTGTCAGGCTTCTGCCCAGCCACACCCGAGCTGCACCGATGGAGCAGCTGTCGATGGAGCAGCTGTGTCGATGGAGCAGCTGCGTCAATGGAGCAGCTGTCGATGGAGCAGCTGCGCTGATGGAGCAGCTGCGTTGATGATGGAGCAGCTGCGTCAATGGAGCAGCTGTCGATGGAGCAGCTGCATCAATGGAGCAGCTGTCGATGGAGCAGCTGTACCGAGGCACCTGCAACATTCGCAGAAGAGCTCCAACCTGGAGCCTCCCTGGGCTGAGATGCTTCATGCCTACCCAGTCTCTTCTGACTCTGGGACACGAAAGCTGTGCCTGGGACCAAGGCCACTGCCGTGCCTTTCTAGACATTGGTTGCTGCCTGTCCTGCACCTTTCCTAAAGCAAAAGTACACTTCCCGCCGAATGTGTCTATCTGAGCCCAAGGGCATCGCTGCTAGGCCTAGAGGGCTGTGGCGTCACCGTCTTCTCATCGTGAACAAGTCTTTGGAAGAATGAACAATGATCCTTCCAGAACTGCATTAATTATTTTGTTCTTTGATTCCATTTAGGACAAAGGTCCCTCAGGGAAAAGTCTCCTTGGGAAATCTTCAAATTGTGTGAAGATGAGAAAAACTGAAAAGGTTAACTTACAGAATGGAGATGACATGACTCAAAATCATGTACAACATCTGTGACAATGATCTTTAAGCCAGACCTGAGGAAAAAAAAATAATAATAGTAAGGAAAAAAAGAGCAAACAGAAAAATGAGGTTCTCTCCCCCAGAAGTCTTTAAGAATTATATGAATTCTAATAAATGAACTTCAGCTTTTAGCATCGATTTCTTCCTTCACTGGCTTTTTTTTTTTTTTTTAAAGATTTTATTTTATTTATTCATTTATCCCCCCCTTGCTGCTTGTGCTCGCTGGGTCAGCTAACCACGCCGTGCGGGCGGGCTTGCCTTCACCAGGAGGCCCCGGGAACCGAACCCGGGGCCTCCCATATGGTAAACGGGAGCCCCACTGATTGAGCCACAGCCGCTTCCCCTTCACTGGCTTTCTAACTGCTTGAACTGGAGGTTTCTCTCATTCACTTTTACTATTTAGAAGCAAGCACTTTCCTCCTGGCATTGTGTGTGCGGCTCTGAGCTTTCTGTGGATGAGTTTGGGTTATAGCTATTTTCCAAATACTCTGCAATTGGGGTTTCGCCTTCTCCTTGGCCTGAGATGTTTGCCTGGGAGGCTAGTGTCGGCAGCAGGCTGGCCTGCACCTTCTGCCGTTTCTGCCTTCATGCTTTGGGGTGGCTGCCGTCCACTCCATTTTGTATTTAGGGCTCTGGGTGCCTCCTTGGCTGGACACTGGCCCTTTTGTGATTGTTCCATGGTAACTGGACAAAACATATCCAATCTTTTTGTTTGTTTGCAGGGCTTCTACCTTATGTTATTCCACATTTGCGTGAGGGAAGGTCAACTGAAGTCTTGTATTGCAAATGTGTTCCCTTCCTCACAATTCCTAGAATTTGCTTTGCGGATGTGCAATCACATCCACAGCCATTAGAGACCCCTTTTAATAACGGTCTCTGCATCTCACCCAGGGCTCCCTGACCTGCTCCCACCTTGTCGGCCGCGTGCGTCTTTGCTCGTCTGTCCTTGCAGCCTTGCCTGTCCTGGCCCTTTTCCGATCAGAACCACTTCATTTCAGCATATTCTGAGTGTGGCAATTGCAAGATCTCCTTTTCCCGCTCTGTTCTTTCTCTGATTTTTGTTAATGCTATTTCCACTTCTGTTTGTAGCCTTGCATTCCACGTCCCTTGCCATGTTTTCAGCCATTTACTCTCCTTTTTACTGTTTTCAAACTGACTTTCTGCTTTGCGACTGTCCCCCTTTCTGCTTTTCTCCCTCACCTGGAAAAGAAGAGGAGCTGGCTTGGGCATCTGCATCTGGAGCTCCTCATCCTGACTGATCTCTGGGTGTTTGGTTGGTTTTTTGATAATTGTTTCAGTTAAAAAAAAAAAAATCACAGCTCTATGGTTGGTTACGTGGCTGCTCGTTGGTGACATTTTCCTAGTCAAGTGATCTACTTATAACTGAGACTTAGCTAACAATGTGATTTCTCTCAAAACTGCGATATGCACCAAATGCTTTTTAAAAAGCAAGTGACTTTGTTTTATTAAATAATGCAATGGTTTTGGGATGTTGATAACACCTCACCTTTACTTCAAACATTTTTTAAGAGTTAACACTAATTTTCCAATCTTTAAGGTATCTGCAGATCATGCTTTAGAACTCGTAAACTTCTGAAACAATGTGAGAGCAGAGCTAAGCAGCCGTGGTGTCTCAGCTATTTTATTTAGCACATGGGACTGGGAACAGAACAAACAGAACCTTCAAGAACATACTGGAGCTGGTGACCACTTCTCCTTTAACATAATCAGACTGAGTAGGCAGAGAAGCTCACAGGTGATTCCATTTCAAAGATCAGTTTGTTTTTCTCCTCAAGTTCTCCATTAACCTTGGCTTGAAAAGAATGAGGTTTCAAAAATGTACCTACAAATATGTCATTAGTAAAGGTTAGAAGACAGATTAAACTCTTGTAATATGCAGTTCCAAAAATATTCCTCCTAGAAGTAGCCATTTGGAAGCTTGTCTGAATCATTAGTGAGAAAAAGCGTCTCTTCTTTATATGCTAACTTAAAATATTGCATGGGGGAATTAACGGGAAGAAGGAAACAGTTGTCTCCCTGAGTGGTAAGTGTAGGGACTGGGCGCTGACAGCTCAGCGGTGGCTCATGCCTGTGCCACCATGTTGAGCAAAGGGTTGTGGCCACGCCAGCTCTGACTGGCACCTGCAGTTCAGGACAGCCTTAAAAACAGTGCGCCAAGGGTACGGGGTACAGGGGACCAGAGGCTCTGGATTCAGCAGATTTGCATCATCCTAGAGCTGTCTTGAAATTTACATGGCATGCATATCCATTCTTCTCCTCCAACCTTCATCAAGCTGTGAAATGGCTACAGAGTTAAGCATTTCATGTTCCTTTTACAGCTCAATAGAACGTGTGGTGAAAAAACAGTGAAATCAATATATTCATACTTTAATACATTAAAAAATATCAAAACATAATGATTTAAATTTAGCATTGTTTTAGCAATTAGCTTTCATCTTATACTCAGTGAGGCCTTTTGTTTCAAGATCCGCTGACTCCTGAGTTGGCAGTAACCAGGTAGGATGAACTTGGTGCTGTGTGCACCTGGGAGTAGGGCTAAGGCACCTGTGCTTGATGCTGGGTGCACCTGGGGAATAGCTGAGGCACCTGTGCTCAGTGCTAGGTGCACCTGGGGGAAGGCTGAGGCACCTGTGCTCAGTGCTGGATGCACCTGGGGGAAGGCTGAGGCACCTGTGCTCAGTGCTGGGTGCACCTGGGAGATGGCTGAGGCACCTGTGCTCAGTGCTGGGTGCACCTGGGGAATAGCTGAGGCACCTGTGCTCAGTGCTAGGTGCACCTGGGGGAAGGCTGAGGCACCTGTGCTCAGTGCTGGGTGCACCTGGGGGAAAGCTGAGGCACCTGTGCTTGGGGCTGGGGCTGGGGGGTGGGGGGTGGGGGGGACATGCACCTGTCCTGTCACCATCCCTGCCTTAGCCAGGATTCCTATCTGGGGAGAGTCAACTATTGCACATATTCCAAATCATTAGCATCATACATTGGATTTATCCTGTTAAATAGGATTGAACATAATACTCAAGCAGGCCTGCGAAAGCAGTCTAGAGTGTGTATTCATTTTTAAAAGGCATTATGCCATGAAAAACTGGATAATTCCAGCTATGAAAGCCTTTCGGAGTCAAACGAGCACAGAAGCACTGCAGTAGTTTACAACACTGAATTTCCATCAGCGGAAAGTCTTTGGAGAGCATCTGAAATTCTGTTATCAATAAAATAAAAGAAGTCCACAGAAACCACATGCAGACAGCGAAGCAGGATCCTGAACTGAGCTGAAATTGGAGCCGGATTCAGCCGGCGCAAAGCCTGTGGCCCTGCGCTGAGGGCAGCCTGCATTCTTCCCAAGCCCTGAGGCTCTCAAGCACAGCCTAAAAGCGTCAAGAAAGCCCAAGGCTCAAAAGCACAATGTCTACAAAGGGAGGGGAGAGGCAGCAATGAATTCAATGGGATTAAAAAAATTCAGCACAGCATTACCAGTTCCATCCCCGGGAACAGAGCCATCTAAGTTGTAAAGCTCTGGAGCAGGTTTGGCAGAGGAAAATTTAAAGGTAAAATGAGCCTGGTTTGGGAAATGCTGATGGGACGCCAGGGTGTCCCAGTGGCTTTGGCGGCAGGAGATGGAATGAGGAGCACGCACACTCTCGCCCTTACAGCACACTCCCCCGCTCTCCTCTTCCTGCCACACGAAGAATCAGGAGCAGGAAGAAACGTGGCTTCCCAGAATCCTGTCCAAGGACCACACAGCAAACACACTGACCAGTGTAAAATGAATTGTCTTAATAGCACCGTAATACATTCTCACACAAATGTAAAGATTTTCTAAAAAGCTAAAGCTACCCTGGACCAACATCCCTAATTCCTGGGCCTTCCCTGCAGCAACTGCAACCAGGAATTTGGTATTTATCCTTCCAGATGACTCATAAAGCCTTTAAATGGTCAATACATGCTCTAATATAAATGTTACTGGACTGCTGCACAGCGTCTCCTAGATAGGTCTACAACTGTCTGTTATTATCCCCTATAGCTGAGCACACAGGTTACTTCTAATTCTTTTCGTGCCATATAGCCAAGCAATGTTGCAGGGTGAAAGCCTTCCTGCTTCCTTGTGCACACAGCATGTTTTCTCTAGAGTTGACAGCTGCTCACTGCCTGAAAGACATGGAATAGGAGTGAAAGCTGAGCAGCAAGTCTGGAGAGAAACTATTAAATGAATTCTACCATCAGATTATTATATCTATTTTCCTGTATATTAATTATTATCAGGCATATAATCAAATGTACACAATTTTTGTGAAATAGTGTTTTATTTTTTTTTCCTGTTTAATAAGGTTTGGCATGTGAATTTCTTCTGCACAATGCTGGTTTACATCTTTTGCCTGTTTTCACTCAGTCTTATAGACATTTTTATTATTCTGCATATTAATCCTCTCTCAACTAGAAGGGCTGCAAATATTTTCTTTTGTCCATTGCATGTCATAACTCAGCATGATGCCTTGCTGTACAGCATATTTTGATATAATTAAATGCATTTACCTTTTCCTCTTTGGCTTTCAGCATTTGAGAGTTTAAAAATGATTTTCTTAGCCTGTCATAAAAATTTTTCCATACATGCTAAATTTTTGTAGTTTTATTTCTCATTTTAAAATTTAGGTCATTATAATTTACAGATTGGGTAATTGGGGGAACAGTGAGTAGAGATCTGAGTTACATTTTCCAGATGGTTGACCAGTTGTAGCAATATTGCTGTACATTGTCAGAATCCTTGTATTCCCACTTTCTTCAGTGGAAGGAAAGGAAATACTATACCGCCTGTCCATTGTTTAAGGGGCTTGGACTTTTTAATCAATGATTTATAAACTAGAAATGAACGTGTTATCTATATTTTAAGAGCTCATGTTTTGAGAAATGCCATATATTTCAAACTGAATTAACACTCTATCTATTGCTACCTACCCCTAGCTTTCAGATTTTTCAAAAACAGATTTCTGAGCCCCATCCCCAGAAAATCAATTCAGGAAGTCTGAAGTGAAGTTCAAGAACTTCATTGTTAAGTAACTCAAGTGCTTCGTATACAGATTTCAGGAAACCAAACCAAACCAGCCTTGAAAAGTCCTAGCTTGCGATCAGGCTGCCTGTGTACAGAGCTGACTGGCAAACTGGCGATGTCAGGATGCCTAAGCCCTTTACAGAGAGGATTTACAGCTTCTTTCTATTCATGAGGTACTCCAGGCTTTTTCTAAGTGTCTCAGCTAGTATTCATGTGTACATGAATAAAAATAAAGGCACTTGATTTTTCAGTGGATAAGGAAGCCACAGGGTTCTCTCCTTTCTTTTAACCATTTATGTAGTTTGCCAAAATTCAAATTTTATGTTAAAGTTACAAAACCAAACTCTGGCAAGAATGTAAGGAATAAAACAAAGAGTTCCTCAGTTATAAGTGCTTCTAAATATAGGAAATGGTAAATCTAAATAAGTGATCCCATACTCTGACATGCAGAATCCTGTTATTTACAGAAAAAAAATTTTTATATCAATCTTTAAAATTAGCCTAAGAGAAGACAATAGATATGGGAAAGATAAGCCAAGAAAGGGCAACACACCCAATTCTGAATCCACTGATAAACCAATTTAAGCATGATGGATTTCTTGAATAAAATGAAAATCAGCACATAAAAAATTCCAAGCAGACATCAGTCTTATTCAGAATACACTTTATAGTTCTCATATTTTGGATTTGGCACTAACATTTCTTACTACTTACACCTTTGAATTTTGGAATTTAAAAAGATGAAAAATGTTGTACTTTGTATCTACATTGGAAAAGAAAGAGTATGCATTGATGTTTCTCATAAGACAAGATATAATGCAATATTTTAAAAAATTTAAAGGGATGATATTACCTAAATAAGTGTTACTTAAATCAGGGTCTTATTTCTATTCTTTAATCTAAAAGAAAATATGTTTCTACATATAGCACATGTCCACAGAGATCACGGGGTTAGTTTTGTAAATGCATGACGTCAGGACAGTGCTAGTTACTCATGGAGCACACGGCAGGGACAAGTCCGTGCTAGCTTTCTCTTCTTTTGCTCCATGAATCCATGGATGTTTCCAATCCAAGCTCACACATAATGTATAAGATTAATTTGGTCAATGTCTTATTTTGCATTGGCTTTGTATTATGTCATAAAAGGCCTTTAAAATTCCTCTGAAAGAGAATTTGGACCTTTCCCACAATATCAAGTCCCTTAAAGTGAGGGGTAAAGGGAACAGGTGCAAAGTTTTCTAGCGCAGACGAGCAGACTGCCTTAATTCAAAGCAGAGCTGCCGTTCCAAGCCGAGGTGGTGATAACGCAGATACTGCGAGTCTGCCCTAAGCTTCTTGCTTTAAGTGGACTTTAAATGTGCAAACTCATGGACAACTGCGCGCAAGCTCCGCGCGGGCGCTGGCACTCGCAGAATCTTCGGTTTGATTGCTCATGCTCTGAAGTAAGCCCTCGACACGGCTCTCGGAGGTCTGGTGGCAGTGACAGGGGCACCTGTCAGGCCCCAGGCAGACGCTGGCTCAGCGGGGACAAGCCAGGTGCGGGAGGACGGGATGGCGGTGGCCGCTGTTTCCCGCCAGACCCAGGAGGCAGCGTCCACCGGATCTGCGCGGCAGCCGGAGCAGCGCCAGCTTCGGCTGACCACGAGCTTAGGGTGACAGTGTACCTGGCCAACGAGTCTTCAGGAGGAGGAGGAAGTGCTGAGCAGGACTGCAAGCCTTCTGAGGCTGCAGCGGAGGCGGCGGACACGCACGAAACCAAACGGAAGCGCACTCAGGACACGGCAGGGAAGGTTTTATTATCATCCCCAAGGCTGAGGCCGCAAGCCCACCTCAGGAGCCTCACGGAACCCTGAGGGGCCCACACCCAGAGCAGTGCCTGAGAGGATGTAAACACCGTCCTCCGCGCAAAGGCGGCCACTGAAGCTCAGGAGTTCGCCCCTTACACCGTGGCGCCACCAGAAGGAATGCTTCCAGAAGGTTCCCCTTCAACTGAGCCAGCTCCCCCGTGCACAGAGATTCCCAGTGCAGCCCCCACGTGCAAGCGGGTCTCGGGATCCCCTGGGAGCTGCGCCAGGCCGCCGCGCCACAGAAGCAGAAGCCACGCTAGCAACACGGGGCCTTGCTCCCGGCTGCCAGGGGCTCCTGACCCAGCGTAACCTTGTCCTCGTCGTGCTCCTCAGCAGCAAATCTTTGGTGGTTTGCAAGCACGGCCTCCACCAGGAACCGGGCTGCCTCGTCTATGTTGATGTTATCCTGCAAGGCAGAAGCAAGAACTGGGTGAGTGCCGGGAGCGCGGCAGCGGGTGTGGGGCGGCCTTCGCCTAGGTGCCCAGATGGTCGCGTAAGTGGAGGCCCTCGGGCTTCTCATTTAAGGACTCAGAGCACGCCGTCGGGAGTTAGAGGCTAGGGGCTCAGGCCACGGAGCGCATCGCCAGCGGACCCTGCCTGGCCCCCACCCGAGCCTGGCGGCACTTTTAGTCGTCACGTCTAAACGGACGTGGGTGCAGCACAAAAGGCTTCCCCAGGCCCCAGGCCCCACAACAATACAAGCCAGGAACACGCAGCAAGAACTGCGCTCACTTAAAAAATGTATACGCCTTTCCATCTGTCAATAATCTCAGGCTTACAAAAACGATGCAAGACCAGTAAGAACCTGTGAATCCCTTTCACCCATTTTCCCATGGCGGTGTTGGGTTAATCGCCAGCCTTCTTCACATCGACCAGCACACCACCTCACCCCGTTCCTGACCATGGAGGCTGTGCTCTACCCTCTCCCGCGACCCGCATCACTCAGCAGCCGTTTTCCATCCTCTTGTGGGCTGGACAACTCCACAGCTGTTTTCCTTCTTCTCTATAATCCGGACCACTCTGCAGCTGTTTTCCATCCTCTCTATAATCTAGACAACCCCACGGCTGTTTTCCGCCCTCCTGTGATATGGACCACTCAGCGGCTGTTTTCCATCCTCTCTATAATCTAGACAACCCCACGGCTGTTTTCCGCCCTCCTGTGATATGGACCACTCAGCGGCTGTTTCCCGTCCTCTCTATAATCCGGACCACTCAGCGGCTGTTTCCCGTCCTCTCTGTACTCTGGATCACTCCACAGTCTCTTCATCTCTCATAACCTTGATGCTCCTGAAGACTCCTTGCCAGAGAACATCCCTCAACCCGGGTCTCTTTCCGGTTTCCTCATCCTTAAAATCAGGTATGCCTTTGGGGCAAGGAGGAGACATCCATGGAGTCTCTTCTAGGCCATCAGGAGGCACACACCAATCTGACCTCTCCCTGGTGACGTCACTCATCTCAGCTCAAATCCCGCCCGCCAGGCTTCTCCATGGGACAGTAGACTGTTCTTCCCTCTGTACTTAGGAAGTACAAGCATGCAGCTACCTTGCTTCTCATCCATTTGCCCACCGATTTTGGCATCAACCGATGCTTCTTCCTGAAACAATTATTACTGTGGCTTTTGCGAAGTGGTAATTTTGTATTTCCATCACTCCTTCCACATGCATTGCTTGGAATTGTCCTGCAAGGAAGACTCTCCCTTCTTTCCGTCTATTTATTCCTGTGTTTATTCATAGGATGGATTATTGTTTTAGTCGATGATTTAAATCCATTACACTAGTGATTTATTTTGGTGCTTACACTGCCGTAGACTTTGGGAACTCCATTAAGGAAGTGCCTGGGACCATGACGTGATGGGGGCACCTCCTGACTCTCTGACCTCATGGGATGCCAGGCCCCTCTCACTCCCCGTCCTGGCTCTGGAATCAGCCATTTCTCCAGGGAACCCCTTTCCACTGAAAATGGCCCTAAAAACCAGAGACTGAGGACCAGCTGTGCTCACTGGCCTGTGCTGTCACTGCCTCTAAGCCCTTTCAGCAGAGCTAGTAAATGTGTGTGATGGTGTGTGTGAGTGTGCAAGAGAGTGTATGAGTAACTATGAGGATGAGTGTGTTTGTATGTGAGAATATGTATGAGTGTGTATGTGTGTGTATGAGGGTGTGTGAGTGTGCATATGAGTAACTGAGGATGACTGTGTATGAGTGTGTGTGTATGAACAAGTGTGCATGTGTCAGTGTGTATGAGTGTGTGAGGTTATATGAGTGTATGTTTGTACAAGTGTGTATATCTGTGTGTGTTACTGCACACATCTCTAGCTCAAATCTCTGTTCTATATGCACATCTACTTCTGCATCCGTCTATGCACATACATATGTGGTTACGTGTGTGAATAAAAACCTGCTCCGACCCAGCTCCCCAGGGTCCACCCAGGCCCCCCCTCCTTATCTCCTTACCTGCGGTGCCTTTCTCAGACAGCAAGCACCTGGGCGAGCTGCGCGTGATTCAGGTATCATTCACAGCATCAGCAGCTCGGTCACTTCCTCTCCTGATACAGTGACTTTAATTCAGGTATTGATCTTTGAAAGCCCAAGTGCCATTCAGTCCACCGCCCCCATTATAGCCAATAATTATAAAGCTCTCAACTGCTTTCAGTAGCGACTGGCCAGTAGCAGAATTTCTCATATTCAAGTCTAATTGGTCACAGCCTCACTTTTGAGAACCATCATTTGCCATAAAGGTGGAAAGATGGAATTCATGAAATCACAATTGTCTCTTGGCGTGTTCCTACTAGAATTCAGAGCACTGTAATTCAAGCAAAACTCAGGTTCGAGGTCAGCTGGGAGCCGCTCAGAAGTAAACGCCCTGAGACGCTGGGGCATTCCTTCCAGCCTTGTGAGTGTGAAACACCCCCGGGGGTGACTGAGGAAATTCTGCAGGCCTGCGCTGGCTTGTTTGTGTGAAACCCCTTGTGGGAGTGCTCAGGACACACCTGACCCTCTCCCTCTTCACCTCTGCTCTCTCCTGCCTCCTGGAATCCTCTCTGCCAGTGCCTCAAAGCTGCCGCCACGCTCTGTCACAAGCGACAAGTCGCGGCACCGTTGTTTCTATCTCACACCTCGATTCTGGGGACAGAAGTGGGCTTGCTCCCTGAAAGAGTTCCACCTGCATTATATAAAGATGCCACACTGTAATAGACACGGGCACGTGCCACTCAGCTGGGAGGAAAGCAAACCCCCGACGGTCAGCAAGCGGGCAGCTCACGGCTGCCCGGACAGGCCCCATCAGCCGGGTTCCTTTCGACTTCCTCCTTCCTGCTGGTGAGTGCCCACGCGTGCCCCTGGACCACCACTCTCCTCCTCTGCCGCTTTTTATTTATGACACTTTTTTCTAAGCTGCTAGCTTACACCTGTTTACACCAACACGCCTCAGCTCAGGAGCAGGTTCCTATGCCAGCCACATCCTTACGCCAACCTCCCCCTCGCTGCCCAGTGTTTTGTGCCACCGCGTTTATCATTATGGCCATCTATAGCACCAAATCACCTTTCCACCTTGAGGGTGGGCTTCTCGTAACAGCTAAAAGAAACCTGATAGCCAGGCGGGAGAACAAGCTAGGTGGTCTGGAGAGGCGACGCATCTACATATGTGCAGAGGAGAAGTCTGCGGAAAACCCGCCTCTTGTCCTCAGATGTAGGTGGCAGAGCCCTTTTGGGGCTCTGAGCCGTCTCGGGCCAGTCTGCTGAGGAGCGGCCCCGACACACGGCGCCTCCGTGCACACAGACAACCGCCCCGAGCCCCAGTCCGTGCCGCTGACTCTCACCCCTTGCTTTCTTTTACACATGTACAGCCAACTCTAGTGGTTTTTTGGGGACACACTGGAAAACAGTTCTGTGCTTCCCCTCAAAACACATTTTATCTAGCTTCTGATAAAAGACGACCAAACTCTCCTTGGCCATCAAGCAGCATGCCGCGGACATTGCGACTTCCACGGAGTTCCAGTTCGTTCAGACACATCCGCCCGAGACGCGCCAGCAGCACCTGGGTCGACCTCTCTCCGGTGCCCACGCCAGCTCCTCTGTGACCCACCGATCCCAGCCTCCCGTGTCGCCGTCAGCCTGCTGCAGAGATGCGAGGTGCCTCCAGTAGCCAGGAGACGTCTCGTCTAAAGACCCACGCTCACAGAAATGCCAGCCCATCTGTATTTTGACATAAAAGCTACCTTTCTAGGTCCCTCCACATGACCAGTTTTACAGGCAGGATGGCTGCAACTACATTTCCCTTTTGTGGGCTTCCCAGAGCCACTCAGGTAAATCCACCTCAACGCTTGACCGTCAGAGCGCGGACGGGCGCGTCAGGCAGCCGAATCCCGGGCGGAGCAGCTCTCACCTTGGCAGAGGTTTCGAACCAGCCGGTGAAGCCGTGTTCCTTGCAGAAGTGATCCATCTGCAGGGGGCTGTGGTCGCCGTCCCTCTTTTGGTCGCATTTGTTAGCGAGGAGGACGGCAGGGATGGGGCAGCCGTTCGGAAGGTGGACTTTACCGTCCAGATCCCTTTTCCACTTTAAGACGGCCTCAAAGGTGGAGCCCCTCGAGATGTCGAAGACCACGAACGCGCCGACAGCTTCTTTATAGTACACCCGGGTCATGTTGCCGAAGCGCTCCTGCCCTGGGGAGGAGACGGAGAGTCAAGAACCGCCGCTCGGCGAGGACCCCCGGAGCAGAGCACAGCTCCCCACCGCCGCGGTCGCCCCAGACGCCCTCGGCCCGTGAGGCAGAGGGGCTGGCCGTGGGGCTTGGGTCTCGTGCTGTGGGGGCACAACACGGTCTCCGCCAACGAGAACGTGGCGGGACCCACAGCCACTGACTCGTCCCTTGCCGTCCGCTGCCCCTGGCCTGAGAGGTCAGAGGTGCTCAAGGGAGGAGGAGCCGGGAGCCGGGCAGGAGAGCTGAGAACGGACGAGCAGGGAGGGTGCAGGAAGGAGATAAGTGCGGCTGGTGAGAGCCCTCACGAGGGGGAGCCTGCACGGGAGAGGAAGCCGCTCGGGGCCCCGGCTCATCTTCCTTCCATCTCCAGCCCCAAACCGAAGCTTGCCCTCCTTTAAGAAAGAAGACGGGCACCGACCTACTGATTTAGAACAAAAGGTGGCACAACTGGATGTACTGCCACGGGAGGATGAGTTAATAATTTGACTCATGCTGAATATTTTGGCTAAAAAGCCACTGCTCACCACGGAGTGTGGTTCTCTTACTATCTGAGTCACACTGGTCTGTGATGCAGGGAGGACCCTTCTCTTTATCTGGCAGGTGAAAAAACCGGCAAAGAGGTGCCTGGCCAGGACCACAAGGGACAACGCAGCAGGTCTTCCAAATCCCACACGCCCAAGACGCACAGGACCAGCCGCTCTGGCCATCGCCTTCTGGCTGTCAAATCACTGACTGGAAGGCCAAGGGAAAAGGACTGGTGATCGATGCAAAGCTAAGGTGTCTCACCTATGGTAAAGATGATGTGATAAGATTCTTTCCTGTTAAAGCACACGATGAAAATCAAGTTTTATCTACGCTTTAGTAGCAAATGCAGAGCTACCAGAACATCTTAGCCTGTGCTTGAAGGAATGACGGAAGGAGAACACAGCAGGAGGCACACTTAGGTGCACGGCCTGAACCTATGCTCTGTAGGACTCGTCATCTGGGCGGATCTACTGGGATAGTCCAAATGTCTGAATTTTATTACAAAAATGCTCATCCACGACCCCCCCCCGGGATGTCCATGTTCTATTGTATTATGAACCTGATCAGTCAACTCTAGTTTATTTGACCACAGCGCTGACATCCATGAAGTGTTCCCATAGCCACAGAAGGCGTAATCCCAAAAGGCACGTGCTGGGGGGGGGGCTTCCTGTGCAGAGGGACCAGGTAGGTGTGTGAAAGCAGCCCCTGCTCCAGTTCCAACCACATCTGCTCAGAACGTATAAAGGATCACTCTCAACTTTGTAGTCTCATAAACTTTCTGGTAAAGCATAAAAGAACCAGAAATGTTGAAGTCAAAGCATTTTCAGGGGGCCCTATGCCTGGGTCCCCTGGCCAGGCTCACGTGTCCCCAGCACCCTGGCACCAGCGTGTGCTTTTAACAACCACACTCTAAGGCAGATCAAAGCCCCGTCAAGTTTCCTGCCAGGCAAATGGACAGGCGAGGCTGGGACACTGCTGCAAAGCACATACTTGCTTGACCCCAGACACCCAAGAACTCTCAAAACTCCATAATATGAGAACGAGAGAGTGATAAGGAGGGAGAATACAAGTCCATTTCTATCACAGTTTAGAACACGGAGACTAGAATGACCTGGTAAGGGAAAGCTGAAGAGTGGCTGCCTCAGGAAAGGAGGGGGACGGATTACAAGGAAGCGAGTAGAAAGTCTCTGGTAATCTTGGTTACAGCGACATTTCCTGAGTGTACACATATGGTGAAATTGATCAAATAGCACAGTTTACTGCATGTCAATCATCCCTCCAGAAAGCTATTTAAAACTGCCTCACGGGATCATGGAAGGCTAAACGTAAAATGCCTGCCTGGGATAGTCCAGGGCAGTAGAGCAGCTAAAGGAGGTTTTACTGGACTCTACCCACCCACTCCCGCTCATGCACCGTCTGTGCCGATTCCCTGCTGCGGGGCAGAGCTGAGCAGCCTGACGGACTGTGTGGCCCACACAGCCTAGAATACTCGCTGTCAGGCCCTAGGGGGCTAGGACCCCGCACTCCTGGAACTGGAAGGGGTGCCAGCCCTGAAGAAGGCCGACCCTTAGGGTCTGGGCGTGCGAGTGAGGCTTCACCTCCAAACAAGCGGAGCGGGCAGGCCCTGGCACCGCGGAGGTGCTGGCTCCTGCAGGCCTCAGGTGCCCAACAGCCAGGCCTCCCTTAGGCGCGGTGCCAGTGGACACGAGCCGCAGGGGAGCAGGCCTGGGAGACGCCGAGGAGGCAGCGGGCAGCCCCTCACGGCCGAGGGGTCAGCGGGCGAGACCCTCAGGGCCGAGGGGTCAGCGGGCGAGACCCTCAGGGCCGAGGGGTCAGCGGGCGAGACCCTCAGGGCCGAGGGGTCAGCGGGCGAGACTCTCAGGGCCGAGGGGTCAGAGGGGAGCCCCTCACGGCTGAGGGGTCAGCAGGCAGCTCCTCAGGCAAGGAAGCCCGGGGTGGCTTCCGAGGGGGCTGGAGCCCTCCCAGCTCTCTCCCGAGGCCTCAGCGTCCTCATCCGACCTTAGTGCTATTGCTGATTTTCTAAGGAATTCTGCAACCCCTGAATCCAGACAGTGAGTGTAAGTGGCCCAGCGTCAAAGCCCAAGCCCAGGCATCCAGGGAAACAGCTTTAAAAGAATAGTAAGATATGCGCTCCCTTTTCCTCTGAGTTGTGATCCGCATTTAAAATAGTTGAAAGTAACGCAATGGTGTTCACACATCCCCAAACTACCTTCTTTTCTCCACATAAATGAGTAAAAAACAAACATTTCTAAAATAGTCGCCTTTTAGTGAGGAAGTGGGAGAATGAGATGAGTTCATTTAAAATAATAATTTTGACATACAAGTAGGGGTTCCTGTCGCAAACCCAGCCAGGGGCAGCCTGGCTTGCACTTCGTTTCACAGGTTTGCGCAGCTTTTGCCTCCCGCTGGCCAGGGTGGCCCTGGGTAAGAGCAGGCCTGCCCTCTTGCAAATCGGTTTCTCATGGCGTAGTTTAGCTGTTCCCCTCTCACTGCCCCAAGCGAATGCCTCAAGTGGGAATCGGCTACGCTGGCGGGATGCAGCACGCAGCCCAGGGGTTGGTCAGCCAGCCCACCACTCTCTCCACTGATGGAGGGGCCGGCTTCACACAGACCCCAGGTGCTGGTCCCCCCCAGAGCCCTGGGTCATCTTTGCTAGAAGCCTCTCTACGGCTCCCCGTTTCACATGCAATCAGGCCAGCCTCGCCTCACTTTAAAAAAGGGTTAGGGGTCAAATGATGGGAGAGACGCGGGCATTCAAACAATTGTGCTGGAACTCTGTCGAGTATCTTAAGACTTCTAATATTTCAGATAAGGAGTAGCTGGAGATTGAATTATGGTCGCCACAAAAGGCATGTTCAAGTCTTCAGCCCCATTTCTGGGGTGTGAACCCATTTGAAAATAGGACATTTGAAGAGGCTATTAGCTAAGGTGTGCCAAGGTGGGCTAAGGTGTGCCCAAGCTGAGTGAGAGTCTTCACCCAAGGAGGCCCCTGTGCTTAGAGCAAAGAAATGCCACACGCAGGAGAAGCCAGAGGGGGAGTGACGGGGAGCGAGGGAGAGCAGGAGGGAGAAGGACGGACTCCTGCAGAGGCGAGCGCTGCAGCCTCCAGCCACCTCTGCGGGACCACAGGCTCCGGTGGGGGTGCTGGTCCTAGCAGCCTGGAAACCTAGGACAGAACACAAAGACGACCCTCTGGGATTGGCCAGTCAGCCATTTTAAGTCCAGTCCGTGAAATTTTTGCTATTCTGGAATGCCACAAAATACATAAATACATTCCAGGAAATTCCCCACAGCTGAATGTCCCAGGGCTGTGTCATGAGAGAGAAGTCTGCAGTCACGAAGCACAAGGACAAGCAGCGTAGGCTGCGTGAGTGTGCGTGTGCGTGTCTGCGTGTGCAGTGCCACGGCCTGCCAGCGGCCGGGCACTGGGCAGGGCCTGCTGTCCTCTCTGGTCTGCAGGAGCTCGGAGGGCTGGGTGGGGGTCTCCCGGGCCGCAGGCTTCACCGGCTGGGCCACCCCGATGGACGCTGCTACAGCCCGCAGACCTCGGGCCATCAGGTCTGAGAGCTCTCGGGGAAGACCCAGGGAGACGCCGCAGCTCAGGTCTGGCGTAGCCCCTCCCCAGGGTACCTCCCCTTCTGCCAGGCGGCGCCCACCGGGTACTGGAGGCAGCCCTGTCTCACCTACCACACTGCTGCTGGCGACCGTCATAAAGTAATTTCCTTTTTCAGAGAAGTTGTAGGGTTACAGAAAGTCATGCAGAAAATAGAGTTCCCATATGCCCCCCACTATTTACACCCTGCATTAGTGTGGACCTTGGTCCAACTGATGAAAAAATATGATTGTACTATTAACTATAGTCCATGGTTTACAATAGAGCCCTGTTTGTGTTGTACGGCCCAGTGATTTTCTTTTTTTAATTTGTATTCTATCCTTTAAACAATGCTACTTTTTTCTCCAGAAGAGGGAAGCTTCCTAATAACTTAGCGCCTTCTTGGCAACGAGGAAGGAGTAAAGGAGCACAGTGCTAGTGACACAGGCTCAAAAAATATTTAGAGTCACGCGACTTCTACGTACTCATGGAGTGAATCTTAAGGTATACCATTTGGCAAAAAGGATTAATAAGGTGACCTTAAAATGTGTAAGTATTTGCATTAATATTTGTAAATGTACTTCACCTGGAAAAATAACAGTAATGATTTTGAAACAACGAAATTCATAGATTTCTAAGAATATGTATTCCACTAAGGAACGGGAAATCACAAAATAGTTTACTGTATTTCTTCATAACTAATGCAAATTTCTGTTTCTCAGGTTTCAAAAGGAAAGTACTGAATTCCAAACTGTAATCAGAAGCATAAGTCAGAGATATTGTCTCATGGTTTTTTGACTGGCTTGTCCATATTTTAAATTCATGCTACACTTTATAAATTATATATATGTATTTTAAATGTTCACTGAAACTCAGAAGAATAATTTTCCTGACTGAAAACAAATCAAAGCAACAGGAGGAAACAGTGATTCGTTTTCTAAGCACAAGCACCTTCCCACCACTGAAAATCACTCCAGGTAAGCTGGTAAAGTGTCGACTCTCTCATTAGCGGGTGAGGAGCCCTCTAAAGATTCCTTCCGAGGTGACGCTCTCCGGACGAGCTTGTGGCCTGATGGCTCAGGAGTGCTGTTCCATCGAGATGCAGGGCGAGTGGAGCACTGGGTCTAAGGGTAATTATGTAGCCATGAGGATTTTGAAAAACATTTGCTACAGGTAACAACGTGAAGTCAAGACCCAGCCCGAGTTTTATATTTAAGAATCAATGCGGCACCTCACAGCGTCCCTATTTTTAGGGCACCAAGTTAATGAAACACTACATTACAGAAACTTGCCCTGGGATTACAGTTTAATGTTTAACATGATACTTGACAGGCATTGTTAGAAGTAAATAATACCTTACATAAAAAACTACTGCAATGCTAGCCAATAAATGGAGGAACTAAAATCAGATTGTCCTGCTAGTGGCTCGTTCCCCCTGCCCCAGTAGCTTGCACACAGTTCCACCAAAAAAGACAGTCTCTGCTTTCCCCAGATCAAACCATCTGAGTCTGGGTTTGATTCACACTGTATTTCACAGTTCAATGCTGTATAATCAGAGAAGGAGTCACATGCCTTTACCTAATTCCACCCATTTGTCCAGTAACTCGCTTTTACCATCCATAAGGTAAGAGGAAGAGGATGAAGAGTAACAGTTAAGATGAGCAGCTGTGGCTCAGTGGTTGAGCGCCTGCCCCCCCCCCCCAAGGTCCTGGGTTCAAGCCCCAAAACCTCCTTAAAGAAAGAAAAACTAGAGCTATGCCCCGGGAGTCAGAAATCCGGACCCAAGCCCTCATGCAAACCCCACAAGCTTTCCGAGCCTTGGTCTCCTCATCTGTAAACTGGAAAGAACTCCTGTTTCCAGATCACTGTGAATATAAAGGAGAGCAGAAGTGACGTGGAGGACAGGGTCTAGAACACAGCTGTGTGTTTTGTTTGAGGCAGTACCGGGGGTCGAACCCGGGGCCTCGTCCATGCAAAGCAGGTGCTCAACTGCTGAGCTCCACCCACCCCACTAGAGCACAGTTTTTAATAAACGTCCCCCACCATTTCATCAAAGGGTCTATGATCCAAAGTTTCCGGCTGCAGGATTCTGCGCTTGTATTTGCAAATGTACTTGAATCCAGAAAAGTAAGTATTAACGGGAAGAAGATACAGCTGTGACTTACCTCGCACACAAAGTAGCCTTGCAGCTCTTATCACCACCTTCAGAAATCTGGGTTAAAAAAACTTGCTTGTCAAGCAAAAAAAAAAAAAATGAATTTTTAAAAAATAGGAAAACACCTAAATAAAAGGAAAACCAGCTAACTGATTTTGAGGTGGTGATGGCAGTCCCTAAAGCCACACAGCCACCAGTGTGAGCAGACTTCTCCCCAGACAGCCGGCTTCAGCATCACCTCCGGCCCGTCCTGCCGACCATTTACCCTGTGGTCACTGGAAAAGGAAGAACTGACTTACATCAGCCCCACACGGGCAGAGGAATCAAATCGCCTTATTGATTTGCATCCACAGCTGCAGCAGTTTTAAAAGTTTAAGATAAGCGGCTTTTTCCTTAACCAACTTACTCAGCAAGTGCAAGGGGGCCAGAGACAGCCGCAGGATGCGGAGGGAAGCTGGGCCTCGGCCAGCAGGTGCACTGAGGAGCCCTGGGGTGCAGGGGAAGGGTCTGCAGAAGGGGTGCAGCCAAGGAGCGGGGCGCATCAGGTTGCACTGAGGACTGCTAGGCCTTGCCTCCAGGAGCTCTGGTTTGGAAGGTCCTGCAGGGGCTTACCCCAGCCCCCTCCTCAGGATCTTATCAGGGAGGCCCCCCATGGCTGACTGGTAGATGCCCTTGCAGCACGGCACATCCACTTACTGGGCAGTGTTATGGGCTGGGCTGTAGACCCCCAAGACCTCCTTATCTGGAAATTGGATGTTTGAATTTGTCATTATCAGGAAGAGGCCAAACTGGAAGAGGGCGGCCCTGAATCCATCGTGGCTGGCGTCCATAAGGAGGGCAATCTGGACCCTGAGGGACAGGGGCAGAGACTGGACGATGCCACCACAAGCCACAGCATGCCCGCCAGGGGCACCACCCACACACGGAGCCCT
This sequence comes from Tolypeutes matacus, assembly GCA_026826555.1. NCBI lineage: Eukaryota > Metazoa > Chordata > Mammalia > Cingulata > Chlamyphoridae > Tolypeutes > Tolypeutes matacus. The sequence continues at coordinate 6,319,022 of JAKSZT010020074.1, read as the reverse complement.
GCGGGCTTCAGAGAAGCACGGCCCTCTGACCCCGTGACTGGGGACTTGCGGCCCCCAGAATGGTGGGCAGCGCACTTCTGTTGGAGCCGACAAGCCTGCGGTACTTTGCTATGACAGCCCTGGCAAACTAAGCCAGAGGGCAGAGTCTGGGAAGAGGCGAGTGGTCAGAAGCCAGCCTGAGCCCAGAGCCCACCGTGCTGCCCACCCACGGACTCAACCCAAGACAGGCAGCGACGCTGGGCAGATGGAAACAGACCTACTGATACGGCCGGTGCAAGAGAACATGCATTTCAAACACCCAGGCGATTCTGGCGGAGGCGAGTCACACTAAAAAGCTCCATTTCAACAAGCAATAACCGAGAACCACTGCAGAAGATACTCAAGGAAAAGTTCAGGACGGAGGTGAGTAGAAAGGACAAGGAGGCAGAAAATGTAAGGTCATCTGTCGTTGGAAAGGTCACAGATGCTCAAGCTCAAACCCTGCTGGCAATGTATGATTGTTTCCTCTCTCGAAAGAAAGGCAAAGAATCTGCATTAGCCAACTCAATTGTAAAAAGCACAGAAACCTTTGCTGCAAACATAAGTGAACAGAATTCCAAAGCACCTTTGTCCTGGCATTTTGTTTCGGCTCAGAAATCTCCCCAGTTTCAATTGTATGTGCTCTTTTCACCTTTCAAGAAAGAGTTCTACATCACTAATAACTCTCCTTCAACTTGCCAGTTGGCCCTTCTCTGTTACCTAAGTGTTGATTAACTGGGAAATCCTCGCTAGTTTAAGGACAGGCGGTTCCTGGGTTACAAATCTAAGGCTTTCGATTTTTTTCTTTGGAGGAGCAGTGTATGAGTGCCAGCCCTCTCCACACTTTCTCTACTTCTCAATCTATTTTAATAAGTGCTTAGGAATAAGAATCACAGAAAATTCCACATCTGAGGCTTAAGGATGCTGGAAGGTCAGAATAGCATATACACGATGGATAAAATTTATAAGATAGCCTTGGAAACGGCCCTGCATGAGGAACACCGCACACGCACGGCTACACAGGGAGGAAGACCAGGCCAGCGTGTCCTCCCAACTCACGTCACAACCGCGCACCAAGAGCGCCGGTGCAGGCAGAAAAGTCTGTGGTTTGGGAGCACGAACAAAAGACAGAACCAACCAAAACTTGCCTAACTTGGAAGTACTGTGTTTCATAAGAGAAGTATAATAATGGGAAATTCCAAATTGATAACAAAAAATGTTAATTTTCAAAATGAGTATAAAATATGAGTTAAAGATTCTCATTCAGGGATAATGGAGCATATGAAGATTGAGAAAAGAATCTGTGCTCCTTTCTGGTGCCTCCTTCCCACCTTGGAGTCAGGGCACCTGTCTCCAGGCAGTGCTAAGGCTCACGTGTGTTCTTAGCCAAGCTCCTGCAACGTCCATGCTTGCACTCAGGCATGTCTAAAAGCCGGACTCCAAAGGTGGATGACTAGGGGCAACTGGCTGGGAGTGCAGCCATGTTCCCGCACTTCCTATCAGCACGCCGCGGTCTACAGCAAACTGAGCCTCTTCCGCTTGCGCGGATGATGAGGCAGGTAAGAACGGGAGCAGCGGCCTCTCCGTGAGGGGATTTCCATGTGTGGGAACGCAAACACGTTGCTGGGCTGGGCATCCTGCCTGGACGACCTGAATGCACAGCTCAGACTGGGGCACCCAGAGGCGTTTCAGGACTCAGGAAGAGAGAGAAATTTGAAGATGTGAAACAGGAAGTGGGCTTGCTGGTGACTGAGCACTAGAGCTGAGCTTGGCCAAAGCTGAGGGGTGGCAAGATTGCACAAGATCAGATTACTTACGTGTGACAGAGAGAAACAAGACCTTTCCATGAGAAACAATCCCTGACCAAGGGATGCTTACTTATAAGGTGAGGAAAGCATCACAGGTCACAGTCAGTCTCTTGATGACAAAGAAAGAGGAAAGTAACAAAGACAGGAGGCCATGAGGTATAAAAAGTGGCAGCTCCACGGTGCAAGGTGTCAGGATCGGCACTCCAATTCAGGATGGGAAATGAAAGAATGAAGCGTGAGTTCAAGAGTGGTGCATAACCTGCCGTGTCTTCCAAACACGCGCTCGCTGCCTGGGCAAGCAGCAGGAACATGCGCTTCCGAGCAGCTGGTGTCCGGCTCGTCCTTTGGCCCACCTGAGTTACACGCTCAGATTTTTAGAAAGAGATGTTGGTCATTAAAAGGAAAGCCCTTCGAGCAAGACATAAACACTAAAGTATATCAGATCTAAAAGGACAAAAAATGAAGATTCAGCCAGAATCTGCCTGGGAAGTATCTGTAAATGATAAGAACCTGACAGGTAATGAGCAGACGCGGCTTCTCCCTCCACACTGGACCTAGGAGGGCAGTGGCACCGGGCGTCCAGCAAAGGCGGTCTTGCCCTAGCTTCATTTGCGAAGCTTCTCTCGAGGGCTCTTTACAGTTCCCCTGGAGACTCTGACATTGCAGTGGACTTCAGTTATGCTTGGGGCAGTCTGGTAAGTGTGAACTCAGGGGCAACACTTTCCTGGCTGAAAACTGCCTTACACTGCATCTGTGTTTTGAGGCCCTTCAGTGGAATAAGTAACAGCCCTGAGACGCGCTGTGGTTCTTAGTGTGCAGAGTGGCCACGTTTACAGGAAACATTAAACAAGTCTCACCTGCCACACCTGTCAAGGCTTTCAAGGATAGAGACTCTTGACATAATGTCTTTATCTCCTTGCCCACCCCTAAAAGAACAAAATCCAAACAGTGCTTACACGGCACCTTCAAACTGGTCATATCCGAGAGGCTGGCTCCACCTACGCTGTTTTGCAATCAAGGACTATTCCTACTCTTTGCGAAGTGAATAGGATTCAACTTTGTCACTGCCATGGGGGATGTTTTTGGAGCAGCCTCCAGATGGCCTTCATTACATTATTACCACTTAATCCAAATGGCATGAGCTAGGATTCGGCAGTAGTTCAAACAGTCAAAGCAAACACAATGGTGTAGCTACCCAAACCGAGGCCAAAACCAAGTTCTCTGGCCTCTCAATTTCCTGCTACAGGAAGACTCCATTGCTGAAAGCCTCATTTATACGGTGAACCTTCTACGCTTACCTCTAATTAACCCCTGGTGTCTACTTGCTTAAAGCACCCAGAACCAGACAAAAGTACTAAACATCCAGGAATCCCTTTTGGAGATCTTAGAACTTTGCTTTCCCTCCTGGCAAAGCTCCAGTTGTGAATTTAGGGAGAAGGGACAGGATATCTATCCGAAATAATGTGTACAGTGTGAGACTGGAGATGTCCCTTCCTGGCATATGGGTACTCTGAAGAAGGATGAAAAGAGGGATACCAGGAAGAATACTGTTACTCATACTTTTGCTTTCCCAAATGTCCAAATATAAGCACCTTAGCCTAATGCTTAAAAATGAAACTATGCCATACAAATCTAGTCATTCATGCCCTTTTACCTGCAGTGGGACCTGACTGCAATTTAATAGCCAAATACCATATTCTGTTACATAAAGAATAAGGCAAAGTCATCAGCCCCAGTTGGAGTGGGGGGGTGTAAAGTCATCTTTGTGGAAATCCACAGCTTCTCTGAGGATTCCTGGGCGTGACCTTCACATGCTAAGACAAACTTTAAAATTCCTGGTTTTCTCAAGCAGGAACGCAGGCATTTAATGTGGCACACAAACTTTCTGCGCAATAGCAGGAAGTATTTCGAAAGAAGCCTCTGGCTGCAGATGACTTTTCAAACGAACTTTTGGTTTTCTGTTAGGAGACAGAGAGAGGGAGGGAAAGGGAGAGAGAGAGAGAAAGAACAAAAGAGAAAGAAGAGAAAAGAAAAGAAAGAAAAAGGGCGGCCAGTTACACCTAAGGCCCTGAGGGATTCACTTGCATGACGTTTTTCATATCGAATACACTTTGTTCTTAAATAAATGAGCACATAGGTTCCAATTCTTCAAACCTTTCTCCAAAATTTAAGCTGCAAATGGAAAGGGCCCTAACCCAGCAAACACAGCGGGACTGCCCTCCCCACCGCACCCGCCACCCCTACAGGCTTCCGTCCCCGCGTCCGTGGAAAGGTGGAAAGGCAGTCCACGGCGCCCTGCAACCCTCAACGCGCTCCCACCCGAAAAGCTGCTTGACACGTGACTGAACAGCGTCCGTGTGGGTGCCACTTGCCCATTTAAACTTTCCCCAAAGGTCCTTGTGTAGCATCTTTTTAAAGGCGCACGCCTGGAGCACGACCCCGCAGCTTCCCAGCCGCAGCACAGCCAGAGCGCAGGGTTTCAGGAAATATGGGGGGGCTGCCCAAAGCGAAGTGAGTCCCCTAAGCCCAAGCCTCAGAACAATGCCTTGGGGGGTGCTTAGGGACCGGGTAGGAGCGAGGGTCTCAGGAAGCCCCCCGCCCCCTGGTCGCCATCCGAGGCCGGACCCCTGAGGGAGAGCCCCGCAGCGAGAGGGTCTCAGAGGCTGGTGTTGGCGGTCACCCGGCTCCCGCTAAGGTTCAGGTTGCCAAGAGGAACTAAGTATGAGGCCCTTCCTGTTCCCCGTGGAGCCCGCGGCCCTGGCAGCCTCCCCGCCTCCCGGCCCGCGTGCCGCCAGCAGCCCCGCAGCAGGGGCGTCCGCTCCAGCCCTGAAGAGGAGGGGGGCTCCCACGCACCCATTTCTACGTCTGGTCCCGCTTCTGAAGCCCTCGGCCCGTCCTGGCCCCGCTGGGCCCTCGCCGCACGTCCCTTCGCGTCTCCCCGCGCGGCCGCCTCCGTGCCCCCCCACGCCCCGCAAGCGCGCACTGCAGACCAGGAGGGG
>JAKSZT010020074.1:6296200-6313797 GCA_026826555.1 Tolypeutes matacus | reverse complement strand
GCGCCCGACTCCCGGCCCGGGCCGCGGACGCCGCCCGCCTGAGCGTCACGGGGCCGGAGCCGGAACCGCCGGGGCCGCGGGAAGGGCCGCGCGGGGCACTGGCCGGGGGCGGGCCGGCCGGGCCGGGGTCTCGGAGGGGGCGGGCTGGGGGAGGCGGCGGCAGGAGGGCAGGGCCCGGGCCCGGCCGGGGCAGGGGAGGGGCCGGGGGTGGGGTGGGGGTGGGGGTGGGGAGGGGGAGGGGGCGGGGTGGCCTGAGGGTTGGTCCGCGGGGAGGCGGGGAGGCCTGGGGCAGGGTGCGCGCGGGCCGCGCCGGCGGGGAGTGCTCAGCGGACTCGGGGGCGGGCCGGAGCCCTGGGGAGCAGACGGAGTCACCCTTGGCCAGAAGAAGGGCAGCGGCTCCTGGGCACTGGGGCCGGGCGCTGGGCCTGCAGGGCGGGGCCGGGGAACGGCGCTCCCCGGGGATTCTGCCCCAGAGACCTGGCCCAGGCCCTAGCCAGAGCCTCAGCGGGCGGCCCTGGAGGGAGGGGAGGGAGTGGCAGAGTGACTGGGAGCAGTGCACAGGACTGATGAAAGGTCAGGATTTGAGTGCAGGGGTGGGTCTCTGAAGTGATCTCTGGTGTGTGTGTGTGTGTGTGTGTGCATATTTCTTTTTTTTTTAATATATATTTTATAAGATGCTTACATTACATAAATGTTACACAACAATTACAGGGATTCCCGTGTTCCCCACCTCCCACACCTTCCATAACATCCCACATAAACATCCTTCATTAGTGTGGCTCATCACCTGCGATGGATATACACATCCTGGGGCTCTGCCACTAAGCATGGACCACAGTTCACATTGTAGACCCCACTCTCTCCCACACCCTTCTGCATGGTTTATGCTGATGTAAAATGCCCTATATCTGTTGTTGTAATGTCACTCAGGATAATTCCCAAGTCCCGAAAAAGCCCCTGTATTACAACTGCTTTTCCCTTCCCTGCCCTGAAAGTGTCCATTGGCCACCAGCTCCACCTCACTTGTAATTTCTTCCCTTGCTTGAATCACATTATGTCTACAACAGAATACCAGTGAGTCCACTCTAGTCCATAGCTCTTCCCCCAATCCTGAGGAGTTTGAGATGCTGATGTCCACTCCACCTCCTAGTGAGAGGGGGCTTATATCCCTTGGATATGGTGGATGGGATTCTCCTGCCTGCAGCTGCAGACTTCCTCCATTCATTGGGATGGCCTTGTTCATCATCATCTCCTCACCAGGTGAATCAAGACCTATTGTTGAAGTGATCTCTTGACTTGAGTTTTTATTTTTCTCCCCAGGGAGCAAACTAGCATTTTGAGTCTTTAGCTCAGTGTGTTTAGAATAGACTTAAAGACTCGGAGGTGTCTCCTGGGGCCCAATTGAAAAGCAGTATTATGGTGGGGTTTTGTCTTAAGGAAAACAGTCTTACCTTGCTTTCTGTGTTTACAGAGTTAAGGAATGTCCCCTTCCTTAATATTTAGTAACACTGGAAGTGATTTGCTCTGTAATTCCTTAGGTAGGTGAAAGCTTACCCAGCCTTCCACTCTAATGACAATCAGTACTTTTCAGGTAGAGACGCTTTAAAATTTTGAAGTCAAGGTGGGAGTAAAGCCTTTTCTGGAAGACCTATTGAAAAATAATGGAGATGTCTGTGAGGAGTTGTGTTGCCGACAGCACTGTCCCATGTGTTGGCCGGATGAGCGCCTCCCAGTGCCATCCACAGCCTGGCGAGGGAACAAGGAAACCTCCCATCCCTGTGGTCACTGCGGCATATTGCGCTCCAAGTTCGTGTGACTATAGCATTTTCTCGGCTCCTGCTGACCTAACGCTCCTGAATTTTCACTGACAGGGCTAGACTTAGGATGCTAAAGATGGTATTCCATAGGTGGTTTAAAATTAGGAATGGTGAGAGCTAAAGGTAGGGTAGTGGTTTGGACCAGTGGCTCTCAAACTGGAGGTACATCCAGGGTTTGTTGAAACATTCCTAGGCACGCCCCGGGGGCTTCTGACTCAGAAGGTCTTGGGTGGAGCCAGGGAATCTGCATTTCTAACAAGTCCCAGAAGCCCTTGCAGCTGCTGCTGACTGGGACCTTGCTGTTTAGATCAGTGCTTTTGCCTCTTAGAAGTTCGTATGCAATTAGGATCTTGCTAAAGAACAGATTCCAATTCAGTATCTCTGGGGTGGGGCCTGAGACTCAGAATTCTTAACAAGGTCCCAGGTGATGTCAATGCTGGTGGACCACAGTTTGGGGTGTGGTTAGAATCCAGCAGGCACACACCTGCTGTGCACCTGAGTCACCTGGAGAACCAGCTATCCCATTGGTCCAGACGTTCTGTTTCAGATCTTAGAGGAAGAGCCAAGAAACCTCCATTAAAACAGAAAAAGACACGCAACAAACACCCCTAGGTGAGAGTGGCGCACGCACTGGAGTTGAGGAACCACTGCTTTAAGTCATGTCAGGTGACGTGTGTAAGCGCGTCTGCTTGCGCAACTCTGAGTCGGAGAAGGTTGAGGTGAGCTGGGAGAATGGAGAGGCCTGAACACGTCCAGACAGGAGAGCTGATGGGTGCCACGCCCCCATCCCCAACGCATTCCAAACCATGACCCCACCCGAGGATCGCCCATGCCAGCGCCACCACCTCCTACCTTGCACAGGACCACCTGCCCTTCGCGTGCCTAACTCTCCTGGAGAATCTGTTCACTCATTTGCTGGTTCAAAGGATCACAATTGTGCCGGGGAATTTCCTAGGCACTCCGGGTGCAATATCGAGCAGAACGGAGGAGGTCCTTGCTCTCAGGGACTTTACGTTGTAGGGGGAGCAAGAGAGAGAACTGAAAGCGATCAAACTAGGCAATTTCAGGTCAGTGTGGTTTTAAGTCACAGTTACACATTGTGTGAAGAAAACAAAGTAGTTGATGTCACTTAGTTGGAAATCATTGAATGAATAGAAGCTACACTAACCAACAGACCTACCCTAAAGGAAACACTGAAAGTAGGTGTCAAGTTTCATTTGTTCCTCAAAAAGATAACCAAGTACCCAGGCTATTCCCCGAAAGAACACCCTTTTCCCAGTCCTCGTCCTAATTCACTTGAACCTGGTCTATAAGGATGGGTCTGCTCCTACTCTATTTTCTGTTTTCTTTTCCATTAGTCTCTTTGTCTGTACCTACACCAATTCCCGCCCCCTTAATTATGCTAGCTTTGCTCTAAGCCTTATCTGGGAAAGCAAATCTTATCATTCTGTTCTTCTTCAAGCTTGTCTTAGCCATTCTTGACTTTGCATTTCCATATAAATTTTAGAATCAGTGTCACAATTTTCACAAACATACCTGCTGGGACTTTTATTGGGATTGCATTGAATCTACAGATCAATTTGAGGAAGAAGTGAAAATTATACGATCCTGAGCCACTGAAAATGTTGGTGTGCTATAACCACTGTTTATGTAGGTCGTAGTAGCTTTCAGTAATGTGAAGACGGCCCTAAGAGTTTGTACCTTGTAAATAAAAATAAAAACAGAATTGATTTTTGTACAATGAATTGGTATTCTATGACCCTGCTGATGCTAAAAGTTTATTTATGGAATTGCATTTTTGATGTTTACAAACAGTGCTTTTCTTCCTTTCCAGTCCTTATACATTTTATTCCTTTTTCATGTCTTATTTCCCTTGCTAGAATTTCCAATATAATGCTTAGTAAATTGTTGATAGTGGGGCATCCTAGTTTTAGAAGCAAAGCTGTCAACATATCAGCCTTAAGTTATTTCAATAAATGTTTAATTTTATACTAGTATTAGATTTACAGAGATGCTGTGAAGACAGTACAGAGTTTCTATGTACTCAACATCTGATTTACCCAGTTGTTAACTTCTTTCATTATTGTGGTCTATTTGTCACAATTCATGAACCAGTAATGATCTATTCTTGCTAACAAAAGTCCATACCTAATTCAGATTTCCTAAGTATTCACCCAATGTCCTTTTTTCTCTCCCTGGTTCTCATCCAGGATACCATTTTACTTTTAGTTGTCCTGTCTCCATAGGCTCCTCTTGGCTGGGACAGTTTCTCAGACTTGTCTTCGCGGTTTTGAGGCGTACTGAGTGCGCCTCGGGTGGGACTATGCTTTTCTCAGGAGTGGACAAGCCTTGTGTTTGGGGGAGGAGGCTGCAGAGGTGACGTGCCCTTCCTACCACCTCTGGCCAAGGCACGTACTGTCCACACGGCTGATCACTGCTGATGCCGCCCCCGGCCGCCTTGCTGAAGGAGGGCCTGTCAGGCTCTTCTCTGTAAAGCCACTGCGTCTCCGCCTTTCGTTACTTCGCTCTGCGGGTTTACTCTTTGGGATGGGCTCACTGTACCCAGCCCACACTGAAGAACTGCAGCTCCAGCCTCCTGAGGGCAGAGTATCTATGTAAATGATTCAGGATTCTTCTGCCCCAATTATTTATTTATTCAGTCATTTCTTTATATCAGTATGGATTTGTAGTTTGAGTTTTTCTTGTTGTACTTCGGGTTATAATCCAATATAAATTCCACCATTGGGAACTCTTTCAGTCGGCTCATGTATCTGTTAGTAGCCAGGTTAATTGCCTGACTCCAACTCTAACCCATTTTCACATAGATCATTTTGTCCTTTTCCCCTTGCTTAGCTCTAACATCCCACTCCAGCCGTGAGAAACCTGGCTCTAATAATTAGCTACCCATTAACTTAATGTGCACCGCCTGTATACATACATGTATGGCTCTAATCATCAGCTAGCCACTAATTAAATGTGCACTGCCTGTATGCGTGTGTGGCTCTATTAGAATTGTTAACCCCTATCCCATGGGAAACATCTTTATCAGCTAGAGTTCAGTGCTTACATGCAGTTCTTTTTACCTTTAGTCTTACAGACTTAAGGAAGCATCTTTTCCACCTACCCCCTTTCATGAGGTTAATTCATGCATCTGTAATGCAATTATATTCTTTTGTCACTGTCTGCATTCCTTCCTGGAAACCCTGATCTCCTGAAAATTTTTAATGTCATACATTAGGTACACTCTTTGTATTGTACAGTTCTATGGCTTTTGACACATGCATGCTGTCAAATATAACCCAGTTCATTATCACACAGAATAATTTCACTGCCCTGAAAATCCCATGGGGCTCACCTATTCAATCCTCCCCGCCCCCCCCCAATCTTAGCAGCTGCTGATCTATTTGCCATCTCTCATTATGCCTTTTCCAGGAATTCAAATAATTGAAATCATACAGTACATGTGCTTTTCAGACTGACTTTTTCTCACTTAGAAAAATGCATTTCAGAATCATACATGCCTTTTTTGTGGCTTAATAGCTCATTTCTTTTTATTGTGGTATAATATTCCATTTATGAATGTACCACCGTTTATGCCTTTGGCTACCGGAAGACATCTTAGTTGCTTCCGGTTTTTGGAGATTATGAATAGAGCTGCTATAAGTGTTCACATGCCACTCTTTGTGTGGCTATGAGTCTTCATGCCAAGGAGTGTGATGGCCAGGTTATATGGTGGCTCCGCTGTTTTCCTTTGAGCTAGTCTTCCAGCAGCTCTTCATTGTGCCCCTCACCTTTGGACTTGAGTGCTCCTAGTCTGCTGCACAGCTGTTGCTCTGGAACTTACCTTATCATCCTTTTGGACTTGGCCTTCCTCTCTCCTATGTGTTGGGGCTCTGATTTCTTGGAGTCCACGCCTACCTCATCTTATTGGAGCAAATCCTTCAATAACTTCCTGAGAAAAAGTGCTTTGGAAGTAAATACTTTTGAGTCCTTCCATGCCTGAGAGTATTACTATTCTAACCTTACATTTGATTTAAAAATTTAACAAATTATGTAAGCCTAGATGAGAAAATTTTCCTTCACAGCTTTAATTTCAAAGGCAATTCTTCCTTGAATTGCACTTTTCAGCATTTCTCTGTTAAGCCCAATGTCGTTCTGATAGAAGTTTAAACACAACTTGTTTGTTCACTCGAGGTTTTTATACTTTATCCTTGACTTTCTGCAATTTCTTAAGGTCTCCTTGATGTGGACCTTTTTTTAGTCACTGGGTTCTTTCAATATGGACACTTATGTACACAGTTTGGGGAATTTTTCTTTTATTATTTCTTTTCTAAAACGTCCCCCCTTGATTTTATTGGTTCTCTCTTTCTGAATTTTCTCTTAGCTGGTCATTCAATTTCCTGGATTGATTCTCTCCGTTTTCAGTGTTTCTTTTCTTTCCCTTGTATTAGTCAGGTACTGCTACAATAATGCTGCATAACAAACCTCTGGGGAGCTCAGTGGCTTACAAACCCCAGCATGTACCTGCAGCTCACTGGTCAGCAGCGGGCTGGACTCTGAGGCGTGGCTGGGGCCCATGTACTCTGTCCCTCTTTGTCCTTGGACCAGTGGCTTCACACAGTGAAGATGCTCAGGAGGAGCTCAAGAGCCTCTGAAGCCTGGTTTGGAACGAGCCTCTACTCACTTCTGCCAGCCTGGTGGCCCAGCCCAACGTCCATGGACTAGGACAGAGCCCTCCCCCCATGGGGACAGGGGCAAGCATTGGCTGGAAAATGACCCAACTTATCACACCTACATTACATTTTATTTTCTTTTTGTTCTTCTTTCTGGGTGCTTTCCTATTGATGTTTTTTTTTTCCAAACATATTTTTAAATTCCAAGAACTCTGCTCCTTTGTTTTTAGATTGTTCTTTTATTTCTAATAGCATCATTTCCTTTTTAAACAAAAGCACTATTTATATCTATCTGAACAATTGATTGCATTCTCTCTCATTTTTAAAGGTTTTGATTTTTTCTGCTCTCTAGATTTCTCTTTTTCCTTGGAGTTCTCTCTCTCTTTTTTTCTCTCTCTCATATATATGGAGGGCTATCCTCAAACGTCTAGGAGTACTTCCTTGCTGTAAGGGTGAAGGCTCTGTGGTCATTCGGAAGTTCTGTGAGCATGGGCAGCATCTGTGGTCTGGTGGGCTCACTGCACTATCACTGGGTGGGAGACACAGCTGGTTTTGGTTTCCCCACTTCTGTCTCAGCATCTGGAGAGCTTTTTGCTTTGGCTGCTGAAGTTCTCCAGCAAATCATTCTCCACCCTGTTATCTGAGAGCTACAAGCCTGGCTGCAGGTGGGGTGTTCGCCCCCCCCCCGCCTTCCAGCAGGCACCTCACCCTTGGTCGCCCCAAGCCTGGCATCCCCTCCTCTGCGATTTCTTCTGATAATGAGCCTCTGTATCAGGTAGGAGGGCAGTGAGATCGCAGAGAGGGCCTCAGCAAGCAGCCGGGCTGTAAAGGTAATTGAAGCTCCTGTCTAGCGCCTACCTTAGGCATTCTCCCTTCTCTGCCCAGGCCACCTGCACCTCCAGCCTAAACCTTTCCACGTGCACTGCAGGTAGCTCTGCTGCTCGGAGGGTGCGCTGCTCGCCTGTCAGTTAACACCCTGGCGTGCTCTCCATCCTCAGGTGTGCGTGCCCATTCTTCTGCTTATCTGTTGTGTCTTCTCTGAGTGATTCACCTACTGTGATGTCACTGGACGTTCAGGAGCCGTTGGAGATGGAGCCTGTGGGACCTGCCACGTGTAGCCACGGGCCAGAATGGCTCTTTAAAATGCAAACGTGTCGTGCCTCTGCCAGGTCTTGTGCTCAGGGTGCTCCACATAAACCCGGCTTGAAGCTCAGCTTTTTAGGGTGGCACCGGTCATGTTCCCCAGCACCAGGACGAGCCTCCCCAGCCCGCCTGAGTCCCCACGCTCTGCCAGCACGGAGCCCCCTTCCCTGGCCCCTTTGTCTGCTCCTAGTATTCTTCAGCTCTCAGCTTAACCACCAGCACCCCCTCCATTTCCCCAAGCCGAGGCCAGGCACCCAGCCTCCCCTCTCCAGGAGCCCTGTGCTTTCCTGTGGCTTCGGGGGGCGCTGAGTTCTCCTGCCCGCCCCCGCGGCCGAGGCTTTGCGAGACCAGCCTGTCTTCAGGTAAGAACGTCACATGATCTTCGCAGAGGGCTCAAGCTGATGATTGAGGATTGAATGAGCACCAGATTTCCACTCCAAGACCTAGGCACACGGCCAGACTTCGTCATCCACCTACTGCGTGATCTTTGAAAAGAAGCTCCCAGGATTTAGAGGCAGAGGTGGGGGCAGAGGTCAGTTTCTGTCTCTGCTACTTCATCCCAGCTTTCTCAGCTTTACACGGTGCTAACATGGGTGCCCCCTGAATTCACAAAGTGTTACGCAGCCAACGTTCGTCAGTGGCCTGCGCGCTCTGCAAATGTGGGAAATATGCCCAAGCTGTTTCCCCCTTTAAAGGTGGCTGGAGCACATCCCCGAGCTCCCTGCTCTCTGCCGCGCAAGCAGGAGTGTGTCTTCTGCACGGCCTCGTGTTTAAATTATCAGCCTCTCATTTTTCTTAATGTTTATAATAACTCCATGTGATTAAGAAAAAGCACAAAGTGCCCCTATAATTAACATAATGTTAAGCAGCTATAAATGTTTTAAATATTTTTAAATGTACCAGGCAATTAAGTTTTGTAATGTTTTTCCATAGGTATGCCTTATTTAACTACTTTAATTTTTATTCCATGTTCATTATATGTTGTTTGAGGCAGTTAGTATAAAAGAGCTTAACAAAACACAAATGAAATTCTAGCCAGTTTGAACAATTCTGCTTATTGCCTTATGTTTTTACGTTGAGCAGGATAATCTCATATTCATGAGATCATAGAGCCAAACAATTATAATCTCTTTGGCTCACAGGAGATTGTATTTTATATTGCAGCCTGTGGGAGAATGCCTGCAGTTTTATGTAGGCGGAGTATGCTTTTTGACTATTAGTCACAGGCTAGTTGACACCATCTTCCAGAAAATACAAAGTGATCAATTTACATATTATATTGATCCTCTCATTGAACCAAATAGCCTCTATGGATCCACAGAAGAGGCTATTTTCAAATCAGTTTACCTGCTTGTTTATCTGCTAAACCTGCATTTGCAATAGTTGTTTCAATTGCCTAGGAATTTTTAGAAGGAAATAGAAGAGGTGGGGGGAAGAATATTTTAAAAGTGCTCTCTTTTCTTTCCTAACCATTCAAGAATGTATTTTGAGAAGGTGTGAATGGTTGCACATCTGGGATGCCTGTGTTCTCACGGCTTGGTGGAGGCTTCGAGGTAGTCCTGGGAGAGATTGCAATTTGGTCTTCAAACTCTTCATTCTGTTTTAAGTCTGTTATAAATCGTTCAGTTGGTGCAGCGTGTTGCCTTTTAAGAATACCAGCTGCTTGTCTAGTTAATGCGATAGAGCACCACGAGGAAATTTTGCCTGGATCCTAGGTGGAGAGTCCACGCAGTCGAATCCCCTCCTTCTTGGCCACTTGCTGGGGCACAGTTCCCAGCCTTCTAACAGGGGTACTTCATGATGCACACCGGGGTCCATCAGACATCCTGGCTCCAGGCTGCGGATCCCGGGCTCACCTGTTGCTCTTTGTTATTCAGGTACGGTGGGCTGGACCTCTGTGGCCTCAAGAGCACGAGCTTCGCAAATTCAACTCCGCTGAATGGTGACAGCGAATGTCCTGGAGCTCGTGGCCAGCTGGCCGGGGGCGTCCTGCAGCCAAGACTCAAGGCTCAGCGCTGGGAGTCCAGCGGACGTGGTTTTGGCATCCTGAGTCAGAGATCAGGGAGAGGACTGGGCGCTGCAAGGTTTGCTGCACATCGTTCGTGTGTGTCAGTGGCTATGTTAGTCAGGGCTCTCCAGAGAAAGAGAACTGGCAGGAGGGGTGTGTGTGTGTGTGTGTGTGTGTGTGTGCACGTGTGAATATTAAGAGATTTATTATAGGGCCTGGCTCACACGACCATGGGGGCTGGCAAGTCCAATGCCGTAGGGCAGGTCACAAGTTGGAAACCCAATGAAGGTGACAGTGAATTCCCCGGGAGAAGCTGGATGCCTGGAGCAGAGACGGAAATTTTCTTTCTGGCGGCTGAAATCCTTGGTTCTCCCTTTAAGGCCTCCTCTGCTTGGAGACGTGTCTCATTGCTGAAGGCGATCTCCCTTCTTGGTTGAAGATGTCATCTGCCACAGAAGCAGTCGCCTACTGATGACTTACACCCAGGAGATGCCCTCACAGTGACAACCAGGCCAGCGCTTGCCTGACCAAGCCAAGCAAAATGTGCCCTCCCGACCCTGTGATAACAGAACACACCTTTGCATTGAACAGAGATGCCCACTCAAAGCAGGACACCGGGGGTCTTAGTCTGCCCCGGCTGCGATGACAAGCACTGCCGATTAGTCGGCTGAAGCAGCAGAAATGAATTGCCTGAATCAAGGCGTGAGCTGTGAGCAGAGCCGTGCTTCCTTCTGGAAGATTCTCCCCTGGCTTGCGGTGGGCGCGTGTGGCCTGGAATGCTCCTTGGCTTCTGGCGGCACAGCTCGCTCTCTGCCTTGCCACGCGCTGCCTCTCACTGTCTGTGTCTGTCTTCTTGCTTTGGCCGAATTTCTCCTGCTAGCACCCACCCTTGTCCCATTTGGCCTCATTTAATCAAAAACATTTTCAAAGACTCTGTCTGAAGGAGGTCCACATTCACAGGACCAGAGGTTAGGACGTAGCAGCTCAGCCCACGGCAAGGCCCATCCTTTCCTTTCCTTTCTTCCACCCGTTATGCAGTGTGGCCTGCTAGCTGAGGACTTGTCCTTTTCCAGGAATTGTTCAAGTTGAGTATAAAATGCTAAACCCAACCCCATATTGTTCTCGCTCTCTTGGACTGCAGTTGTCAGGTGGGGCCCTTACACTTCAGTGACAAACAAGCCCCAGATGGCACTGGTGCCACCTGGAAAGGTTGATCCTCTGCCCACGTGTCTGTGATGAGAGTCCAGGACACCCAGGGCAGCCGCCGGCCACGCGCTGCCGGGAATCCACCCAGGCGGCTTCTCGGTGGGGCCTCCACCTGATCTGCACCCCAGGATGTTGGCGTAGGCACGAAAGGACCGGAGCATCTGCAACAGCAGGTAAATGCTTTGCCTGAGTAGCATGTGACCTGTATTCACACATGACCTATCCATATGTCACCTGTTTTCACACCTCACCTGTATTCACACATCACCTGTTTTCACCTCACCTGTATTCACACCTCACCTGCATTCACACCTCACCTGCATTCACACCTCACCTGTATTCACACCTCACCTGTATTCACACCTCACCTGTATTCACACATCACCTGTTTTCACATCACCTGTATCCACACGTCACCTGTATCCACACATCACCTGTTTTCACACATCACCTGTTTTCATATCACCTGTATTCACACATCACCTGTTTTCATATCACCTGTATTCACAGGTCACCTGTATCCACACGTCACCTGTTTTCACACGTCACCTGTATTCACACTCCTGTAGACCTGGGAGGACAGGAAACCAGATGTAGGGGATTGCACAGGGGCTCCTGTCTCTGGAGGACTTAGCAGGACGTGTGCAGGTACACATGCACCATGGAATTACATTAATTCATTAATAGGGTGGCCTCTGCTTACAGACGACAAAGGTGACGCTGAGACAGCTGCTGGTGGCGAGTATGTCAGGGAACGTGATTTCCCGACCAGGTGTGTTTCTGTGTGAACCTGGGCTCTCACACTGCACTGTCATCGCCATCTTGGGTCCCATGATCCTTCAATGGGGACGTTCTGTGCATCGTAGGAGGTTGAGCAGTGTCCACAGCCTCCCCCTGCAGAAGCTGGAAACACCCCACTCCAGCGTGAAAACCCAAAATGCGTCCAGACGCTGCCAAGGGTCCTCTGGGGACACAATCTGCCCCCACCCTCACCACAAGGAGTACCGCTGGTTTGAACTCTTCACCATGTCATTTTCAACCCCAGCCCTTAGAGTCAGCACAGTAATATATGCTTTCACAAATGCTTCATCATGCACAGCACTTCACACAACACTGTCTCAATAATAAAACGAGCTGATGAGAACGCTAAGACTATATTTATCCTGTGAGGAAGTGAGTGCAAAGAGGTTGAGTCCACAGCTACATCACCAGGTGAGCTAAGGCAGAATTCATCCAAGTGCCCCCTTCAGAATCACTAAACCACTCAATGAGGGTCTACAGGGACCTTCCACAGACAGGTACTGCTCCAGGTACTGGCTGGGGGTCTACTGGGATGTTCACGGACAGGTACTGCTCCAGGTACTGGCCGGGGGTCTACTGGGACCTTCACGGACAGGTACTGGCCAGGGATTACAGGGACCTTCACAGACAGGTACTGGTCCAGGTACTGGCTGGGGGTCTACTGGGATGTTCACAGACAGGTACTGGTCCAGGTACTGGCTGGGGGTCTGCTAGGACCTTCATGGACAGGTTCTGCTCCAGGTACTGGCCAAGGGTCTACTGGGACCTTCATGGACAAGTACTGCTCAGTTATAGAAGACACCGAGATAAAAGATTTGGTGCTTGCTCTTAAGAGACTCACAGCCTGGTGACAAAAGAGGCAAATTTAGAAAAAGTTACACCCTAGATATTAATTAACACTCTGATAGAAGGCTCGCTAGGCTTCAGAGGAAGGCACGTCCCACATATCTTCCAGAAAAGCAACAGAAGCTCCATGATAGAAAGCAGGAACAATGGGAAGCCATGCAACGAGGAAAATGCTGGCTTTTATTTCTGCATCACCACTAAAAAGTGCAGTAAAATACCAAGAACTACAGGGTAGGCAAAGAGGAAAGAGAAGAATGAGATTTGAGCCGTGAGAGGGTAGAATCCTGAAAACGCCCCCGAGCCTGAACCTGCAGAGACTTGCACAGGCTGCGTGTTTGCAAGACAGAGGCCCCCCCATCGCCTAGCGGGTGCCCATGACTGCACCCAATGGAAAGGGGAAAGCCCACTTCACAGCCATTAAAAATGAAAATGTGAGCTAAACTATCTGTCCCTGAAGCATAAAAGGTAACGGGTGAGCAGGAGTAGGTCTTGCGAAAGCATCTTTCATGCCTCTAGCCGTACTTTTATAGATTCGCATGTGAAGAGCGGCCCGATGTCTGCAATCGGAGCTTCCAAGCTTGGCGTGCAGCCCACTGGGTCACCTCTGAACCGTGGCCACGTGGAACTGACTTGTTTTGCCTTTTGATTTGGCTCTATCTTAATATTTAAGTATCTCAACTATTTTTCAGTTTAAAATGGTTTTAGAACGTGGAGATTGGCTAGCATAAGTGTAGTTCTCTGCCAAGGCATGACTTACTAATTTAGCCGCTTTGATGGCTACACGCTGTCAACGTGTGCGAGGCCAGCTTTGCTCTTTCAACCCCGTTCACAATATGGGGGTGGTTATGGAGGGACCCCTGCCTCAACTTCCCTCTCGGGAATCAGGGACGATGCGAAGGTATTTCTGGAAGGCAGCAAGTAGGCCTGGGCCCTGGCATCCCCCACACAAGCCCCTGCTGCCTCAGCCCGCGCTCCTTCTCCTGCCCAGTATTTCCTCTCCACCTCACGCAGCCCCCGGGGCCCCGGCCGTCGCCATCTGAGACCCACTCTGTGCTGCTGCCCCCCAAGCCCATCTCCAACCCCACTTCTGTGGAAGTTGAACGTGGGCCCCTTCTCCGTGCCGCTGCCCCTTCTGAGGCCTTCCCACTCCTGCCCTCCCGCCACTCAC
Source organism: Tolypeutes matacus (assembly GCA_026826555.1). NCBI lineage: Eukaryota > Metazoa > Chordata > Mammalia > Cingulata > Chlamyphoridae > Tolypeutes > Tolypeutes matacus. The sequence goes on along the minus strand of JAKSZT010020074.1, from coordinate 6,300,135 downwards.
CTGCCCCCGGTTCCCACCTGGCCCCTGGGGGAGAGGAAGGCTCTGCACACCCAAAGGTGGAGATCCCGCAAGGGCAAAATGTGGAACAGCACAGCGAGGAGGAGGTGGGGGGCTTGGCAGAGGTGCAGCAGGGTCCCCTTCTCTGAGAAGAGGGCCAGGGAGTGCCTGTCTGGGGCGGGGGTTGTGGCTGGCACTTAGGAGGGGCCCCGCGGGAGGGAATCGTGAGGGCCAGGACCAGCCTCGGGGAATCGCTGCGGAAGAAGGCGAGGGGGGCCTGGCCGCACCAGGCCAGATAGCAAGGGGCCGACTCCCGCGCCAGCTCGGAGCCGTGCTTGGATGGACACCCGGCAGACACCAGCCGGACACGCGGCCCCACACCCGGCCCCACACCCAGCCGGACACGCGGCCCCACACCCGGCCCCACACCCCGCTGGACACCCGGCCCCACACCCGGCCCCACACCCCGCTGGACACCCGGCCCCACACCCGGCCCCACACCCAGGCTCTGCCGCTGCGGCCGGGCGGCTCCTGGGTGGCCGCGTGAAGGCCCTTTTCTGTGCCAAGCATTAGCCAGCGCTCGGCTGGGGCACCTGCGGCCTCTGCGACGGTGCTGGCCACAGACGGCGGCGCTGGCGCAACCGCCCGCGGGCTGGAGGCACGAGGCCCAAATCCCAGGCGGCCCCTGGCGAGTGTGGGGTCTCCACCATGCGCCTCCGCTTTCTCTGATAAAACACTGCAGAGGGCTTCGTAGGCCGCGCTGGTGGTGCCTGATGGTGGCAGGGGCCCCCAGGAGGCCGCCCCTTGGAGGCTGGGGGGCGTCAAAGGGCGTGGGGCGTCTGTGCAGACACCCCGTGACATGCGCGTGTGTGGCGCTGTGGTGGCTGGGATTAATTATATCCTTGATTCTCTTTTTACCCTATTTAAGGATGGCGACTATTCTTATTCAACCGTACATCTCACTTCACTCCTCACAGAGCCTTGCACAAGGTAAGCTTCAGTGAGACGAATTAAACTGAAGATGCTTTCTCGTGAAATTTTAATTTCCCGAAACCCCTAAGGGTTAGTGCCTTCCCTGCATGAGAACTTTACTTGATAGAGCCACCCAATTAATAAGCTGCCAGAGTTTCAGAAGTAGTAACAACATGGATTTTTAATTTTTCATAGCAATTTACTTGGCTTTAAATAATACATCCTTCACATTAGGTTCTTAAAAATTGAGTTAACCACCTCTCGATCTTTCATTTCTGGCTCATATTTGTGAGAGTTCTCTCTACCAAGGAGAATGGCAAAGGAAGGCCTCCTCTGGCTCTTTGAGGGAAGAGGCTGGAGATGGCAGCTCAGAAGAGGCCGTCCCCACCAAGATGTGTGTCTGCTAAGAGGCTGGGGCAACGGCTGGCCACTGGGTGCTTGACTATGGGCTCCGTGGGAGGAGGGGACAGAGGGGACGGTGAGGAGGAGGGGATGAGGGGGAGGAGGGGGGATGAGGGGGAGGAGGGGAGGGTGGGAAGGAGGAGGGGGAGGAGGGGAGGGTGGGACGGAGGAGGGGGAGGAGGGGAGGGAGGGGAGCAGGGCGAGCTGACGCTGCTTGTTCTGGCATCGCACAGTGCTTGCTTTTGCTAGGCTACTCAAGCAGATACCATAAAACATGTTGCCTTTACTTATGGGAATTTGTTAGTTTACAAACTCACAGTTTTGAGGCCATGAAAATATGAAGATTGAGGCATTCTGAGGCAATGCTTTCTTCCTGAAGACCAGCTGCCACACGGCAAGGCACATGGCAGCCTCTGCCTTCTCTTCCAGGTTCCGTTGTTTCCAGCTTCTTGCTTCCTGGCTTCCTCTCTCCCTGTATTCATTCCACGTGTAAAGGACTCTAGGAAGAGGCTGAGGGCCCGAGCTGAATGGGGTGGGCCATGCTCACCATGGGCTCACAGCCCCAGGAACGGACCCGATTGAAGAACCTGGTTTTCTGTGACGCACAGGCTCCAAAGCACCACACACAGGCAAGCACACAGGAATCTGGAGTGTCAAGGGAGGAACCCAAACCTCGCGTGTCTTTGAAGACCATATAACGTTAAAAAACAGCACTGGGCAGGTGGTTCGTGGAGTGGAAGCCAGGGAAACTTTCTACAGTCACCTCAATCTTGAGGCTCAATTCGATTGAAGAAAGCCTTGAAAGAGCTTCTGGGGCAGCTGCCGCAGTGATTAGAGTTAGGTTTTTCAATGAGAAAGTTTTCGACCCCAGATCCCAATCGATTTATGGGGGGGGGGCATTTCTGTTCCAAAAGTCCTAAGATAACTGGCTCATAGTCAGCGTTCAGATGATTCACTTGGATGGAAACGGCTATTCTTTTCTATACTTTTCTGAACCATAAAAATTAAATTCACTTTATGAAGATTATTAAAACTTGCAAAATTATCTGGGTTACCCAATCGCCAAAAATCATCTGAATGAGTTCTCCTGGAAGGATTCCGGAATGGACTTCCAGCTGGAAGCTCCCACAACTCCCGCCAGTGGACAAAGCAGGCCTGGTGGTGGGGGCTGCCGCTCTTTACTGAAGCCTGCCTTGGGGCTCCCCCGCTCTCGCTCTCGCCCCGGGGCCCTGGGTCTGCTTCCAGCTCTGTGCTAAGACCTGGGTCTGCTGCGAACTGCAGCCAAGCCCCAGGGAAGACTCCTCAGTGGTGGTCTTTTGCTGAGGCCATCAAACCGCTGGGACCCCAGCTCGGCCCTCCGTCGTGCTCTGTGTCCCAGTTAAAAAGAACTCGGAGCAGTTTAACCAGTTATGGCCTCCAGCGGCTCCCCTGGAGACACATTTTAGGAATTGTCTCACATTGTTCCCTCTTCATTTTGCGCCCCGAGGCGGCTCTGAGAATCCCCCCAGCGTTTTGAAAGCTGGGTGGGAGCCGCCTTCCTGCCTCCGCACCTCCCCTCCCCAGACCATCCCCTCAAGCTGCCTCGGGTCGTGTGATTTCTAGGCGCTCCATCAGGGTGCTGGGAAGAATGCCCTGGTTCAGACCACCTGGGCTCCTGCCCCGCAGCAGAGGCAGGTGAGCGCCAAGGTGATGCACTCTCAACACAGCTGTGCCATCAGGTGTGGGGGGCGGGGGGAGCGTCTTCCGCATCCCCTACCGCAGGGCCGGGTGCCGCCTCCCGGGGGTCCCGCCTCCCGGGGGTCCCGCCGCCCAGGGGTGCTCTGGAACAGGTCAGCTGCAGCTCAGGCACCAGGGGGTTCCCATATGTGGCAGGAGCAAAGACTTGCCTTCCAGACAGCAGCTTGTCGGGAGTGTCAGCGTCCACAGTCTCCTTTCCACATTTCTTTTAAAAGAGAAGCGTTTGCTCTGGCGACCTACAATAACCTACTCCAGGGATCACCCTCAAACCTGCTCAGGAAGCTGGATAGCAAGTGGAGTGGAGGCAATGGAGGGTACAGAGCAGGGGCTCTTAACCGCTTTTGTTCTGCGGACCCCTTTGCCATCAGGTGAAAACCACGGACCCCTTCTCAGAATGTAGCGGCTGATAGTCTTATGACACTCAACTAGCATCGGGTCTAGCAACTACCGTCATTTTGAAGTATGGGTGAGCATAAGCGATTTTTTGAGATATGCAACAATTGTAATATGATATGAAATGAACAGTACTGTAATTTATTACAAACATTCCATAAGTGACGGAGATGCTAGATTTCAGTTAGAGGTCAGAGAAAATAAAGATAAAAATTTGATTTTTTTCAATTCAAGTTCATGGACCCCCTGAAGACCTCCTGGTGTAGAGGAAGGCAGTGGACAGTGTGAGGGAAGGTGATGGAGGGTGTTGGAGGAGGTGATGGAAGGTGTGGAGGGAGAGATGAAGGGTGTGAGGAGAGGTGATGGAGGGTGTGAAGGTGATGGAGAGTGTGAGAGGAGGCGATGGAGGGTATTGGGGGAGGTGATGGAGGGTG
>JAKSZT010020074.1:6275811-6296190 GCA_026826555.1 Tolypeutes matacus | reverse complement strand
CTGTTGGGGGAGGTGATGGAGGGTGTGGAGGTGATGGAGGGTGTTGGAGGAGGTGATGGAGGGTGTGGAGGTGATGGAGGGTATGAGAGGAGGTGATGGAGGTTGTTAGGGGAGGTGATGGAGGGTGTGGAGGTGTGGAAGGAGATGGAGGCTGTGGGCTTTTCCTCTTCTTCCCTTTGGACCCTCCAGCTTTCTTCTCTCCTTTTCCTTTTTATTCTAGACCTCCAGGGTTCATTCCTTTAACTGAACACAATATGGGAGATAAATGGAATTTTGGCTTTCTGTTATATTGATTGTTTTATGTTCCCTATTTGGGATTTTAAAGAGTCACACTTTTATATTCCTTTACTTTGCACTCTCCTCTAAAAATGAACACTTCCAAGTCATAGGCAGTTCCTAATTAACTTTTTTCCCCAACAAATATGAATAGAAAATTTCTAATAGAAAAAAGTCCCAACTTCTGTTTGCCCTTGGCTTTTCTAATAAGTGCACTCAAATCCTTCTGCCATACTATCTCTCTTTAAAAACAATCAGCACTCAGCACTTACTCTACAAACCATGACTTTTGTTTTGTGTGTGTGTTTATTTTTTGTTGATTGAATTTTTAATTTAAATTTAATTTAATTTTATAATTTTGGTTTTGTCACTCAAATGAAATGAGTCTGCTGGGGCTTGTTTATTCTAATGGTAAATCTTGCTCAGATAAATGTCCCTCAGCATTCCTTTCTTTTGGGACTCTCTTGTGGAAGTTGGCACCTGCTGTCTCATGGCTCTTTCCAGATTGTATTTTTCATCTATCAGGAAAACCGAGATCTTTGTGGCATATGGTGAGGAGTGACCTGGGGTTATTTTAACTGATGAAGTACAGTTTCCATTTATAAGGTGGCATTCACACTTCTGCATCGTTTTGAGCCTGCTGGCTTTGCTTCTGTCATCAGAAGCCATGTTCAGGAGGCAACAAAAGCTGTCGTTTTCAACAGTGTGCACACAAACTGCTGGTAGTGCGGATCAGAGCATCTGCTCCGCCAGTGGACTTCGCCCTTCTCCTTTTCCTGTGCATGTCCTAGCTCTGAAAAGGGTTCAGATGATAATGCTACGCTACCCACGCCCTCTGATAGGACTTTCATCGCCTTGTCCTATGAGAAGATCGCCTCTCAGGAACCAAGTGCAGAACTCCAGTGTCGACTGACCTTTCATCGTGGCTGCCATTTAAACTAGCAGAGTCCCTTCAAACATTACGGAATTTCCTCTGGACCGTAATAGTAATTTCAATAAGTCTGATTACTATTTGAAATCGATAGGTATTGATACGCTCAGAGCCTGATTAATCCAAGAAGATGGGCCATTCCAGTGCAGCTTCGCGTGAGACCCAGGAGGGCCATTCGAGCAGCTCTGCTTCGGGCTGGAAGTGAGCGCTCACCTTGATGAGACAGAACTTGCCCCACATTGTCCTCACTGATCTTGATGAGCCCCTCAGATTCAAACAATCTGGGGTGCAAAATTACAGCCGCTGACTGCGTAGTGAGATCAATATTCCCTGATAGTGGGAAGAACAGTCTTCTCTTGCAATGTTTACAGCTGAGTCGCCTTTTGAAGTTCCTTGCTTCTGACACGCTAGAGGGAAGAGCTGCATCTGGTCTGTTTTGCCTCATCTCCGACCGTCCTCACAGGAATGTGCTGTGATCAGTACTTAAAGACGATGGGGCAGCACTGCCGCTCAGCACTGGGGCACAGTCGGAACGATAAAGTCCTCTGCCACCGATCTTTGAAGAAAATCCCACATCTATCATGCAGATTTTAGAATGAAAATCAGTTGTTTTATATCAAATGTTGGATATCAGAATATTTGAGTTAAATTAGAGCCCATGTTTCCATACAAAGCAGATTTACCAAGGCCAGAAACCCTCAGGATGCCTGGGACAAGAGTTTCTAGAAGTTTCCAAAGCAGGGGATTTTCCAGCCCCCATGATAGAGGGGAGAGGAGGACATTTGGATGCACTGTCAGGGGTCCCTAGAGATAGCGGCCTGGCCTTGCTGGGGCATGGTCTTCCAGACTCAAGCTTCCTCACTTCTCTTCCTCCTCCTCTTCCTGCATCTGCCAGAGACCCTCCTCCTCTGGGGAGGGTTTAATGAAATATTAATATGGCCGTGCTAAGACTGACCATCAGAAGACTGTACTCAGCCTAGGGTTGTCTGCACCACAGAGGAGGAGCCCCTACCGAGAGCGTTTCAGGGGAGTCCCTGGGCGGAATTGGACTATGCTGCATATCCACCCAGAACATCCATGCTTGGCCACTAGCCTGACCAACCGAAGGAAGCAAACAAATAGCCAAAACTGCCTCAAGAAATGGAAAACATAACTAGACCTATAATAAGTAAAAGGATTGAATTAGTAATTAAAAAACCTCCCAGCAAAGAAACCAGGACCAGTTGGTGTCACTGGAAAAATCTACCAAACATTAAAGAAGAATGAACACCAATACTTCTCAAAGTCTCCCAAAAATAAAAGGGGAGGGAACACTTCCTAACTCTTTCTATGAGGCCAACACTACCCTAATAACAAACCCAGACACAGATAACACAAGGAAAAATGAAGACTAGACTAATATCCTTTATGAATATAGATGGAAAATCTTCAACAAAATACTAGCAAACCAAATCCAATAGCAAAACAAAGGATTACACACCAAGACCAAAAGGGATTTATTCCAGGAATGCAAGAGCAGTTAAACTTAAGAAAATCAATCAATGTAATAAACCAAATTAATAAAATGGGGGGGGGGGGAGTGAACATCTTAACAGACACAGTAAAAGCACTTAACAATATCCAATATTTTTCCATGAAAAAAAAAAATCAAAATAGGAATAGAAGGTAACTTCCTTAACATTATAAAGGGCATTTACCAAAACCCCATAGCTAACATCATAGTTAATGGTGAGAGGCTGAAAATTTGCCCCATAAGATCAGGAAACAAGATAAAGGTGTTCACTCTTACCCCTGCTATTCAAAGTTGTACTGAAATTTCTAGATAGAGCAATTAAACAAGAAAAAGTAATAAAAGGCATCCAAATTGGAAAGAAAAAAAATTGGAAAGAAAAAAAGTAATAAAAGGCATCCAAATTGGAAAGAAAAAAAATTATGCCTATTTACAGATGATACAATACTATATGTAGATAATCCCCCAAAATCCCAAAGGAAACTAATCAAACTAATAAATGAATTCATCAAAGTTTCAGGGTACAAAATAAACATGCAAAAATCAGTTGGCTTTCTATATGCCAATAATGAGCACTCTGAAAAGAAAATAAAGAAACAACTCCAATTAAAACAATAAAACATCTAGGAATATATTTAACCAAGGAGATGAAAAAAATTATACACTGAAAATTATAAAATACTTCTGAAAGAAATTAAAGACCCAAGCTGATGGAAAGGCCTCCATGCTCACTGCCTGGAAGGCTTAACCTTGTTAAGGTTTCACTGCTTCCCAGAGCAGTCTACAAATTCCATGCAGTCCCTATCAAATTTCAGGAGCCTTTTTTTGTGGAAATGGAAAAGCTGATCCTCAAATTCTTATGGACTTACAGGGGTCCCAAAATAGACAAACAATCTTGGAAAAGAAAACGAAGTTAGAGGACTTGCATTTACTGATTTCAAAACTTACTACAAAGCTACAATAACTAAAATGGCATGGTACTAACATAATGATCGACATATATAGACAAACAGACTAGAATTGAGTGTCCATACACAAGCCAACACATCTATAGCAAGTGGCTTTTCCCCATTCAATGGGAAAGAATAATCTGCTTCAACAAATGGTGCGGCCAACTGGAAATCCACATACAAAAGTTAATTTTGACCCCAACCTCTCACCATATATAAAAATTAATTCAAAATGGATCAATGACCTAAGTATAAGAGCTAATATTATATCATTTTTATAACAAAATATAGTGAATTTTCTTTAGGACCTTATAGTTGGTAATAGGTTCTTAGATTTTACACCAAAAGCATGAACAAAAGAGAAAAAAAACATAAAGAAATTGGATTTCATCAAAATTAAAAACCTGTGCAACCAAGATATTATAAAAGTAGTGAAAACACAACTTATAGAATGGTTGGAAATATTTGGAAACCATATAGCTGACAAGGATTTAACATCCAAAAATATATAAAGAACTCCTACAGTTCAACAAAAAGACAAAAAATAAAAAATAAAAAATAAAAAAAAAAAAATTTAAAAGCAAATTATTTCAATAAACATTTCTCAAAAAAAAAAAAAAAATACAAATGGCCAAGAAGCATATGAAAATATGCTCAATATCGTAAGCCATCATATAAATGCAAATCAAAATCACAGAGAGATACCATTTCACAACAAATAGAAGGGCTACTATTAAAAAAACAGAAAATAACCAGTATTGACAAGACTGCAGAGAAATTGAACCGTCATACATTGTTGGTGGGGATGTAAAATGGTGTGACTGCAGTGGAAAACAGTATGGCAGTTCCTCAGAAAGTTACATATAGAATTACCAAAACAACCCAGCAATCCCACGTCCCGTTATCTACCCAAAACTATCGAGTGGAGGGACTCTAGGCATACACCAAAGAAATGAAAACATGTTCCAGCAGAAACTTGTACACCAATGTTGATAGCAACATTATTCATAACCGCTAAAATGTGAAAGCGACTCGAGTGCCCCTCAACAGAAGAATGGAGAAACCAAATGAGGTGTGTCCATATACACGTTCTTAAAGCCAGTCCATTCCTGTGGGTATAAACCTACAGAAAGTAGGACCTTTTGATGAGGCTGCTTCAGTTAAGGTGTGTTCCGGGGTGGGTTTTCATCCTCTTACTGGAGACCTTTATAAAAGAATGAAATTTCAGACAAAGAGAGAAAAAGCTACAGAAGCAAGAAGCTGAAAGCAGCAAAACCTGGAAGAGAAGAGAGACCAGCAGATGCCACCATGTGCCTTGCCATGTGTCAGAGAACCTACGGCTTGCCCACAGCCGGTCTTCAGGAAGAAAGCATCACCGTGATGATGCCTCAAACTGTAAGCTAATAAATTTCCATTGTTTTAGCCAACCCACTTCATGTATTTGCTTTGAGCAGCCTAGGAAACTAAGGTCCCATACAATGGAATATTAATCAGCCATAAAATAAATGAAATACTCATACATGCTATGCCATGGACAAATTTTGAAGACATCATGTTGCATGAAATAATCCAGACACAAGAGGATAAATTGTATGATTTCTTATATGAAATACTTAGAAAATTCATAGAGACATAAAGGAGAATAGTGGAAGGGTAAAGGGAAGGGGGAATGGGAAGTTATTGCTTATGAGTATGATTTTCTGTTTGGGATGATGAAAATATTCTGGAAATAGATAGTCATGAAAATTACACAATATTGTCAATATATTTAATGTCACAGAATTGTTCACAAAATGGTCAAAGTGATTTTTATTTTATGTGTATTTTACCACAATAAAAACATTTAAGGAATCGATTTGATTGATTCTCAATTTTCTCATAATTCTGATTTCTTAAGCAAATTATTAGAAACCACCCCCTAGCAAAAATTTCTGTGGGAGAAGAGACAACAAAATTATAGCATTTTGATTTAATAATATAACTGATAGTTATAACATTAACACTAGATCATTAAAAGAGGTAATTCAAACAAATTAATTTATGCTCAATTCTATGTAAGAAACATTCGCCTAAGAAAGTAAAAGTCCAAGTGCTTTATGCATATAGCTCCTTTTGATCTTCACAACAAACATATGAATTATTTACTAATATCATTCCCATTTTACAGATGAGGAAACTGTGATACAAGGTGAATAAATTGTCCAGGTATGTGACGAGGCTGGCTTTACCTACACTTCCTCTCATTAAGGAAATCTTGCCCAAATATACGAGGAGTGATTGTCTCAATTAATTCAGATGCATGCTGGGCAAGGACATGCTCTGGGGCCAACAGTGGGAGGAGACAATGAGCTCCCTGCTCCCCTCCTTCACCTCCAGGAAGCACACCTGTCTGCCTTGCCTTAATCCCTGAACACAAGCTTTGAGCTGCTCCTCTCCCTCTCCTCTATGGACCAAAGTGAGTGGGTGCCTGTGGTCCAGTCCTGTTTTCTAGGAATGTTCTCATTTCTAGAGACACCAAATTTTAGGAAGCCTAGAGAGATTTTGCTTTCCAATACAAATAGCCTTAGTCCAAATTTCCTAGGAAATAAATATTTTAGGATAGCAGAGGGAAGTTGTCTAGACTTAGGCAGAACTAAGTCCCCTTAGGCATATTTCCCAGCATAATTATCTGAAGGGAAAATAAATCTGTGATTAAATAGCAATTACATTGCTAATTCCCTTGGGGTATGTCCATAGCATAGCTTGGTCTACAAAAAATTAAGTACAGGATTACAACTAATACAGTTTCAACTCTTGTTTTTTTCTCAATGACTAGCAGCTTAACTGGTTTGTTGTGGCTGAATATGGAAGGCCATTTGGTCCTCGCAATTCTTAATGGACTGTCTTAATAGCACAAACCTCTGGGAAAAATTGCTACTTCTATGAGCATTGATGAGACTCAGTTACCATGTGTATGCAACACTCTACTGAATCGATTGAAGACTGGGCACAGATATTTTATACATACAGGCTGAGCATTTCAGAAATAATTGCTCTCAAACGATAGCAAATAATGCAAATAAGAGTTCGGAAGAGCAGGTCCTCCAGAGAGCTCCCTTTTTGATTAAGTTAATAACTGTTCATCTCTCCATTTCACTGTGCATTGGAGTTGCTTAACATTAAAAAATCCTGTCCATACTATGAATATAGTCAATTTTTGTCATTATTTGGGAAACGATATAGATACAGCATAGGAAACACTTTTGGAGTAGCTGTTAATGGTATATAAATGGTTTATTTCCACTTTTTTTCTGAAAAATTCATCCTCTCACCACATTTGTCTGAGTTTTCCCTTGAAAGTAGTATAGGGGAGAGGGAGAGCAGGAGGAAGCTGTTCACCAGTTTCACCTGTGCTAATTAATTTTCTTCATTTCGGTGCAGGAGAATGAGCGCAGTTCCGATTTCTCTTGCCAGGTGGGCATCATGCTTTGAGCATATAGCTCATTTTTTTCAAGGCCTGGAGCTCCGTCATTAACTTTCGGGTGTGAAGGCCGTGATGAAGGCAAAGAAAAGGTTGAGAAAGAGACAAGAGGATAGAAAACATAACGGCAAAATCCTTCAACTGATCTTGACAAGGATGCAAGAGCCTTCAGCAGGGAAAGACAGTCGCCTCAACAAACGGTGCTGGGGAAACGATGTTCACCCACAAAAGAATGAAGTTAGACCCTTGCCTTGTGCCATGTGCACAAATATACTCAAAATGGATCAAAGACCTAAATTTTAAAACTAAAACTACAACGCTTTAGAAGAAGACATGGAGGGAAGTGTTCATGACCTTGGATTTGGCAATGGTTTCTTAAATATGACAGTAAATCACAGGCCACCAAAGGAAATAAATAAATTGTACTTCATTAAAATAAAAAATGTTTGTGCATCAAAGGGTACTATCAAGAGAGCAAAAAGACAACTCACAGAATGGGAGAAAATATTTGCAAGTCATATATCTGATAGGTGTTTAGCATCTAGAATAAATAATGAACTCCTATAAACCAACAAAAAAGACAAACAACCCAACTAAAATTTTTGCAAAGGAATTGAACATACATTTCTCCAAAGAAGATATAGAAATGCCCAGTCAGCACAAGAAAGATGCTCAATAGGGAAATTCAAATAAAAGCCACTTCACACACACTAGGGTGGTGTGATGGTTTGGCTAATGTGTCAACTCAACCAGGTCATGGTGCCCAGCTGTCTGGTCAAGCAAGCACTGGGCTAACTGTAATTCAAGGACATTTCATGGACTTTAATCATCAGTGAGTTGATTGCATAGATAAACCTGTGATGGCCTGCCTTATGGAGACCAGGCAATGTCAAGCCTGCATCACCCACCTCTACCCTGCCCTGAAGAGTCTACCATCCAACCCCTACCTGAAAAGATTAGTCCTGTCTCACTGGATGAAATGGCAAAGGAATGCCCCAAGGTCAGTAAGTTGCAAGAGATTTCTAACTCTTCTCCTTACACACCCCCCATCACCCCTCTTTTCTTCCATACCTATAACTAGACTAAAATCACAACAAGCCCCCAAAGGTGAAGTAAAAAGTATGACCCATGAGGAAGTACATTATATTCTAAAAGAACTGCATGAGTTTTCCAATTTATATAGACAAATCAGGGGAATGTGTGTGGGAATGGATATTAAGGGTATGGGATAATGGTGGAAGGAATATAAAGTTGGATCAGGCTGAACTTATTGATATGGTCCCACTAAGAAGAGATTCTGGATTCAGTGCTGTAGCTCGAGCAGTTAGAAAGGGCTCTGACAGTTGTTCGGGTGGCTGGCTGAAACATGACCAAAAGATGGCCTACAATATCTGAGGTTGAGATGCCCGATTTGCCCTGGTATACTGAAGATGAGGGGATCCAAAGGCTTAGAGAGATGGGAATGCTAGAATGGATTCATCATTTAAGACCTGCCTATCCAACCCAGGAATGACCAGAGGACACACCTTTCCCAGGCCTGTGAAGAATAAATTTGTAGTACTAACTCCATCTTCCCTGAAGAGCTCTGTGGTCGCTCTTCTCTGTAGTCCAGATATTACCTTGGGAACTGCTGTCACTGAACTAGAATCCTTACACACTATGGGGATGATTAGATCCTGGGCTGGCAGAAGCCAAGTAGCAGCACTTCATCACCAAATACAAGGTGGGTGTGGCCACAGCGATGAAAGGCAGACTCAAAGCAGCACTCAAAAGATTCTGAGTCACAGAAACCTATGGTGTTGGCTAATTGACCATGGGTACCTAAAAGCCAAATGGATGGGCAGGCTACTAAATTCCTGCCTGCTCTGTATAAGCAGAGGAGTTCTATGTCGAGAGAACAAAACCCTAACTTGAATTACAGAAACAGAGAATCATGGCCCCATAATCAATTCCCAGACGTGAGACACTTTATAGACCCTGAGCCCCTTGAACAAGGGGAAGGCCGGGTCCCCTTGGGGAAGGATCCTGTTAAACTGCCAAAAAGGTATACTGTTAATCTTTCTCCCAGCCTTCCCCAAAGAGACGTATGGCCTTTTACCAGAGTAACTGTGCGTTGGGGAGAAGGAAATGATCAGACATTTGGGGGATTATTAGACACTGGCTCAGAAGTGACATTAATTCCAGGAGACCCAAAACGTCACTGTGGTCCACCAGTCAGAGTAGGGGCTTATGGAGGTCAGGTGATCGATGGAGTTTTAGCTCAGGTCCATCTCACAGTGGGTCCAGTGGGTCCCTGCACCCATTCTGTGGTTATTTCCCCAGTTCCAGATGCATCATTGGAACAGACGTACTCAGTAACTGGCAGAACCCCACATTGGATCCCTGGCTTGTGTAGTGAGGACTATTATGGTTGGAAAGGCCAGGTGGAAGCCACTAGAACTACCCCTACCTAGCAAAATAGTAAATCAAAGGCAGTACTGGATTCCAGGAGGGATTGCAGAGATTAGTGTTACCATCAAGGATTTGAAGGATGCAGGGGTGATGATTCCTACCACATCTCCAACTCTCCTATTTGGCCTGTGGAAAAAACTGATGGATCTTGGAGGATAACAGTAGATTGTTGAAAAGTTAATCCGGTGGTGCCTCCAATCACAGCTGCTGTCCTAGATGTGGGATCATTGCTTTAGCAAATCAATATCCTCTGATACCTGGTATGCAGCTGTTGATCTGGCAAATGCTTTTTTCTCAATTGTCATTAGTAAGGACCACCAGAAATAGTTAGCTTTCAGCTGACAAGGCTAGCAGTATACCTTCACTGTCCTACCTCAGGGTATATCAACTCTCCAGCCCTGTGTCATAATGTTGTCCACAAGGACTTTGATCATCTCTCCTTCCCACGAGACATCACAATGGTCCATTATATTGATGATATCATGCTGATTAGACCTAGTGAGCAAGAAGTAGCAATTACTCTAGACTTACTGGTAAGGCATTTGTGTGAGAGAGGATAGGAGATAAATCCAACTAAAATACAGGGGCCTTCCACCTCGGTGAAATTTCTAGGTGTCCAGTGGTATGAAGCATGTTGAGATGTCCCTTCTAAAGTGAAGGATAAGCTGTTGCATCTGGCCCATCCTACTTCCAAAAAAGATGCATAACGCGTAGTTGGTTTCTTCAGATTTTGGAGACAACACATTCCTCATTTGGGTGTGCTACTTCAGTCCATCTCCTGAGTGAACAGAAAAGCTGCTAATTTCGATTGGGGGCTGGAACAAGAGGAGGCCCTGTGACAGGTCCAGGCTGCTGTGAAGCTGCACTACCACTTGGGCCACATGATCCAGCAGATCCAATGGTGCTGGAAGTGTCAGTGGCAAACAGATGCTGTCTGGAGCCTATGGCAGGCCCTTGTAAGAGAATCACAATGCAGACCTTAGGATTTTGGAACGAAGCCCTGCCATCCTCTGCAGATATCTACTCTCCTATTGAGAAACAGCTTTTGGCCTGCTACTGGGCCTCAGTAGAGACTGAACGCTTAATTATGGGCCACCAAGTTACCATGAGACCTGGGTTGCCTATCATGAGTTGGGTATTGTCTGACCCCCAAACCATCAAGTTGGGCGTGCACAGTAGCACTCCATAATAAAGTAGAAGTGGTATATGTGAGACAGGGCTCAAGTGGGTCCTGGAGGCACAAGTAAGTTAGATGAGGAAGTGGCCCAAATGCCCATGGCCCCCACTCCTGCCACATTACCTTCCCTTTCCCAGCCCACACCCATGGCCTTTGGAGAGTCCCTTAAAATCAGTTGCCTGAGGAAGAGAAAACTCGGGCCTGGTTTACTAATGGTTCTGCACAATATGCAGATACCACCTGGAAGTGGACAGCTGCTGCAGTGCAGCCCCTTTCTGGGACATCCCTGAAGGATAGTGATGAGGGAAAATCCTCCCAGGAGACAGAACTTTGAGCAGTGCACCTGGTTGTTCATTTGGCTTGGAAGAAGAAATGGCTGGAGGTGCATTTGTACACTCATTCATGGGCAGTTTCAATGGTTTGGCTGGATGGTCAGGGAATTGGAAGGAGCATGATTGGAAAATTGGTGACAAAGAGGTCTAATGAAGAGATACGTGGATAGACCTTTCTGAGTTGGCAAAAAAAAAAAGAAAATATTTGTGTCCAAAGTGAAAGCTCATCAAAGGATGACTTCAGCAGAGGAAGATTTTAGCAATCAAGTAGATAAGATAACCTGCTCTGTGGCTAGCACTCAGCCTCCTTTCCAAGACACTCCTGTCATTGCCCAATGGGCTCAGGAACAAAGTGGCCATGGAGGTAGGGATGGAGGTTATGCATGGGCTCAGCAACATGGACTTTCCCTCACCAAAGCTGACTTGGCTACAGCCACTGCTGAGTGCCCAATCTTCCAGCAGCAGAGACCAACACTCAGCCCCCGATATGGCATCACTCCCCAAGATGATCTGCCTGTTACCTGGTGGCAGGGTGATTACATTGGACCATTTCCATCACGGAAGCAGCAGGGATTTGTTCTAACTGGAAAAGACACATATGCCGGGTATGGGTTTGCCTTCCCTGCACACAATGCTTCTCCCAAAACTACCATCTGTGGACTTATCGAAGATCTTATCCACTGCCATGGCATCCCACACAGCATTGCTTCTGATCAAGTAACCCACTTCACAGCAAATGATGTGCTGGAATGGGCACATGCTCATGGAATTCACTGCTTTTACCATGTTCCCTGTCATCCTGAAACAGCTGGATTAATAGAGCAGTGGAATGGCCTTTTGAAAACTCAATTACAGCACCAACTAGGTGACAACACCTTGCAGGGCTGGGGCAATGTTCTCCAGGAGGCTGTGTATGCTCTGAATCAGCGTCCTCTCTATGGTGCTGTTTCTCCCATAACCAGGATTCATGGGTCCAGGAATCAAGGGGTGGAAATGGGAGTGGCACCACTCACTATTACCCCTAGTGACCCACTAGGAAAATTTTTGCTTCCTGTCCCTGCAACCTTAAGCTCTGCTGGTCTACAGGTTTTAGTCCCAAAAGGAGGAGTGCTGCAACCTGGGAACATAACAGTGATTCCACTGAACTGGAAGTTAAGCCTGCCACCTGGCCACTTTGGGCTCCTCCTACCTGTGAATCAACTGGCAAAGAAGGGAATTACTGTCTTGGCTGGGGTGATTGATCCTAACCATCAAGGAGAAGTAGGACTGCATCTACATAATGGGGGTAAAGAAGAGTTTGCCTGGAATACAGGAAGGAGATCCTCTAGGGCAACTCCTAGTGCTGCCATGCCCTGTCATTAAAGCCAATGGAAAATTGCAACAACACAATGCAAGCAGGACTCACAATGGCCCAGAAACTTCAGGAATGAAGATTTGGGTCACCCCACCAGGCAAAGAACCACAGCCAGCTGAAGTGCTTGCTGAGGGTCAAGGGAACATGGAATGGGTAGTGGAAGAAGGTAGTGGTAAATACAAACTTCCACCATGTGACCAGTTACAGAAACGAGGACTGTAATGGTCATGAATATGTCTTCCTTGTTTTGTTATGAAAACATGGTTGTATATGTACATAAAATGACTATTTTTTTTCTTCATTAACCTTTTCCCATATCATGTGACATAAGTTGTATTAGTTTTATATCATAGTATTTAAGGATATCAAGTGTAAGACTGAATATTACCCAAGGATTTGCACCTTATTCTGGAGGGAATTAGTGCATTTCTGATTGTATGCAGAACAGTTGAATATTATTAGGCAGAAATATATATATATATATATATTTTTTTTTTTTTTTTTTTAGAGACTAAGTATGGTTTAAGGTGATGTGTATGGCTGCCAGGTTGACAAGGGATGGACTGTGATGTTTAGGCTCATGTGTCAACTCGGCCAGGCAATGGTGCCCAGTTGTCTGGTCAAGGGAGCACTGGGCTAAATGTAACACAAGGGCATTTCATAGAGTTTAATCATCAGCATAGATGGCTGGTTACATCTACAATCAACTGAGAAGATTGCCGTCAGCAGTGAGTGACATCTCATCCAGTCAGATGAAGGCCTTAAAAGGGGAAGGATTTCAGCATCCAGAGAGAGAATTCCGATGTCTACTTCAGACAGCCAGTGTCTCCTGAGAACTAGTCAAGGACCTTCATCGGAGCCCTTGGCTTGCAGCCTGCCCTGCGGAATTTAGATTTATGTATCCCCATGGTTGCATGATACAATTTTATAAAATCTCATACTATTTACAGTAACATTCTTAATCTTTTTTGTTCCATGGACGCCTCTGCCAGTCAGGTGAAAACCATGGACCCCTGACTAAGTCCACACTGTACTGTGTATTATTTAATAACTACATCACACCCACACCAACACGTCCCCACAAGAATAAGGTTGTTTTGAATTTTCAATTCAAGTTTACAGACCCCCTGAAATCTTTCCACCGACCCGTTGGTGTTCCGTGGACCCCTGGTTAAGAACTCCTGATTTACAGTTATCTCCTGTTGGTTCTGTTTTCCTAGAGAACCCTGACTAATACAGATGGCTAGAATCAAAACCCAGAAAACACAAGTGTTTGTGAGGATGTAGAGAAATTGGAATCCCTTTCTATTGCAGGCGGGAATGTAAAACGATACAGCTGCTGTAGAAAATGTTTGGTCGTTTCTCAAAAACTTAAACATAGACTTACGATGTGACCCAGTTATTCAACTCCTAAATATCTACCCGGAGAAATGAATATTTCCCCAAAGAAACTCGTTCACAAATGTTCATGGCACCACTGTCCACAATAGCCAAAAGGTAGAAGCAGCAGGACTCCATCAACAGACGTGGTCTGTCCATGCAACGGGATGCTACTCAGCCATAAGGAGGAAGGAAGCTTTGATACATGTGACAACACAGACGAACCCTGAAGCCACCATGTTGAGCGAAATGAGCCGGACACAAAGGACAGACACTGTATGACTTCTCTTACATGAAATATCCAGAGCAAGCAAATTCCTAGGGACAGGAAGTGGAATAGTGGCCAGCAGGGGCTGGGGAGAGGCCGTGGGCCGCGCTGCTTGCTGGAAGCAGGGTTTCTGTTCTGGAAAACCTTGGAAACAAGCCGTGGTGACGGCTGCACCACATTCTGAACATCACTGATGCCAGTGAATTGTCCGCTTCAAATGGTGAGAATGACAAATTTAACAGAATAAAAAGAAACATGCCAGCAGAACATAGGATTTTAAAAATAAATGTTGTAAAATTAATGGCAAAGTATAAAGGCCAGCAGGCTACTGTGGGTATCAGACGTGGAAACAAGACACGAAGGGCTCAGCGAGAGGCGGGAGCCCAGCGGTGTCTGAGGGAGAAGAGGACTCGAGTCGTGGGTCAAGTCCTTGAGCTCTCCTACTGCCTGCATTTAAGCCCCGGGTCGGCCCACCTGACTTGGGGAAGACCCAGCCCTGAAGACCCCACCCCACGGCGGAGGTGGGCTTCTTTCCACCCCTGAGCTGGTCACACCTGCAGGCACCACAAGACAGAAGCAGACGCCTGCTCTTTTTCTTACTTTTCTCCCAACTCGACCATTCTAGATCCTCTCTCAGGGAGAACATAAAATTCTTACCTAACTCGCACAACTTGCTCAGTTTGTTTTGACTCAACAAATGATATGAGAAACAGGAAGAATTATTTATTTTCCTCATGGGGATAGTCAGTTAGAACCAATGAGTAGTAAAAGGTATAATCTGTTAATAATGCCCTGAAAACGTGGAGGAGAAAAACATGCCAGGAACCAAAGGTACTTTTGCCATTTACCTAGTAACATTTACTGCATTTGAGACTATCTTACCTGCAGAGGGTCTCCGGGGACCAGGCCCTCCAGAGCCCACTGGGTTTGTGATCCTGCGTCGCCAATCCCACGGTGCTGAAAAGTCGCTCAGGAATGCCGTCCAGGGTAGCCTGTGGCTGAGCTGCACAGGGAGCTGTTGCTGGAAGGGGAGGGGAGAAGCTGGGCATGGGGGTGCCGGGAGCTGGGCTTCTCACTGATGGCGAAGTGAGAGGGAAAGGCGCGAGGAAACCACAAACTCTGTGGTGTAGGACTGAAGTTGAGATTCAGCAGAAAATGTCAGCACAAGGCCCCAGGATCGACAGGCCTACCCAGCACCCAGGCCCAGTGTCCAACTGCTGTTCTCCACGAGAGAAAGCAAGTCCTCCTGGAGCAGGCTGGAGCAGCTGGAGCAGGGACAGGATCAGGGGGATGTGGAACTTCTGGTTGTGCTGAAAGAGTGGAGGCCACATCTCAAAGGGACACAGCAGCCCCCCCAAAGGACCTCATTATCCAAACCTGGGAAAACACAGGCATCAAATAAGCAGGCCTATGCATGGGTTATAAACCATCGAACACAA
Organism: Tolypeutes matacus; assembly: GCA_026826555.1. Classification (NCBI taxonomy): domain Eukaryota; kingdom Metazoa; phylum Chordata; class Mammalia; order Cingulata; family Chlamyphoridae; genus Tolypeutes; species Tolypeutes matacus. The sequence goes on along the minus strand of JAKSZT010020074.1, from coordinate 6,280,662 downwards.
TAGGCGCCCATGAATCCACACTAACATGAACAGATGAATAAATAGGGCTAAGAGAGACTATTTTTTACAGCTGAACATCAAATAATATATGTAGACAAAGTGGTGTAATTGGAAAGTCACCACCTAGTACCCATTTTAGCAACAATTAACTGCGTGCGCATTAGTAGACGAAAGTGGGATGAGGAGTGGGATAAATGCGTAGCCCCAAAGATCCTCCCCACAAAATACTTATTGACCCATAAGTGACGGGGCTGGAGAATCCTGTAAAGCCGATTTCATCAAGGGCATCCCATTCGCGTCCCACGTCCCTGATGGGCAAACTGGTGCAGTGCGCCACCTGCTGGGACAAGCGGGAGCAGCCCCTCTGTCCTCTCCCCAAAACGCACACGGGGCTCTCTCGGGAGAAGGCAGAGCGCCCACGCTGAGCAACAGTCCACAAAAGGGGTGCTGCATTTCAGGAATGCCAAGGGCGCAAAGGCAAGGGGAGACCGGGGACGTGCTCCAGGCGGAGGAGAGGAGGGCGCCTGCAGCCCCTGCAACGCGGGTCCTGGGGAAAGGGATTGCCGGGGAAGGGCGCGTTGGCATTCCTTCCTAATAATCCTGCTGCATTTCTCTGTGTGCGAGAGCATTTCAAACTTTCTAAAAATATTAATTGAAAAGTGAAAAAAATAATAGAAAAGCATTCTTCCCCCAAATTGCAGTTTTCTCCAGCTGTCTCCTCACCTCCTGGAGAGGCAGCTGGGCAGTGCACCTCCTTAATTTAATTGTCTGCCCCTCGATTAATCACAGAGGTTGGGGAGGGGGTATCTGATCAGACGAACTGCACGGGGGAAGGTAAGCCGTAAACACAGCAAAGCATATTCTTCTAAACTGCTCACCAGGCTTGCCTTTATTTTCCATGCCAACCCCAAGATTAAGTATGTTGTTATTCCCATCTTCCAAATGAGAAAACTGAGGGTCAGAGGCGGAGTAACTTGTGCTGCATCAGAGTTGCACTAAGTGGAGGAGCAGAGATGGGAGCCTGGCTGCCGTGCTTACCGAGGCCACGCCAGACAGAGATGCACCAGCCTAAGTGTGAAAACGGCCTGAAGCCTTAAAAACAAATTCATGATGCCTGGGAGAGAAGAGAAAACTAAAACATGGGCGATGAAATAAACTGATGAGCATCTCCTAGACCAGCCTGCAGGCTTGAGGCTCTTGGCACGTGGCTCAGACCATCCTCTGTGGCTCAGTGGGGACATTGCTGGGCAGGGGGAAGGGGTCTTCTCCACAGCCCCCCTTGTTGGTCTGTGTTCCACACCTGCTTTCCTGTACAGAAAAGCCTGCAAACTGCCTCCTCTCCCTTGTAAAAGCCAGCAGAACCCAGCGTGCCACAAAGCTGCTGAACGGGGCGTCCTGGTTAGGGTTCAGCCTTGCCCCTGACTCTGCAAGACCACCGAGTCCCCTCCGCCTTGAATGGCAAGGCAGCTGTGACCCCCGTGGCTAAGGAGAGAATGGAAAGTGCTCTTCTCCAGCTGAACACCTTGCAAATGAATGCCAAGCAGGCTGGGACCTGGCGAAGGCCCGGGCCACTGCGGGGAATACTACAATTGTATTGTATTTGCAAATAACAATGTGCATGTCTGCAGATGCCTCCCTCCTGCAGTCCGCACCATTTCACCTGGCTTCTCTCTTGGCAGACCCTCCTGCCTCTCCTAAACAGAGGCTTCCCTTCAAAGTGGATGTCTCCTGAAACTCAGAAGAGTCAGAGACTTTTGATCTGTGAATTCTGCATCTGTCACTAGTGTGTGACCCAAAAAAGACCAAAAAGCTTTCTGCATCCTCTGATGCTTCCCTGTGAAGGGGATGGGACGGTTAGTGAGGAAATAGGAAATCCTGTCCCTCAGAAGGCCAGGGGAGGCTCCCCTCCCTCCCCCTCTCAGTCTCCCTCCTTCCCTCTCTCCCCCTCCCTCCTTCCATTCCTCCCTCCCTCCCTCTGTCCCCTTGCCCTGCCCTCTCTCTCACTGAGCACGGCCTTCTCCCACATCACCTTGTTCCCTCGGAGAGCTTTCTGGCAACCATAGCAGAACTGCAGGTGTGATAGTGAGAGGAATCTCATTCACGGCATGCTCTCTCCCTTAGCTTCACATGGTGCGTGCGTGTGTGTGTGCGTGTGTGTGTGTGAACTTACGCCGGAAAGGGGCTGCCTTAGGTTGAAAAGCAAAGCGACCGGCTGTTAGGGATCCCTGCTCTGAGCAGCTTCCAGACTGTAAGATCCTATAGATCAGTAGGTTTTCAGAGGAAAAAAAGGATAAACATGGGGCTGCCATGCCTTTTCATTAAAAAACAATCAGAAACAAAAAACAATACCACCCTTATTGTCCTTTCATATCACAAAAATCATTTGCACACGAAAGAGTCTTACAGAGACGAAGTTTGCAGTAAAAAGCATTTCTTTGCAGGACATAAATGTAATTCTATAAAGAATCCTGTTGCACTGTCCCTATCTGATTTCTTCCAGCACAGGCCAGTGGAAACCAGCGGCGCTGCGCTTGGCGAGCCTGCTCCCGGGCGCTGTGCAACCCGAGCCCGACGCGGCGGGACCTGCCGGTGGCGTTGTGGCTTGGTGGTGAGAGCGCTGAGCAGTCTTTTATCTGTCCCAAGTTAAAAACGCTCCTGCGTGGTGACCCTGACACCCAGAGCAGGAGACTTGTCCTCCAAACCCTGGAAGCGCAGCTTCCACCGCCTTCCACGTCCCCGGCTGTGCGCAGCGGGGGACCCTGGCAAAACGCGGTCCTGCGGGGGGCCGCACCCTCGCTCCACGTCCTCGAGACCCCGTCCTCCTCGGGCAGCTGTCAGCCCCGGGGAGCCCGGGCTGCATCCGCCCTGGCCGTCGCCTTCTTGCCTTTCTGTAACTGCGAAACTAAAAACAAGGGAGAAGGAAGCTCCCTGCAGGAGGCCATCAGAGGCCAGGGCCGGTGAAGGCCCAGGACCCTCAGCCACCGCCACGGAGAGCACGGAGCCGGGGCGCGAGCGGGCAGCGAGGTGGGCTAGACGGCGCCCGGGCGCCAGGGCCCCGGCAGCCGAAACACCGCGGATGCACCGCAGGGTTTCCACGGTTTTCTCATTGCCAGGATAAGGCATAATAGCGTAAGGATACATATTTTAAAAAGTGAAGAACTGGGACTGTTGAAGTTTAGGCATCGAGAGAATACAATGCCCAAATGTCACTATGAATGATGCGTAGTGACAAGTTTTTAATTCAGCTATGTTTTCAATATACTGCCTCTCTCTTTTTCCTTCCAGGCCACATGCCACTCAGTAAACACTCAATACACAAATACTCACCAGTGAACACTCTGAAATTACTTATGCTAGTTATTATCTAGAGACAAATCCCAGCTGCCTGATGAGGAACAAGCCATTTATCACGTCCCAATCATGTCCACTGTCACACAAATGATTGCAATTGGCTGTTGCTGAATATTCCATGATGTTACTCAGTTTTCCTCCCACTCCAGCCATGCCAGTTTTTTCTGCACTGTGGCATTTGAAGTTGAGGAGCTTATTATTGCACAGAACTATTTAGAAATGATTGAAGAGAATTTACACCTTGAGGAGCCTTAATTGGAAAGAAAACACAGAATGTCAAATCCTAAGGAGCTTTTTTCACAATAAAATCTACTTTTTCCCAATGGGCTTAGAAGAGCCACTTCATAAAGCCGAAATCTCATAAAATTAACAGGCATTATCATGAGACTCTTTGCCATGTTGGGGAGCGAGAGTCCCATGAGAAAGGCACATCCACTCATTGTCACGGTGTCATCCTGAAAAGAAACCTGGAATTGAACTTGTTTTTTACCAAGAAAAGCACTGGTAATGCAAACTGAACTCCACCGATCCAAGGTCGTGGCCTGCACACTGCCCATGTCAGATGAAAGCGCCGTAACGACGGGTTCAAACACTGAACGCTGGAGCAATCACGAGCTGCGTAAAAATGTGGCTCAAGCGATTGGGCGCCTCCCTCCCACATGGGAGGTCCCAGGTTCGGTTCCTGGTACTTCCCGAAAAGAAGACGAGCAGACACAGAGAGCAGACAGCGAGCGCAAACAAGGGGTGGGGGGTAAATAAAGAAGTAAAATAAATCTTAAAAAAAAAACCACCAACAGGCCTAATGCTTAACTTTTCATGAATGCATTATCTGCCATCCCAGCCAGCTCCCGCTCCCTAACTTCTCTGTCGTTTCAGCTGAGTTCAAGCACTGTGCCCTGGCATCTAAGCACTTGAGGAGCGTGGCCCACCTACCTGATCGGCCTGGGGGGTTCTGCTGGGTGGATGTGTCCTGCTCTTGCTTGGTGAACAACTTTAGGAATTTCTCCCCAGGAAGATGCATGTTTCCATAGACCTAACATTCTGCAAATAATTTTAGGGAGTTAGAAGATACCTAAAACCCCACCTGTAGACCCCCTCTGAGTCGTGGCTTCCGGTAAGACACCCCTTTGTTCTTCCTGCCAAGCCAGGCCAGTCTTTGTTTCCTTCACATTTGCTGCATTTTCCTGACCCTGAGCTCCAGTTCTTCTGTTCCCTTCTCCAGCAACCCTGTGCTGCTACACACACACACACACACACACACACACACACACACACTCCAAAGCCTAAGTGTTGCATCCTCTGTAAACACATACGTGTTTGGGATTTGGGCTGCCCAGCATCAATTCTTATGTATGTGGGTGAGGTAATGCTTACCCAAGTCAAACCTTGCCACAGGTGTCTGTGGGGCGCTACGCCCCACCCGCTTCCCGTAGCCAGCTTCTCTCTTCCCCGGACCCAACTTCCCCATTTCTCTCAGCCTATCACAGCACTCCCTCACAG
>JAKSZT010020074.1:6256835-6275801 GCA_026826555.1 Tolypeutes matacus | reverse complement strand
CAGCCTATCACAGCACTCCCTCACAGCCATAACCTTATTTGGACATGTTGGCCTTCTCCTCTAGCCTCCCCCCTCCCTCCCAAATCTTCCCTCCACGCCCAGCAACAGCTTCGCCCTATCAGAAGACAACACGCTCACCCCCGCCCAACTCTGCCTATAAAACTGCGCAGCTCTCCCTGAATAAAGGTCTTACCTTCCAGCAAGCAAGTGAGTGGTGTCTCTTCATTTAGTACTGTCAGGGAGACCACAGGGCACCAAACGGCGACCCTGTGACAACTTCTCCTTAACCCCCGTGAAGACCAGGGAGCCGGGCCTGCGCTCTCCTGACAACTTCTTCACCCCCCGCCGTTCCCGGAGTGCACGCCGGACGGTCCACAACTAGCTCGTGTCGCTCCCCGGGCTGCAGCAGGGCTGATCACCCTCAGGCCCGGGAACAAAGCGGCATGTGGGTGTCAATCTCCTGGGGCTGGTGGGACAGAGGAACAGAGAGCCACAACTGGGGGTCTTGAAACAAAAGACTGGATTCCTTCCAGCTTGGAGCCCAGGCGTCCAGAGGTGTCGGAGGGCCAGGCTCCCTTGGAAACCGAGGGAGGACTTCACGGCCTCCTCGGCCATCCCTGGCTTCTGGACGCACCACCCCAACCTCTGCCCTGTCTTCCCTCCTGGGTCTTATCTGTCTCTTCTTCTCTTCTCATGAGGACCCCAGTCATATTAGGTTCAGGGCCCACCCTGCTCCAGTGTGACTCCATCTTAACTGGTCACACCTGCAAAGACCTTGTTTCCAAACAAGGTCACCTCCCAGGCCCAGGGCCTCAGAAGAGGCAGAACTCGGCCCGCTGCACGCAGACACGGCATGCTTATTTTGGCTGAGATGGTCACCTCCCCCTCAGGTGGCCACGTGCGCCCTCCAGGAGCAGCTCCTGTCCCTTTGGCCATCACGACTGGTGGGGAATAGACCACGGCGAGATGCCAGCAGGTGTTTGCTGGGGCTCCGTGGCACCAGCTCGTTTTCAACACCCACTTCCTTCCACGAAGGGCCTTGCACAGCCGTTACCCCTTTATTTGTTAAATGTCACTTCACAAATGCCTCAGCAGGAGAGCGGAGGCTTATCCACTGCTTGGCAAGGGGCCGTCCCAAGCCCAGCCTTCAACAGTGGTCGCCGATCTTGCTAACATGCACAACTGGGCGAGGCTTGCCCGGGGCAGACGGATCACCCCTGACGTGATCCACTGATGAGGCTGCACTCCAGGACCACACGGGCTACTCAGGACCCTCACATGGCCGCCCTGGGCCCAGAGCACGTGTTGCAAGAGACAGGAAGTGGCATCTGCGAGTCTCCGAGGACCCGCCCGGAGCCCGGGGCCCGGGGCCCGGGGCCAGGCCACCTCAACCCACACAGACTGGTGGGCAGAGCCGCGGAGCCCGCGCACTTCAAGGGGAGCTTGGGTGGAGGAGCAGCGCAGTCTCTGGGCCAGCTTTAGCTCAGGACGAGGCTAATGAAGACACGTGGCGTGCATATGAAGGGCAGCTCCAAGCGCTGGGAGGGCCACATGTCCCACCCAGTCGCCGCTGGCGTGTGCGGAGAAGGCTGGCCCCTGCGCAGGCCGAGGGGCCCCGTCCACACTGGACACCCGGGCCCAGCCCTGGCGCTGCGCGGCAGCGCCTGGGGGCAGACGCTGTGCTTGGGAAGGAAAGGTGTTCCAGGAGCAGGCGCGGCTCGGCGACGTCGGTCGCCTGTGCAGGTGAGAGCCGGGCGGGCGGCGGCACTGGTGCCGTGAATCCTGGGAGCCCAGCACAGCGGCCTGCCGCCGCCGTCCTCCCCTCGGCTGGTTTTGCTGAGAAACGCCGGCTCGGGGGTCCCGATTTCCCTCCCTCCCTCATGCTTCGTGCGGAGTCCTCCCGAGTCTGACCACGCCTCGCCCGGTGTGTGCCTCAGACCACGCCCTTCCCTGCGCCGGGACACTGCAGGCCCCAGGGTCGCCCTTTCTGCTTCTCAGGCCCACCGCTGGCCCGTGTTCAGACAAGGAAGAGGCTCAGCGGCCAGGTGAAATGCTGACCCTGACGGGCCGCCGGGGTGAAGGTCAGCCTGCAAGGTCCTGAGAGTGAAGGCGCTTTGCGCAGAGTGGGTTTAACCAGCGCATTTGTGGGAGAATGGAATCGCGGGCGAGACGGCTTGTGTGCAGCTAATACAGCAGGGGCTTCAGAAGCCGTGCCCAGGTGACCCGATCCTGCTCCCAGGCCCCTCTGGGGGCGGACCCCTGTGTACCGGCCGGGGCGACCATCGGGCCTCCAGCTACTGTCTCTCAGGCCACGCCTACCCCTCCACGCTCTGGCTGCTTTCTGGGGCGAGCAAACTGTGCCCCCATTTTTGCTTGTCCAGCTGGCTCCAGCACTGGGGATCCCCGGAGGGCAGCTGGGAGGCTGCGGGAGAAGGAAAGGGCCTGCTGCTGCCCCCACCGGTGGTCGCAGGTCACCCCAGCCTCGCGGGCTCGCCCAGGAGCAGCTGCAGCCCCTGCGCATGCCTCCACGTCCTCAGAGCCACCCTGTGGTCGCCTCCTTCAGGGCCCTGCAGGCCGCAGCCCCAGCCCCCCAGGTTCGCATTCTCCCATTCCAGCCTCTGCTGGACCTGAGCGCCTCGGTGGCAGCTGCTTCCTCTAGGCGTGGGCTCTCTTTTCACCCCTCCAGGGACCTATCAGTAACACTTCACCAATGAGCAATTATGTACGTCAAGTTCTCGCGGCTGAAGTACCTGGTGTAGCATTCAGGGTTCTCCCGGGAAGCAGAACCAATAGAAGATATCCACTAAGGGGTCAACTGCCAGGTGCTGACCTGGTGTCGGGGCTGGTGGGAGAGTGGAAATCCCTCCGGCACTGAAAGGGCTGGGACTCGGGCAGAGCTGAAGCTGCTGCCCAGGAATGGGTTTTTCTCCCTGGTGAAGCCTCAGGTCTGCTCTCCGGCTTCCCAGCTGCACCAGGCTCGGGCAGATATCTAGGATAATCCGCCTTCCTTAGTGGCAGCTGAGGATGCACTTGAGTCACATCCACGGCTGCTCCCACGGCACCTGGGCAAGCCTCTGGCGGTTGCCTGGTCCTGGAGCCCAGCCACGTGGACACGCCAAAAGGCCCACCTAAGTGGCCTCCTCCTGGACTCTGGTTTATGCCGATATTCACCAATATGTAGACTGCCAGGTTTTCCAGGCTGCACAGGTGGCAGGACAGAAGGAGGGCTGGGAGAACTCCTCTTTCTGACTCATCTAAGTGACAGAAGCTAGGTCACTTGTGAATGTAAAGTGTAGGCGCAGCTTTTTGTTTCAGAACTTTATAAAGAGCTTCTGCATGGAGGAAACTGGCTTCTACTCATGCCTTTGGCTTCTTGTATTTGATTATTGTCATGATGAAGAACGCAACTTAAAGTTTTATCAAACAACAATCAATTTTTTTAAAACAGTCCTCCTGATTGATGTGAAACTAATCAGTCCAAATCAAGTTAACCTTTTTCTCTATGCCGACATAGAAGAAATTCTTTAGAATTAATCATTGTTCATGCTCACTTACTGTTTTGGTCACAGGCAAAGCACTGGTGGCTCCTCCGACCTTCCGTTGCCTTTCCTGGTGACCCCCGTGTCTCCGTGAGGACCCGATGGGGATGTGCTCAGGCTGTGCCATGTACAGCATGAGGCACTCTCTGTGCTTTGCAAATATCAGTGGGGACTTCAAGGAGAGAAACGCAGGCAGCTCTGTTTCTGCTGCTCTAATATTTTGACTCATTTTTCCTGTTTCAACTCTGGAAAGCTTTACTGCATCTCTGGATTTATTTGTTGGATCTCCTATGCCAATAAAAGTCATTTGCGGCCTCTTTCCTTCAGAAGGCAGGGATAGAGACATATGGCTTTGATTTCCAAGATCCACCTTTGGAACCCTAGACCTGGTGTGGCGAGATTGCCCAGCTCTCTCCGGGACCACCTGTTCCTTGCTAGCTCATACATCGCTGGTGAGCCAAGAGCAGCCCACGAGCCTGAAGGGCTCACCTCACTCCACCCCACCCTTTCCTGGGGCCTGGAAAGGAATGTGCTTGAACTCGGGGCCCTGGTTTGTTTCCATCAGCCCTGGCACTGCCATGCCTGTGCTCCATGTGGAAGATGAGTTGTCTTAGCATCTCCTTCTGGACCATTCTCTTTGCTCCCACGGTTTGTTTCCGGCATGCCCAGTTCTGCAGGCGTCATGGGGAAGGTAGCTCTGTTTGCTGACAGCCTCCTAGTCATGCTTCCCAGGAACGGTGGGAGCTAGAGAGGAAGGCGGGTGGCTTTGATGAGCACCAAAGGGCGAGTGCTAAGAGCCCTCGTGCATCCTGCCGATTAGTCTTTCAGTCCACGCGTCAGTACAGGTGCTACTATTTCCTGTCTGCTCACAAGAGAAATCACAGGCTAAGGGAGGTTAGGGGTCTTTGGCAGAGTCGAGCCTTTGTGGATGGGGAAACGGCCCCTGGCGTGGAAATAGATACAAGGAAATCAGGCCTGGTTTCTGCCGGTGGTGGGGGCAACTAGACCGGGGGTGGGACGCTGGGGGATGGAGGGGGGCCCTCCCCGTGGCCCTGGGAGCTGCTGTGCTTGCCGCGGGCCGTAGCTTCTCTTCTGGTGGACTCTCGGGGAGGCTCCTGGGCTGGCTGAGCTGTAGTTTGCGATAATCAGCGTGAGCAGGGATTACACAGAGGAACAGGGACCGTTTTCAGGATAGCTCTCTGTACAGCTCCCGAGGATTGCACTTTTTAAACCGGGTTTCTGTGTGCATACTCTCGACCTGGCCCAGAGGAAACCCTCTGGGGAGGTTTGTAGAGAAGACGGATGCTTGGGCTCCCTTCCCAGAGGTTCCACATCAGCTGGTTGGGGTGAGCTCAGGCAGGAGTGTGTCTTGTTTTCAGTCAGGGCTGAGACCCCTGCTTCGAGGCCCTCCGCTGCGTGCTGCTGGCAGGTGATTTATCTGAAGGCCACACTGCACAGGTGGACAGGCTGCTGCCAGCAGCGGGTGAAGTTCTCCAGGGAGAAGCACGCGGAGGAGTCCCGGGGTCCCGGGCTCCCGGCCTGCCCCTCACTCTCAGCAGCACACATGCTCCTAAATGTGCAACGTTTTATGACACTCGTTTGACCTAAAGGTCTCAGGAGAGGAAAGTGCCACAGTCCTGCTTGGACGATGTACAAGATGCTCCAGAAAAAATTTCCTCTCCTTTCTTTAACTGTGGCCATGACAGTAAAGTTTATTTTTCATATTTATCAGTGGCTCAGGACTCTTTCTGGACTGTGGTTTAAGAAGGATCAGCTTGGAAAAAAAGGCTTATTTTTAAATTTTAAGCATACAGAGACAGTGTTTTTTAATGTTGTGACAAACATTTGAAGATGAAATTAAAATCTTCTAAAGTTGTTTTAAGGAAGAGGAATACAGATACTTTTATTTTCATGTGTAAATGGCTTTATACATTATGCATAAAGCTCAGCAGTATCATTACTTTGACGTACCCAAGAGCCAGAAAAATTAAATCTGCCTTTCAGTTCTACCTGCATATGCCAAGAGAAATGGTAAACAGCCAGACGGTCATCGGGGAAACTAAACCTTTCCTGTGTGCACATTCTCCATTTAGCTCAGCCCTTGTATGAGACCAGGTTGGAATGGTCGAGAAGGGAAAGCAGGTGGATTCCTGCGCCCTGGAGGGTTTCAGACCTCAGACCTAGAGGGAACACCCTGCCGGGAACCATGAAGCTGGGGGCCAGGGGTCTCTCTGAAGGTGAGTCAGGCTGGACCAGCTTAACGTTTGACCATTTACCACTTGCTAGGGTGTGGGGATTCTCTGGACCTGATCAGAGAGGTAAAGGTAGGTGATGCCGCAGGGAACCACCTCGTTTCTTCTAGGGGAGGCCGCGTCGGCCTACGGGGCGCTAGGAGCTCAGAACCCCTCTGAAATCCGCCTCTGTGGGGCTCAGACCCTGCCCTCTGAGGCCCTCTGGTGCCAGGAGGGCTGTGCCCAGTCTTTCCACCAAAGGATGGTTTTTACAGGAGAATTAGACTGTGTCTGTTCACTAGTAAATGACATATATTTTACAAGAAGTAGATTGTGTTTTGTCAAGTCAGATTTATCTGCCTAAATGTGCAGAAACTGCTCAGTAATTACCAGTCCTCTCCTAGAAAAGGCTTCCATTCTGTCACTTAGGTTCTGTTATAATCCTGTAGCTGTATGAATTTTGCCCCCACTCCCATCACATTTTAACCAGTCATTTAACAATTTAGGCAATAAGCCGAGAAGTTAATTTCCACTTACTTAAAAATTATAAGAAAGTTAACAACTTTACTGAAGTCTTTGATCACATAAAAACGCTTCTCCCTCTCCCCACTACTTGTGGTAAATTAAATATCAGCAACTGACGTTACTGTGAGCCTCGTGGAGGAACTCGGAGCGGCTGTCTTTTCCACTGGGTTCCTGCAAACGGCACCGTCTGGCCTTGATAATCCACGTGAAATGACCCTGCCCCAGCCCTTCTAGGGCACAAGAGAGCAGATCCCGCCTTCTACTGAAAAACAAAAATGGAAGAAAGGAGCTGCTCTCCCGGCACCCCCCTGCGGGGGCGATGGTGGGGGCAAAGGACGAGGGGGTGGACACTCCAGCTTTGCACCACAGAGCAGCCCTTGAGGGCCACTCTGGAACCGGCCCCTTCTGCAGGTTGGGGTGATGGTGGCAGAGACAACAGGGGAAGTGCTGGCTGGTCGTGGCATTAGGGCAGCCCATGCCCAGCCTCCCTGGCAGTTAGGTTTCAGGGCTCATACCTGGGTTCCAGAGCCAAGGAGTGGGGATGGAAGAGCCCCCCCTTACACATCCACACACGCCTCCCCCTCACTCAGCCCACGGGGGCTGCTGCCAGGATGAGGGCGGTGCCCCGGGCTGCCTGTGACTTTATGATGGTAAGGCCCTGGGATTCCCACCCCTCTTCTCCCTTCATCCCTCCCTCCCTTCCTACCTTCCTGCATTCCTCCCTCCTCTCTCCCTCCCTCCCTCCCTTCCTCCCTTTTAGGGGGCAATTCAACAAGAAGATGTAACAATTATGAATATATATGCACCTAGCAGCAGAGCCCCAAAATGAATGAAGCAAATACTGATAGATTTGAAATGAGAAATTGATGGGTCTACATTAATAATAAGAGCCTTGCACATCACTTTCAATAAAGGATGGAACATCCATTCAGAAGATCAATAGGAAATACAGGATTAGACTGATACTCTAAACCAACCAGACCTAACAGACATATATAGAACACATCACCCAATAAAAACAATATACATTCCTCTCAAGGCACATGGATCATTCTCCAGGATAGACCTTATGTTAGGTCAAAAAACAAGTCTCAAAAAATTAAAAAATAGGGGAGCAGATATAGGCCAGTGGCTGAGCACCTGCTTCCCATGTACCAGGTCCCAGGTTAAATCCCTGATACCTCCTAAAAATATTTAAAAGTTTTGAAATCATATAATGTGTATTCTTTGACCACAACAGAATAAAGTTAAAAATCAAAAATGGAGAAATGGAAAATTCACAAATGTGTGGAAATTAAACAACATATTCTTAAACAACCAATGGTTAAAGAGGAAATTAGAAGGAAATATCTTGTGAATGAAAATGAAAATACAATATACCAAAACTTTTGGGATGCAGCAAAAGCAGTGCTTAGAGGCAAATTTATAGCTTTAAATGCTTACATTAAAATAGAAGAAAGACTTCAAATTGGAGACCTACCCTCAAAACTGGAAGAACTAGATAAATAAGAGTAAACAAAACCCAAAGTGAGCAGAAGGAAAGAAATAACAAAAATTAGAGCACAAATAAATGAAACAGGAAAAAAACAACAACAACAATAGAGCAAAACCAAAAGTTGGTTCTTTGAAAAGATCAATAAAATTGAAAAGCCTTTACCTAGACTGATAAAGAAAAAAAAAAAAAAAAAAAAAGAAAGAAAAAAGAAAGAGGATACAAATAAGGAAAATCAGAAATGAAAAAGAGGACATTATGACAGATCCCACTGAAATTAAAAGAACTATAAGAGGATACTATGAAAAATTATACTCTGATAAATTAGACAACCTATATGAAATGGACAAATTCTTATAAACACACAAACTACCTATATTACATTTATTCAAGAAGAAATAGAAGATTTCAACAAACCAATTACTTTTAAAGATATTGATTCAGTAACCAAAAACTTCCCAACAAAGGAAAATCCAGGACCAGATGGTTTCACAGGAGAATTCCTCCAAACATTCCAAGAAAACTTGACTTCAATTCTGCTTAAACTCTTACCAAAAAAAACTGAAGAGGAGGCTATACTCCCTAATTCATTCTACAAAGCCAACATCACCTTCATATCAAAGTTAGATCAAGACACTACAAATAAAGAAAACTACAGACCAATATCTCTTAAGAATATAGATGCAAAATCCTCAACAAAATACTAGCAAACTGAGTCCAATAGCGTATTAAAAGAATTATACACCAGGCCTCAAGTGGGATTTGTCTTTGGTATGAAAGGTTGATTCAACATAAGAAAATCAATAAATGTAGTATATACCACATTAAAAGAATGAAGGAAAAAAACCTCATGACTATCTAAATTGATGCAAAAAAGCAATTGACAAAAACCTGCACTCTTTCTTGATAAAAAATACTTAGAACACTAGGAATAGAAGGAAACCTCCTAAACATGATAAAGGGTATATATGAAAAGCCCATGGCTCACATCTTAGCTAATAGTGAAAGACTGAAAACTTTCCCTCTAAGATCAGGAAAAAGACAAGGATGCCCATGGTCACCTCTATTATACACCATTGAACTGGATGTTCTTACCAGAGAAATTAGGCAAGAAAAAGAAATAGGCATCCAAATTGGAAAGGAAGAAGTAAAACGTTCCCTATTTGCAGACAACATGATCCCATATACAGAAAATCCTGAAAAATCCACAACAAAGCTTATAGAGCTAATAAATCATTTCAGCAAAGTGGTGGGGTACAAGATCAACGCTCCCAAATCAGTAGTGTTTCTATACCAAAGCAATGAACAATTGGAAGAAAAAATTCAAGAAAATATCCCATTCACAAAGCAACTAGAAGACTCGAATACCTAGGAATAAATTTAGCCAAGGATGTAAAGGACTTGTATGCAGAAAATTATAAAATATTGCTAAAAGAAATCAAAGAAGACCTAAATAAATGGAAGGATATTCTGTGTTCATGAATTGGAAGACTAAATATCATTAAGATGTCAATCCTACCCAAAGCACTTTATAGATTCAATGCAATCCTAATCTATTTTCCAATAACCTTCTTTGCAGAAATGGAAAAGCCAGTCATCAAATTTATATGGAAGGGTAAGGTGCCCAAATAGCTAAAGCCATCTTCAAAAGGAAGAATGAAGTTGGAGGACTCATACTTCCTGATCTTAAAACTTATTACAAAGCCACAGTAATCAAAACATCAAGGTACTGGCACAAGGACAGACGTGTAGACCAATGGAATCTAACTGAGGCTTAGAAACCAACTTTCATATTTATGGCCAGCTGATTTTTGACAAGGGGGAAAAGACCACTCAATTGGGAAATGATAGTCTCTTCAACAAATGGTGCAGGGAAAACTGGATCAGTGTTTGCAAAAAAAGGAAGATGGCCCTCTACCTCACACCATATACAAAAAGCAACTCAAAATGGATCAAAGACCTAAATATAAAAGCCAGAAGAAAATGTAGGAAAGCATCTTCGGGACCTTGTATTGGGTAATGGTTTATTAGAGCTTACACCGAAAGCACAAGCAACAAAAGTAAAAATAAATGGGATCTCATCAAAATTAAAAACTTTTGTACCTCAAAGGACTTTAACATAAAAGTAATATAATGAGTATTTGGAAACCACATCTTTGATAAAGATTTAATATCCAGAATACATAAAGAAATCTTTCAACCTAACAACACAAAGACAAACCCAATTAAAAATGGCCAAATACTCGAATAGACATCTCTCCATGTAAGATATACAGATGGCCAGAAAGCACATGAGAAGATGCTCAACATCATTAGCCATCAGGGAAATGAAAATCAAAACCACACTGAGATAGCATTTCACACCCTTTAGAAAGGCTGCTGTTTGACAAAAACGGAAAATAGCAAGTGTTTGAGAGGATGTGGAGAAATAGAAACACTCGTTCATTGCTGGTGGCAAAGTAAAATGGTGCAGCCACTGTGGAAGACAGCTTGGCGGTTCCTCAGAGAGCTAAGTATATGGCCCAGCAATCCCACTACTGAAAATTGGGTACATACATACATTGGAATATCATTCAGCTATAAGAAGGAATGAAGTCCTGATACATGTGACAACATGGATGAACCTAAAAGACATTATGTTAATTGAAATAAGGCAGATACAATAAGACAAATATAGTATGATCTCACTGATTTGCAACAATTAGGATAACCAAACACATAGAGTCAAAATCTAGAATATAGGCTATCAGTGTATGGGGTGGAAGTTAAGGGAACTTAGAAGTTAAGGCTTAAAATGTACAGGGCTTCTATTTGGAACGATGGGAATACTTTGGTAATCGATGGTGGTCAAGGTAGGACAACATTGTGAACTTAATGAACAGCACTGAAATATAGATCTGAAAGTGGTTAAGGGGGATGTTAGGTTGTGTATACGGTAACAGAATAAGAGTTCTTTTAAAGTCCATGGAACTGCACTACACAAACTTCGAACCCTAACTTAATCCATGGACTATAGTTAACAGCACGATTATAAAAGCGTGCGATCATCAGCTGTAAGAAAATCCCACATCCATGCAAGCTGTAAATAATGGCTGGTATATAGCTAGCTCGTATTTCATGCACGATTGTCCGGTAAACCCTCAAATTCTCTAATAAAGAAAAATGTTTAAAAAGTAATTTCAGGAGGGCAAACATTAAAACAAAAGGAAAAGCATCAGGACCTGGTGGCACGCTGGCTGGCTCCTCCACCTGCCGCCAGCTCTGTGCGGGGCTGCCTGTGCTCCCGTGTGTCCCTGGCCCCAGGATCGGAGGGAACAGAGTACACACACTGGGAGCAGAGTAAAGGGTTTCTGTTTGGGGTGAAGGGAAAGTTCTAGTAATGGATCATGGTGAGGGTACGGCAAACTTGTGAATGTGATTAATCCCATTGAATGGTACGGTTGGGAGGGGTTGGGGTGAGAAGATTTATGTTGGATATATGTTTCAACAATTTTTTAAAAATAAGGAAAAGGAAAACTAAAGAGATGATAGCAATTAAATGCAATGAGATCTAAGAATGGAGGAGAAAAGGCTCCAAATGACGTTATTGGGACATAAGAAAAAGTTGGAATATAGAATGTAAGCTTTATATAAATCTTAAATTTCTAAAACTCAACAACAGCTCTTAAGGTGATTACATAAGTGGAATATCCTTGTTTATAGGAAATGTACATGGAAGTATTATGTGTTCAAGGAGTAGGATGTGTGTAACTTGCTTTCAAATGTTCAGAGGATAGATGAAGGGACAGACGGATGGATGGATGGTTAGGATGATATGGCAAACGTGGCAAAATGTTAAAAGTGATGCATCTGAATATCAGGGGGTGGGGGTATGGTAGGGACTGGATTACGGTGGGGGGCACTGAATCATGGTGGGGCACTGCATCACGGTAGGCATGGCCCCAGCTCTATAGCTCGCCAGCTTTGCAATCTCAGGCAAGCTCCTTCATGTTTTCTGAGCCTCAGTTTCCACATTTGTAAAATGAGGAAACTAAGTCTTATCTCAAGGATGTTGCAAGGTCCAATGTGCTGCTGTTAACACATTTATTTGGCAGAGAATAAAGAATAACTGGTAGCAATCTTAGAGACCAGTGTAAAGAAATGATATTATATATCAAAAACTCTTAGCATGAAATAATTCCTCATACTACTTATAGGATTCAAAAAATTAGAAACAATCTAAATGTGCAACCACAGCGAAGTGGTCAAATAGGCGAGAGTAGATCCACGTGGGGAAGCTCATGCGGCACGCTGAGAGTGCCAGTAAGAAATGCTGTCTGCCTCTGTTCCCTGGCCATTTGGCTGGTCACTACCGAGCAGGGCACTCAGGAGGTGGCCCTGAGCGCCAGGTGCAGGTCCCGCTCCGTGGCATCCTTGGAGAAGGGGAGCGTAATTTATGCGTCATGTGCACACTCCTGCACCGCCTCCGCTGCATCGCAGCAGCTGCCACATCCCCTCCACCCCTCGTGCCACCTGCCCCCGACCTCTGCCCTCACATTACCTGCCCCTGATTTCTGTCCCTCGTGCCACCTGCCCCCAACCTCTGCCCTCATGTCACCTGCCCATTCCTTGGTGCCACAGAGCCCCAGAATGGTCCAGCAGGCCCTGTCCCACAGTCCACACTGGGGCTGTCCTCGAGCTTAGAGGACCTCCCTGCTCCTGCTTCAGCTTATTCTACCTTGTCCGTGTGCTGGGGGTGGGCGATGCAGCTGAGGGGATGGGCTCCAAGAAAACCGGTGCCTGATGGAGTCCTATCAGCCTGAGTGGGCGGGGGCCACAGTTCCTGCATCCCCAAACTCTGCGGCTGATTCTGGCCCAGATTCCATCTTCCTCTCATAACCTGATGTATTTTTCTTTTTCTCTCAGGCTTTGCTCCTCTCCTTGAGTCAGCTTCCCAGGACCCTCCCATCCATCTGCAATGTTGTTTCCTGTTTGATTCCTACCTGGGAATTGGGTCTGGATTATTTCCCTCAGACTTCTGGAGTCCCTGGAGTCAGGGCACTTGCCCAATGCCCTGTTTTAGTTTGCCAAAGGGCCGCCGATGCAAAGTACTGGAAATGGGTTGGCTTTTATAAGGGGATTTATTTGGGTAAAAGCTTACAGTTCCAAGGCTGTGTAAAGTCCCAAACGGGGCACCATAAGGGGTGCTTTCTCATCAGTCAGCTGCCACGTGGTGACGCCAGATGACGCGTGATCTCTGCTGAGGTCTGAGCTCAGCTGAGGGCAACCAGGCCTTGGGCTTGTCTCTTCCAGGGCCTCCTCTGTCAGTCTCGGCTGCTCCGAGTGCTTCCTGAGTCCAGCTGTGAGCTCTCAGGCATACAGCAGGTCTCTTGAGCTGCTCCGTGGGCCTGGTCTCTCTTACATGGCAGGATCAAACATGGAGGCTTCCTTTTCCTGTCTCTCTCTCTGTCTCTCTCTGTGTCTCTGTCCAGCAAGGGGGCAGAGACTCAACCTGAGTCTCACTGATGTAGTCCAATCAAAAGCCCTAAATCAACCTTATCATGTAATCTAATCAAAGTCTCCTCAACTGAATTTAATGTAATCAAAGGGTATCACAACCAAGGAATAGATTAGTTTACAAACAATCTTTCTCTTTTTGGAATTCATAAAATAATCTCAAACTGCCACATGCCTCAAGTGGGTGAGTCTTCAGGACAGAGCCAGTGGAAATCCCTGATATGGGTCATAAAAATAAATGAAAAAGTCAGGAAACAAAATTCTAAACAGAAGATGAAGGTAAACTTGTTAAAACTAAACCTATTTACATGAAAACCACTCAGAAAAATCAAAATATCTGTAATGTTAGTACACGAATGATTTAACTACTTTAATTCTCTAAATCTTTACAATGCGTTTTCTTACTTTTATATTAGAACAAACTTGAAAAACTAAGGAATCATTGCGAATAAATAACACAGAGGCTAAAATGAATCTATTTGAAGGAAAGTTTTGCTTTAACTTTCTGTTTTGATTATTGCTTGCTGTGAAGGAGGAGTGGGGTGCTTCTTGATCCTGGACGTGCCTGTCCTAACTGCAGGCCCCCCTCTCTGTGCTGCGGGCATCTGTGTGTGCCTGCGCCCGTGCCCACGGCGTGGCGGGCGCTGCTGCTGGCCCCCACACCCCACCAACCCTCACCCCCACGCAGACCATCCCTAAGTTTCCAGCGCCAGCACCTGCAGCCCTTTGCCCCAAGTCCTTCTCTGGGGGTAGGAGACCACGTGGGGCTGATGGAGGGACTGGGGTTTAGCGGCTCTGCTTCCCCAGCAGCCCTCAGCTGCTGACTGGCAGCTGGAGGGTGGACGCTCCCAGCCTGTCGCCCCCAGGAGCCCCGGCAGGACTGAGGCTGGGCCCCCGAGGTGCCGCCCACTAGTGGTGGGGGCTCCTGCTGCCTCCTGTCCCCACACGTGCTCCACGCAAACGCTCGTTTCAGGGTCTGTTTCCGGGGACACCTCCCCATCCACATCCATCCCCAGGTCCACCTGGCCCTGTACAAGGACGAGGGTGAGGCTACTGCCGTGGGGCGAGCCCTGATGTGGAAATAGGGTCGTGGAGGCTGGAATCCAGCTAAGACGAGGTCATGCTGGGTCAGGGTGGGCTCCGTAATTTGGCCTCCAGACTCTAGATCTGAGAGAATATTCTTCTGTGGTGCCAAGCACTCAGCTCGTGGTGCTTTGTCCTCACTGCCCCGGGAGAGCCACAGGACTGCTAAGAAAGTTACTGTAACCTCAGGTGCCTTGCTAGAAGTAAAGTTAGAGTCCACGCACCCTGCAGCTTCCGGAGGATGCCCACAGATTGCAATGACCTGTAGCCTGACCGGGGGTTAGGAGCCTCGTAGGTGGGGGTGGGGAATGGGAGAGGAGCTGTTTAGCGTCGATGATACGTCTCCAAGAAAGACGTCCCAGCGAGGTCATGCGGACAGTGGAGTAAGTTGTCGCATGTTTTTTCAGAGGACAGAGCGCCAACTGCCTGGCAAAAATTAGGGAAATGCAGATTTCCATCAGGAAGGTGGAAGATGCACTCACAAGGGGCTTTCCCCAGCCATGCACTAGTGCCTGGTCACTGGAGCTATTTAGGCAGAAGACAAAGGTCAGTAAGTCTGTCCCTCCAACACACCCGGGGTCCCCTGTGAGGTGAGTGGTCCTCAGACGCCCCTTTCAGCTCTGCCTCTGTCCGGGTCCTGCAGTCCTGTCCTGCTCGGCTGCCATGGCCTGGGACTGGAACCATGCGGTGTTTTGGCCGCCGCTGGGTTCTCTGTGAGCCTGGGCGCTTGGCCCTCTCCCTGTGCACAGGCCCCACACCCCAGGTCTACCTGGATGGGCCCTGTGCCAGCCCTGACCCCAACCCCAGCCTCGACTGATCTCAGCCCCGAACCCCGGCCCCACCTCGGGCCTGACCCTGGCCCAACCCCCACCTCGAGCTGATGGCAGTCCTGACCTGGGCCCTGACCATGCTGAGTAGTGTTTGTGACCCCTCTGCCTGACCTAGAAAGAGGAACAGGACACGGGACGCGAGGCATCAGCTGGTGTGAGCTTGTATTCAAGGACACCTCAGTTTTCCTTCTGACCATGATATTATGATAATTTAGGCTGCTGAAAGCAGATACTATAAAATGGATTGGCTTTTGCAGTGGGAATTTATTAGTTTATAAGCTTACCGTACAGAGGCCATGAGAATGTCCAAATCAAGGCATCATCAAGATGATACCTTCTTCCAAAGACCAGCTGCTGGCGACCCTGGGCTCCTCTGTCACATGCCAAGGCACATGGTGACACCTGCTGGCCTCTCCCTTCTCTTCTGGGTTTTGTTGCTTTCAGCATCTTACTTTCATGGCTGTCTCTCTTGTTGTCTGAATTTCATTCTCTTACAAAGGACTCCAGTAAGAGGATTAAGACACACCCTGGGTCTTAACTCATCAAAAGGTCCTGTTTTAGACCCACAAGAGTGGATTAGCTTTAAGAACATGAACCTTGTCCAAATCTAGGCTCCAACCCACCACACTCCACTCTCTGGACCAAAAACCATGTTCTTTCCATATGAAAAACACATTCATCCCATCACAGTGTCTCAAAAGCCTTAAGTCATTTCAGTAAAAATGCTAAGTACAAAGTCTCATCGAAATCTGTTATGGGTTGGGTCTGTCCTGGAGAACAGTCCTCAGTTTGTGGACCTGTGAAACCTAGAGAACAATTTATCAGCTTCCAATATACAAAGAAGGCATAGGGAGAAATTGGAAGGCGAACAGGGGCAGTGGATCCTAAACAATTCGAAACCCTGCAGAACATATTCCATTAGATTTCAAGGTCTGAGTGCCATCTGGAATGATGCTTTGTCCTCCAGGCTTGATGGAGTGGCAGCCGAGCCTTCCCAAGTGCTCGCAGTGGCCCTGCTCTCCCCAAACACTGGGGTGAAGGTTCCAAAACCTCCAAGCATTGGGGTGGTGGCTGGACTTTAGGCCCCACCCTCTGAGAACACTGGGGTGGGGGACAGACTCTGCACAATCCCTAGGGCACAGGCTCAGCCCCTTTGGAAGAGTGGGGTGACAGCCAGGATCTCTGCTCCACCCTCATCAAGCAGGGGTGACAGCTGGTCTCGGCATCCCCCAGGCATTTGAGAAAACTGGGAAAGCAGCACTTCTACTGAACAATGGGGTGGAAGTCCCGCCCTTTCCAGGCTCCAGGGCAGACTCACCCTCTGCACACACATGGGTGGGCTCGCTCTCTTGGCCTGAGAAGGTGTCTTTGGTCCAGGCCTCAGCTTCCGTAGTTCTCCCCTTGAAGTGACTTTTCCTTCAATCTGTCCCTTTTCCGTCCCTTTTGGCCCAGGATGGCAATGGTTCCTTTCACACAGATCTTTCAAAAAACGTGTTGGTTTCTCATGAATTACACAGGCGTCCAAAGCATCCGACAAGAGACCTTCCCAGAAATCCTTCCTGGATACTTCATTTCCAATCCTGTTTTGCACTGAAATAGCCGACCAGTTCCATGTTCAGTTAAACCCTCACATGGAGCACTATTCTCTGGGGATTTACTTCCCAGAAGCTCAGAATTTTCCCAACTATCAATTTCTGGTTTCTTTGTGCCCAGGAGTTCACTTCTTAGCTTATTCCTTTTCTCTCACATTTTACTATAAGCTGCAAGGAGAAGCCAGGCTGCACTTTCCACATTTAGTTTGGAAATCTCCTCAGCTAAATATCCAAGCTTGTCACTTTCAAATTCTGCCTTCTATCCAACATCAGGACTCAATTTCACCAAGAGTTTGCCACTTTAAAACAAGGGTCGCCTTTCCTCCAGTGTGCAATGACACATCGACTGTTTCCATCTAAGTACTCGTTGGAAGTAACTTTAGCATCCATATTTCTACCCACAGTCTCTTTAAGGCAATCTGGCCTTTTCTATCAAGCACCTCACAACTCTTCCTTTCTCTATTCATTAGCCAGTTATTAGACTTTTAAAAAACTTTTTTTGGTATTTACAGTAGCATCATCTCACTCTTCAGTACCACTGTCTATTTCAGTTTGAGTTTTGGTCTGCTGGGCTGCCAAAAGCAGTATATCAGGAACGGATTGGCTGTTACGATGGGGATTTATTGGCTTACAAGTTTACAATTCCAAGGCCATGAAAATGTCTAAATCAAGGCATCATCAGGCGATGCTTTCTTCCTGAGGACTGGCTGCCAGAGATCCTTGGCTCCTCTGCCATATGGCCAGGCACATGGTGTCACCTGCTTGACTCTCCCTTGGCTTCTGGGTTTCATTGCTTTCAGCTTCTGGCTTCCCTGGCTTTCTCTCTGCCTCTGTAGCTTTCTCTCTGTCTCTCTCTACATATTCATCCCATTTATAAAGGACTCCAGTAAGAGGATTAAGACATACCCCTCACCATGCTTTAATTGAAGTAACCTAACCAGAAGTTCCCATCCATAGTAGTTTCACAGCCACAGGAATAGGCCAGCTTTAAGAACATGATTTTCAGGGGCACATACAGTCTCAAACTACCACAGGTTGCTCACCTGCTGAGAGCACATGCCATGAAATGCACTGGCCTTAACAATGGAATTTATTAGTTTACAAGCTTACAGTTTTGAGGCTGAGAAAAATGTCCAAATCAAGGCATATCAAAGTGATGCTTTCTTCCCCCAAACCAGCTGATGGTGATCCTAAACTCCTGTGTCCTGTGGCAAGGCACATGGTGGCATCTGCGGGTCTCTCCCTTCTCTTCTGAGTTTTGTTGCTTTCAGCTTTTGTTCCATGGCTTTTTCCCCTCTTTCTCCATACTCATCCCATTTATAAAGGACTCAAGTGAGAGGATTAAGACCCACTCTGGGCCACACCTTAACTGAAGTACCCTCATCAAAAAGTCTTACAATAGATTCATACCCCCGTGAAGGGATTAGCTTTAAGAATGTGAATTTCTGGTGTGTATTTACCACAATTTGCCCTTTCAGGTTTTGTTATCCTCATTCCTCTTGTTTACTAATCTCAAACCTTACTTCCCAGACTATGAGAAATCAGGCCTGTTTCTTCCTCCTTCCTCACCCCATCCCCCATGTGCCACTCTTGGTTACTCGTTGTTCCTCCCCCTTGTCCTGAAGGATGGAAGCACTGTCCCCCTGCCCCAGGGGACCCAGGCTGCACCACCTGAGCTGGTGCCCTGGAGCTGATTCCAATCTTCACTGCAGCCCCACACCTGGCACCACCCCATTCTGCAGCACAGGGCAGTGCTGCAAGCCTGACAGTGCCTCCTACACCAGAGGAGGAGCTAGGTGGCCTTGGGCCCCAGCAGGCCCCAACACAGCAGGCAGGGCAGGGCCAGCAGGTGGAGGCAGGTGGGCGTGGGCCCAAGCAGGCACCTCTCAGGGGCAGGGCCAGCAGGTGGAGGCAGGTGGGTGTGGGCCCAAGCAGGCACCTCTCAGGGGCAGGGCCAGCAGGTGGAGGCAGGTGGCCGTGGGCCCAAGCAGGCACCAACACAGCAGGCAGGGCAGGGCCAGCAGGTGGAGGTAGGGAGGTCTGGACCCTAGGATCTTGAAATAAGCCTTCAGGGAATGGAGCTAGGAAACATATGTGGTGCTAGAGTGTCACCTGCTTTCTCAGAAAACATTCACTGAGCACCTGCTTGGTCCTGGGGGCCTAGAAATTAAAAAACAA